>BTHU01000001.1:39454865-40004865 GCA_036184795.1 Tokudaia tokunoshimensis
CGCATGTGTGCCTGTGTGCATGTGAATACATACAGCACATGGCAGGACATGCCTGGGGAGGTCAGAGGAAAATCACAAATGTAGGTTTTCACTTTGCACCTTATTTGAAAAAAATTTCTTCTCTCCCTGTCTCTATAAAGAATATCTTTTATCCTTTGAAAATGTGTACACATAAACAATGTATCTTGATCAGACCCGCTTCCCTTCTCTCCCACTTCTATGAGGTAACTTCCAACATTCCCTTGCTTTCCCGCAGGTACTCTCTTTCTTACTCACTCTTTCTGCACACACACACACACATACACACACACACACACCACACACCACACAGACACATAGACACAGACATACAGACACACAGACACACATAGACACACATATGACACACAGACACACATAGACACACACATGACACACAGACACACACACACTCATTTACAATACACAGACACACATAGACACAGAGATACACACACATAACACACAGGCACACAGACATATGTACAGACATACACACACAGACACACACACACATAGACACAGACATACATACACAGAGACACATACACATATACTCACACACAGACACACATACACACACAGACATATGCACAGAAACACACACAGACACACACACATACACACAGACACACATGGACATACACAGACATACATACACAGAGACACATATACACACAGAGATACACACATAGGCACATGTACACACAGATATACACACACAGAGATACACACATACAGACACATATACATACATACAGACCCAAATACACAGAGAAACACATAGACACAAACACACAGACACACACAGTCACCTGCATAAGAAATATACACAGGCACACATATACACAGACACACACACAGACACATAGATACATACACACAGAGATACACACACAGACACATAGACACACAGACACACACACATGCTGGGATGCACACAGATACATACAGACACATACACACACAGATATACACATATACACACAGATACATATACACACAGAGATCCACATGAAGACACACAGACACAGACACAGACACACACACACACACACACACACACACACACACACGTACACTGAGTTGACTGATCTTGTGCAGATAACTATCACGGCAGAGAGCTCATGGGTGCAAGTGCCATGCCATGTCAAGAAGACGGCTTTTCACAGCGTCCCTCCCCATCTGTTGGCTCTTAGATTCCTTTTGCCCCCTTCTTTCACAAAGTCCTCTGAGCCTTGGTAGGCAGGGGGTAGTTCATGCAGATGTGTTTCATTTAAGGGTAAACCTTAAGTAGTCACTTATTATCAACACTTTGACCAGTTATGAGTTTTTGCATTAACTCATGACCATAGCAAAGAGAAGCTTCTTTGGCTAAGGTTGAGGGAAGGCAGAATAGATCCATGAATATAAACTTAATACATAGGAAGCAATTTTGTAACAGTCCCATCTCAAAAGGCAACAGTTACCCCATAACCTTCCCCTCAGTATCATCCATCTTGCCTGGTAGGATGGCATTGTAGCACGTGGTGTTTGTCTGAGGTTAATACCTAGGGTGGATTTTCTTCCCAGTAGCTCCTCCATAGCACTGCATCATTGGGCCGCTTAGTTGGAAACGAGGACATTTTCAGCTGGATTTTCAGATCTGTCTCTTTGTCCTTAACTGCTGTATAACCAGGTTAGCAGGCCTGAAAGCATCCAGGTATTCTCCTGTTTCCACCTCCTATCACCGCACGGGGTGCTGGGATGCCTTCACTACATCTCCAGTTTTTTACATGCTAGGGATTCCAATTCAAATTCTCATGCTTCTGTAGCGTGTCCTTCGACTCACCCAAACCCCTCCCCAGATCCTCTTTTTCAAGGGCACTATTCTAATTATGGGGTCCCTGCTCCCAGAGGCTTCACCTGCTAATACCACAGTGGGGGTGAGGATTCCTGTTAAGAATTTTGTATAATGAACAGTCAGACTTCAGTGCCCTTGAGCTAGGGCCTGGGACTTGCCCCTGCCAGGGTCTCTCGTAGGAAGCTTCCATTAGGGGAGAAGCTGTCTAGTGGTTTTGGATCTAGGAAGAGCTAACTTCTCAGTCAGGGCAGCAGCTGCTGATGTAGAGCCCCACCCCCATTCCCACCCCCCATGCCCAGCTCTCCACTACTACCTTATCATAAGCCACACTCCTCTTTCTGTTCTGCTTCCTGAACTGTTAAACCCAGAAGGCCCCATATTATGTGAAGAGCCGGTAGTCGAGGAGACAGAACTCCAGAGTCCAGTTCTCCCAGCAGGGCACGGGGTAGACAGGAACTTGACGTTCAGCCTCCTAGCAGTGTCCTACAAAGCTCTTTTTTTTTTTTTTTGGACACAGGGTCTCACTGTATAGCCCTGGCTATCCTAGAACTCACTATGTAGACCAGACTGGCCTCAAACTCACAGAGATATACGTGCCTCTGCCTCCTGAGTGTTGGGATTAGAGTGTGCACTACCATTTCTGGTCCTGCTCAGCTTTTTGAGCCTGTCCCCCATTGCATTGCTCTGTGACTTACAGGACCTCCTTTGAGCTGGCTGTGACTCGCACCACTTTCATGATCCACTCTGACTTTGGTGCCTGGCAATGGATCTTTCCCTAAGGATGGGCAGTGTGTTTAATTTAGGATTAGTTCCTAGGCTCAGTGGATGGCAAATAAATGAGTAGGTAAGAGTAAAAGGCTGGAGGAATGACATGCTTGCCTGTGGGGACACCCAAGTGGCTGATGGAGGAGGGGTTGACTCCCTTTGGAGATTCCTTTCCTTGCCCTCCAGGAATTTCTTTTCTTTCTTGTTTTGTCTTTCTTGTCTTTCTTTCTTTCTTTCTTTCTTTCTTTCTTTCTTTCTTTCTTTCTTTCTTTCTTTCTTTCTTTCTTTCTTTCTTCCTTCCTTCCTTCCTTCCTTCCTTCCTTCCTTCCTTCCTTCCTTCCAACATGTAGTGTACGGGTGATATGCCTGCAGGTATGTCTGTGCAGCACTGTATGCTTGATGCCTGTGGATGGCGTCAGATCCCCTGGAACTGGAGTTACAGATGGTTTGAACAGACTTGTGGATGCTGAAGTCCTCTGGAAGCGCAGCCCCTATCCTGTCCTGCCCCGTGACCACTGTCTTAACTGCTGAGTCATCTCTCCAGTTGGCACGCGTCTGTTTCCTAAACATCTCCCTGACTCTTCCCTGTTGCAGCCCACACCCTGTCCTTCTTCAGTACCACCTGGGTACCATAGATTGGTGAGGCCAACTGTGTCTTCAGTGGCGCAGACCCTCGCCTGGAGGCACGAAACACAGGGCTGCTGTTTACAACCAGGGCTATTTATAGAGGACTCATGGCAAAAGAGCAATGTGGTTGCACAAATGTGGAAAATTCAAATTTAAGCAGACTAATCCGTGTTCTTCACAGTGAAATTGCTCAGATCCATAAGATGTTAGAGCGACCCTCCTGGAAGCCGAGACATACCAGCTGCATGGCCCACACTATGACCACAAAACCTTTCTGTTTTCGGAACGCCTTTGTAGAGTTGGTAAGGGATAATTTCAGACATATTCAAATGATTTATCCTTGAATATATAATGTATGCCTGAGATTCAATAGATTCTTAGTACCAGATTTGATAGGTTGCGGGTCCTAGGCAGTGACTAGAGAGACCAGTAAGCCTCTGTGTTTTACTACAGCCAGTGGAGAACCTTGTGGTTCTGGAGAGGCAAACATCTGTAGGAGGCAGGGTGGGAGAAATGGCTCAGTGGGGAAAGTGCTTGTTGCATAAGTATGAGTTCAGATCCCTAGGACACATGAAAAAAGCCATATAGGAAACAGGGCCCCACTTTAATCTCAGCACTTGGGAGGCAGAGATAGGTGATTCTCTGAGTTTGAGGCCAGCCTGGTTTATAGAGTAAATTACAGGATAGCCAGGGATATGCAGAGAAACCCTATCTTGGAGTGGCGGCAGGGAGACATACATGGTCACAAATGTCTATAATGCATCTTTAATTTGGGGCGGGGGTGGGGTGGGTACAGACCTCTGGCCTTCACACATGTACACTCATGTGCACACACATGAACATGTGCATATGCATACAGTACAGAATACACACACACACACACACACACACACACACACACAGAAACAGACAGAGAGTAGCTTGAGGCTGTGACCCTCAGAGCTGTTTGTTTGCAGGAAGATAAGTCTGGGGTAATCCTTTAGGAGAGGAGGCACCCCACACACCCCAGCTCATTCTCACTTCTTAGTGGAGCAGACTTCCCCTGGAGTGGGTGGAGTGTGTAATGAAGATGGAGAAATGAATGGGCTTATTAGCTCTCTGCTCTTGCATAGCAAATAACTCCCCAAGCTTAGCAGCTTAAAACAACAATGTCTCTCCTCTCACCTGGTTCTGGAATCTTGGCAGTGACAGCTGGTGGGCTGGCTCAGCGTCTCTCCCACACAGATGGAGTCAAGTTCTCAGTGAGACACGGGGCATCCGGGGGTTGACATGTGCCTGAGGGGCTGCCTCCAAGTTTACCCTGTGGGTCTGGGCTGCCCTCAGATGCCACAAGCACCTCTACACAGGGCAACGGAGTATCTTCACAACATGGCAACCCGTGGCCGCCACGGCGAATGATCCAAAAAGAAACAAGGGAACACCACACCACCCCTGCTTGACCTAGTTTTACAAACTGACACACAGGCGGTTCCGCTACATTCTTTTGCTTTTGAGTTGTTTTACATTAGAGTATTTATGAAGACTAGTCAGTTCTTCATGCCTGTGGACTCCACATCTATGATGGTTCACCTTCATTTTCAACTCGCCAGGATATGATCCTATAAGAGCTTTCCAAGAAGTGTAACAGGGGAGGGAGACCCACCCAGAATGTGGGCAGCTCCTTCCCATGAGCTGGGGTCCCTGTCGGAATCAAAAGGGAAAATCAGCTGAGCACCTGATTCACCTGTCTCTGCTTCCCACCTGTGGACACATCGTGACCAGCCACCTCATACCCCTGCTTACATTTCCACCACGATGGACTGTATCTCCAAGTGTGGGCCAGAAGAAAACTTCCTTTTGTTACTTGCTTTTGGGAGGCATTTTGTCACAGCCATAAGGAAAGCAACTAGCATACCATCCACATATCCAACCAACCACGGATAGAAAATATTCAGGGGAAAGAGGCTATGCATATTCTAAACACACGCTGACTTTTTCCTATCTATGGAGGTAATAATACAGCATCGAGTATTCATGTAGCATCTACCTTGTGTTAGGAATTGCACATAACCAGGGATGATTTAAAGTCTACAGGTGGACTGTGTAGGCTCTGTGCAAGCGCTGTGGAAAGCACTAGGTCACTTTATACATAGGTCTTGAACATCTGTGGATGCTAGAACATCTGGAATCTTCTTGCAAAGATGGTGGTCCTGTGGTTTGGATGGGTTTGTCCAACAAGATGTTGGAGGCTTGACCCTAGTATTATGGTGCTGAGGTGGTGGGACCTTTAAGAGGTGGAGCCTAATGGGAGGCTTTGCATCACCTGGGATTTGGTTTTGCAAGGGTTTAGTTCTGGTCTCCAGGGAGCCTGAATGAGTTGTATAAGAGCAAAGAAGGCTTCTCTGGTGTCTCCCAATGTGATAACTTCCCTTAGAGCTGACTCTTTCAGTTTCTTTGTTGTGCTGTGACACAGCCAAGGAAGGGCTTTACCAGAGCTGGGACAGAAGGATCAGGATCTGCCTGATCTTGGATGCTCAACCTCCTAACCACTGAGCAGAAGAAAACAATCTTTCTTTTAGGAAACTGTGTGTGGGGGTGGGGGGGTGGGGGAGGGCGTGCATGCGTGTGCCTGTGCTCTTAGAGGTCAGAAAAGGGTGTTGAGTCTCCTGGAACTCAGGTCCCCTAGGACTGCAGCAATCACTCTAAATGACTGAAATGACTGAAACAGCTTTCTAGTCCCAAACTATTTTCTTTATAAAGAACCCACTCTCAAGCATGTTGTTAAAGAAGCAGAAACCCAGCATAGACAGGTGTTGCTATTACAGGGTTCCTTGCTTCCGTGACACCAGGATGGCATCTCCTGGTCACCTGTCATGTCTCAAATCCACAAATATCTCTGGAGAAACACCTCCTCAGGGTTGTTTGTTTGTTTGTTTTTTCCATTCCTCACTAAAGAAACTGTTGAGCACCAGGCAGAATATGTGGTATTGGGAATAAAATAAGACATTATGACCCGATCCCCATCTTCCAGGCACTCACAGACCCTGCATGAGCATCCACTGGGGAAATCTCAGACATCAGTAATGGATATTCCACACTGTCAATATTGTCCATTCTTGTTGCTGGAAGTGAGTCACTCCATGTAGCTCAAACTCAGAGAACAGATTGACCACATGAATTACAAAGTACAGGTGAGCCTGTTTAAAAACTGCCACAGGGGAATAGCGGTCTCGGTTGGGTTCAGCTGACAGCTAGTGGTCCTGATCTTAGGGGAGTTGCTACCCTTCTAGTTCAGTCTCTCTAACACGACTTGGAAATGACATTCTGTGCTATTGTATGCCATCATAGGACACGGGCACTGGAATGGAATCTAGCCATGCCATTTCATGTCTCCGAGCCTCAGTTTCCCTGTGTGTACCCAATACCTACCTCCTAGCGATATGGCACTGTGAACGATGACCTGCCAACTATGAACGATAAACTCAGCCAGTACAGAGGCATCTGATTACTGGAGAAGGCGAGAGTGTCAAGGAGGTTCTTGGTGGTCACTGAAATTGAAGAATGGGCTGGAAGAAGAGATTTGTCCCTTTCACACAAAAGCTATTGCAACTCCATAGAAAATCGTCTCAGTTATAGTTATTTTCACTGGGTAAGAAACCTTCTGTGAACATAAATAAAAGTTTGCACCCATAGGAAGTATCCAGCTACTCCTAGGATTGAACTGTGACTCCAGAATGAAGTTGAGCACTCTTCCGCCTTGACCAATGTTACTTCATGTTGCAAGCTGCCAGAGGAAGAGCCTCTATGCAGAGACGCAACATGGTACAAGGTTCTGACACCATGTCTATGTCAGTCTGGGAGGTAGACCACGTATAACCTTCCACCAGGGGACAGAAGATCGAAGCTCAAAGGCTAGCTTGCTATTGGACCCTAGCAGAACCAACTTAGATCCAGGAAATGACATTAGCTCGATGTGACACCAGCTTAGAGCTGACACCATAGACTCAGGGGTGTGACAGGCACACCTATTTCTTAGTTACTTCTCTCAGACTCCTCCCATGGGAGGGTAAGGACTCCCACTCTTATCCCATCCTCTCCAGTTAAAGGCTCCTGCGTTCAGGCCACATTCCCAGAATACCACTGTACCAGCTGGGTGGATGACTGGGAAGAGCTGTGCATGCGTTCCCACATCTAGATTTCTGCAGATGGCAGTGTGAATTGGTCAGATGGAGGATTCAGCCCTGATCTACCCACATCAGAGGATAGAGTGGGATCCTAGACAGCCGGGTTGCTGTGGAGTTAACTACTGCTGTGTAACCACGGGGTTGCTGTGGAGTTAACTACTGCTGTGTAACCAACCATGCAGACATAGTGGCATGAACTAAAATGGATCTGTCACTGCGAGTAAGAGTCTGGGAGACAACAGGGATCAACCACACTGGTTTTTTTTGCACTTGGGGTTCGACGTGGTTAGAGTTGGATGATGCCCAGGCCCTGGCAATCTCAAATGCACTCATCTCCAGCTCCTGTGCAGAGAAAGTTCAGGCATTCAGGGCTTCTAGGTAGCCCCCTCCTCTTCTCCCTCCCTAGGGTCTTTTCTCCAGGGTGAGCAACCTTCTTCTGGACACTTGAAGCTCCTAAGGGAGGGTCCTAAGAGATACAGGCGGAAGCAGCGTGAGAAGAACTCGGAGCTTGCCGAGTGTCACCACCGAGTCTCACATCAAGGGTGGCCATTGTGATAGCCTTTAGGAATGAATATCAGGGAGGGAAAAGCAGGGCATTGACTCAAATGCCTGCTTCTGCCTCCTTCAGGGCCAACAGGGATAGCAAGCAGCAGAAGGAAACTGGACCTGAAGCCAAATGGAGCTCTCCCCTGGTGGTGGGTTTTTTGGATCTCCAGATTTTCTAGTTTTTCTACAAAGGCTAGACAATCAATTTTCTTCAAGGAGAAGCTTTTGAATTTTTAGCGGATACAAATAAACAAACAAACCACCACCAACAATGGCAGAGGCCACAGAAGGTTGTCTGCGGCAACCTGCTTGTGCCTTCGGTGGCCTGGGAAGGTCAGCATGAGATAGAAAAAGTGTTCACAAAGTATCCCCTTGCTGCCCTAAGGTAGTAGGGGAGGGATGAGGAAGAGACATCTTCATAGAAGAGGAGGCCATGTTTTGCCTGAAAGAACTTCCATTCGCACTGGATGGTTTTCGGAGGGTGTGGCAGGTTTGTGAGGCCACGTGCACAGAATGCAGCTATTAACATCCATGTTCTCCTGGGCTCTGCACGTCTGCTGTCTGCCACCTCCCTCAGCAAAACATGCCTTCAAGGAAGACCCCAAGCTCAGCTCCATGGCAGAACCGCCCCCCCCCCCCGCCACCCCCTTGGGGCTTTGCTTTATAGGAAGCAAAGGCCTATGGAGCCCAAGGAGAGAGCTCTCATAGCTCCATCTCCAGCACCAGCTGGCAGCTGCGACAGGATTCCAGGCGATGACCTCACGAACCTGTGCACTGTCATTACCATCCCCAGCACTGCCAGCCGGAGCAACAGAGCCCCCACTTCGGTGTGACCTACTTCTGGCTCTGAAATCACACTCCTAGATTGCTGCCTCCTTCACTCCAAAGAACCTGCTTGTAGGGAAGAGCACATTAAAGAGTCTCCGCCCCTCACATCGCACTGAAAGCAAAATCACACCGCAAGCAACCAGAGCTAAGTGTGGGGGTTGGAGAGAAGGGGCAATGAGGGTGGGGGAGGCAGGGATTGCTCTCCATGGGAGTGGGCAGACACAGTGCCAAGGAATGAGGGTGTGGGCTGCACTGCTCAGCTCAGTCCCTCAGATACGGGTTAGGACTCTCTATAGGAACAGAACCCCAACTGGGTGAGTATATATTAGGCAGCATATTGATTAGATTGGCTTATATGATAGACACAGTCCAGTAATGGCTGTCTTCATGTTACCAAGGCTGAAAACACAGTTACTGCTTATTAGTCTACCAGGCTGGATACCTCGGCAGCCCCAATCTAATCTAGTGCTAAAGGTCTGAGGAATCCTGGAGAGTCACTGGTGTTCTGTTCAAGGAAGATGGGCTCCAAGGTCAGCAGCAAAATAGGAAGGACACATTTACCAGCAAGAAGCAAAGGCAGTCTGAGAGTGGTGATATAGACCTTTACTGTGAGTTTGAGGCCAGCACAGTCTACATACATATGGAGCTCCAGGGTACACACACACACACACACACACACACACACACACACACACACACACACACACGCAAAGGCAGGCAGGCAGGTGACTTCCTCTGACCTCTTTCAGTCTGGGTTACTGCTGCTGACAGGAACTCTCCACTCTGTGGGAGAGCCTTCTCTCAGTTAACTCTTTCTGGTAACTCTTACAGACCTGCCCAGAGATCTGTCTCTTAGTTGACTCTAGAGCCAATCATGTTGATAACCAAGATCCACACGGTGAGAACCCAAACCATGTCATTTCACATTTCCTGTTCCAACATTCTGGTTTCAATACTCCCAACAGTGACTTGTTCAGAGAAGGGGTCTGTAAAAGGTTGTGGGTAGATCCTAATTCAGGCTGGCCAGAGGTGTCATAGGGAGGATGCTTGAGTTTGAATTTGAACCTGGATTTCCCCCAGAGGCCTGGTGTGGAAGGTGCCCTGCCCATGTGGCACCTTTGAGAGTTGGTGGACCTTTAAGAGGTGGGGCCTCGTAAGAGTTCTGTTACTTACTCTTTGGGGGTGCTGAAAGGAAGTGGGACACACCCCTTTTTTCTTCCTTTCTTTGCGCCCTGAGGTGAAAGGCATACTTGCCCCACCCTTCCACCTTGATGTCCTGATAGAGGCCAGAGCGAAGGACTGGCTGATCTCCCCAAATGAGCCACAATGACATCTTTTCTCCTGTATACATCAATTTATCACAGAGATTTGTCACAGGAATAGAAATCTGGCTGACCAAGGAAGGTTAGACACATGAGAAAGACCCATGGAGCACATGCACAGAGGGCAGATCATGTGACCAGGTAACAAGAGGGCAGCTGTCTGCAAGCCAAGGAGAGTGGCCTCCCAGGAGCCAAACTTGTCACCACCACCGTCTCAGATTTCCAGTCCCTAGAACTGTAAGAAAGTAAATTTCAGTTATTTAAACTGCCTAGTATGTAGTATTTTGTTACGGGAGCTCTAGAAAACCAATCCATACACCAACAAATTTTGATTTTTTTTTTTTTGAGATTAACTGGGTAGGATAAGTCAGCTGGTTTATGTGTCTCTTAGTGAAAAGGGAATGTGTGGGCACCCCATACCTCTGTCCAGAGCACACATATACTGCTGCTGCTGGTGCTGGGAAGTGCAGAGTCAAATGACCAGTTGGAGTGACCACAGTGCCTGGAGTAAATTGACATTTGGGGAATATGATACCAGATCAGTGTAGGAGTTGGGGAGTGGTAAGTGAGGGGCATGGAG
Organism: Tokudaia tokunoshimensis; assembly: GCA_036184795.1. NCBI lineage: Eukaryota > Metazoa > Chordata > Mammalia > Rodentia > Muridae > Tokudaia > Tokudaia tokunoshimensis. The sequence continues at coordinate 39,465,558 of BTHU01000001.1, forward strand.
AGTGGGGGCCATGGAGAGTGGGGCCATAGAGAGTGGGGGTCATGAAGAGTGGGGGTCATGGAGAGTGGGGGTCATGGAGAGTGGGGGCATGGAGAGTGGGGGACATGGAGAGTCGGGGCATGGAGAGTGGGGTCATGGAGAGTGGGGGACATGGAGAGTGGGGGCATGGAGAGTGGGGGCATGGAGAGTGGGAGGCAAGGAGAGTGGGGGGCATGGAGAGTGGGGGCCATGGAGAGTGGGGCCATAGAGAGTGGGGGTCATGAAGAGTGGGGGTCATGGAGAGTGGGGGCATGGAGAGTGGGGGACATGGAGAGTGGGGGCATGGAGAGTGGGGGCATGGAGAGTGGGAGGCAAGGAGAGTGGGGGACATGGAGAGTGGGGGCATGGAGAGTGGGGGCATGGAGAGTGGGGGGCATGGAGAGTGGGGGACATGGAGAGTGGGGGTCATGGAGAGTGGGGGTCATGGAGAGTGGGAGGCAAGGAGAGTGGGGGGGTATGGTACATTCCTTGTGGAGAAGATGGTTCCCACCTCATAAAATTTGTTTGGTTTCTCCCATATCCCAACTCAGTTTCACAGCTATGGGTGACATCTGGGACACTTATCTTCTAAAATGTGTATGCTGGCAGTATATGTGTGCTCTGGACAGAGGTATGGGGTGCCCACACATTCCCTTTTCACTAAGAGACACATAAAGGACATTTTTATTTTTAGATTTATTTGTGTATGTGTGTATTTGTGTGTGTATGTATGTATGTATATGTATGTGTGTATGTAGGTGTATATGTGTGCATTGTGTGTATGTTTGCATATGTGTGTACATGTGTGTATGTATGAGCATGTATGTGTGTATATGTATATGTATATATATGCATGTGTACATATGTGTATACATGTGCATATTTATGTAAGTATGAGTATGTGTGTATGTATATATATGTGTGTATATGTATGTATGTGTGTATATGTGTATACATGTGTATGTGTATATGTGTGTACATGTGTATATGTGCACATATGTGTGTATATGTATGTATGTGTGCATGTATGTGTGTGTACATGTGTACGTGTGTATGTATGTGTGTGCATGTGTGTGTGTGTGTGTGTGTGTGTGTGTGTATGTACATGCACATGGAGGTCAGAAGAAAGCATTAGATCCCTGGGTGGATGTTCACGTGGAACTACCAGTGTGGAAACAGGAAGGGGAATGCTGGTGTGTAGCTAGTTTTCTCCTGTTTCCCCTTTCAATCAGGCTGGGGCCCAGCTCATGGCCCACATTTAGAGTGAACCTTTCCTCTTCAGCCAAATCTCTATGGAAACACCCTCACAGACATATCCAGAAGTGTGCTTTCTAGACACCTGGAAGTGCAGTCAAGTTGACAATCAAGATTAGCTTTCACCCCACCCAGCCCAGCTGGGTTCAGGCTCCAGACATTCCTGCATGGAACCCAGACTCCTGGGGAGAAGCATAGCCGTGAAACAATGGCTAGAATCCACATGGTGAGGGCTGCCAGCTGCTGCAGATGTCCACGGTCATGCTCCAGATGTCTGCCATCCCACGGTATGGCCCATGCTGAAGCTTCCCTAGCTCCAGAATGGTTTCCAAGCTTGGTTCTGTGTCTTGGCCCCTGCTTCCCTGATTAAGGGAAAGTTGGACTGATCACTGGGCACTGGGCCATGTTGATATATGTGAGCACTTCCAAGAACAAAGCACTCGTGATAAGGAGAGCACTGCTGAGGGAGCACTCCCCTCTGTTCTTACAAGGAGGGCGTTACCTAGGCCTGAACACATGGCCTTGCAAAAGGAGCATACTTCTGAGGGGAGCACTCCTGAGCACACACCCTCAGTTGGAGCACACTGCTCAGGGGAGCACTCTCATACCATTAAGCTCAGAGCGGCCATCCCTCAGCTTCAGGCTGATGGTAGGAGATGCTGCCTCAGGGCAGGGCTCCCAGGATCCATGAGATCATGGGTCAGGCAGTAGTATTTAGTGGTAGCCCTCAATTCTTCAAGGTGGGTGTAATTAACATAATGGGCTTCAAGTTCCAAACAAGGAGAAGGGGCACGTGTCCTGATTTTCAGAGCTGTAGGGAATGGAGGTAAATCCTGGAAGAGGCTTCTCTGGGGCCCAGGGGGCAGATAGCCACTAAGACACTGCCTCATATTGGAAATTGGAAGAGCAGGGAATTGTTCCCGCATACAAATGCCCATCCCAGGACGAATGTATAAGCACATGTGGCATACTCAGTCAGGAATAAAAACTCACGCATCCATCTGTGTGACTTCATTTGCATGGAAGTTGAGTGTTTGGGAGAATCCATACAAAGTGAATTAGTCAGTTTTCCATACTTGTAATGAAGTCTGTGGAGCTGTGTGCTTTTTATGATATGAAAATTTTCTAGCTCACAGATATGGAAGCCAAAAACCCATGACCAGATGACCCCACCCATACCACCCCTGCTGAGAGCCCTCTTGGCTGGCAGATGGCGTGGGGAGTGGGGGGTGGTTAGTGGAAGAGGAAGAGGTCACATGGTAGAAAAAGGAGCCAGAGAGAGGTGGGAAGGGCCAATCAGGCTCCTGCAGGCTTTTCTTTTTAAAGGTCCCACCATCCCCTCTGCTGGGTGTCAAACCAGACCCAGGCTACAGGATGAGGATAAAGAGATTAGTGATGACAAGGTGGGGGGGGAGTACCCAGGAGCCATTAGCACAGGGTTTCATTCTGTGGTAATGGAGGGGTCCTCAAAGTAGATAGAGACAGTGAATGTGTAGCCTTGTGGGTATACTGGAAACCCCTGGATGGACATTTTAGTGGGAAAAATTTGGATATTTTACAGGTCAGAACTTTTTGTTGTTGCTGGTTTTTTGTTTTGTTTTGTTTTGATTTTCATGTCAGCTGCTAAATGAGGTTGACTATGTATAAGACATACCAACCTATCATTCAGTAGCAAGCTTTTTTTTTTAAATAAAAAAACCTCTTTGTATTCTTTTTGCGTTTCCCATCATGCACCCCAGATCCCCTCATCTCCCCATCCCCTCATATCTACCCTTTGCCCTTGTAACCTCTATCGACAAAATAAAACACACACAAACAAACAAACAAAAAAGAAAAAACTTCCAAAGCATAGGCAATATCTCATTGTGGATGCTATAGTGTGTCACAGTGTGTCCTGCAGTAAATCCCTCTGTCCACACATCTTCACTTGGAAATGTTCAGTGCAACAAGTCATTGATCTGGTGGTTTGTGATCTCTGGCTTCTGTGACACCATTAATATTGGTTCCTGACTGGAACTCCTCCTGGTTATCCTGCTGTTGCCCTGGGTCATGGGGATCCTGCAGCTTTACATCAGCGGGACCAGGCCTTTCATGCATCCGAACCGTTTGCAGATGATGCGGATTTTGGAGTAGACCAATTCAGAGCCTTGGGTCTGGGCCTGGGTGGTAGCTGATGTGGTGAGCAAGCTGACTTTCCTTTCACCACCAGGGCAAGCTCTCCCGCACTGCTCTGGCTAGACCACCCAACGCTGTCATTCCCCTACAGCAGGAGGCAGGTTCAACTCTCCTGATCCCCTGCCCTCAGGACTGACTCACCCACTCGTGCCTCCCAGGCCAGCTCCACTGTGCTGCCTATCAGAGGCTCAGGGCCCACTCTCTCAAGTGCTGCAGCCTGTGAGGGGCTGGACTCTCTTTCCTCTCACACACTCAGGGATATCTCACCAAGTGCCTTCACCATCAGGGCCAGCTTTACTCTTATATCCCAGATGAGGCACAGGGCCTATTATCCTGAGTGCTTCAACCAATGAGGGGGCAGGGCTAGCTCTTGGGCTCTCATGGTCTTGGAGCCAGCTCTCCTAACTACCATAGGTGGCTAGGCGGGAGGATATCACCTCCAATCACCTCACACCAGGGCCAGTTCTCACACACTCTCACCCTTGGGGCCGGCTCACCTATGCCCCTCCCATCAGGGCAAGCTCTTCTCTACTGCCCAGGTGAGGTGCAGGGACCCTCTCTCCCAAGTGCTGCATCCCACAAGGGGGCAGGGCCGGCTCCCTGGACTGCGGCAGGTGGCAAGAGGTTGGGGGGGCATTACCCCGGCACCCATCCTACCTCATGGCAGGGCCAGGCTTTTCCACGCTGTTGTCTCTGAGGCTGGCTCACCTGTGCCCCTAACACCACGATCAGGTCTGCTGTGCTGTCCAGGGGAGGTGCAGGGCTTGTTCTCTTGAATGCCGCAGCTGGCGAGGGACATGAATCGCTTTCCAAGTTCATGACCTTGCGGACAATTTTCCCAACTACTGGGGGTGGCAGGGAGCATAGGGGAGGACATCACTCCACATGCATGCCACCCCACAGCAAAAAAGTGGCGGAATCAGCTCTCCCACAGCCATGCCGTCCAGGTGGGCTCATCTGCACTACACCCATGCCTCCAGAGCCAGCTACACTTTGCTGGTCAGTCGAGGGACGTGGCCCACTCTCCCAAGTGCAGCAGCCTTCCAGGGACTGGGCCAGTCCTCCTACTCTCACATTCTTGGGACTGACTCACCCATGCCTTTACCACCAGGGCTACTGTGAAGACCAGGCAAGGTGCGGGACCCACTCTCCAGAGTGCGACAGCTTGGGTGCGACAGAGCCAGCTCAGCGACTCTTATGATGCCAGCTCTCCAGACTGTGAGGGTCCAAGCAGGGAAAGGATATATCCCTGCACCCGAGCCTCCTCTTGGCAGAAGAGTGGTGCGAGGGGTAGGGGTGGGGGTCAGTTTTCCCATGCTCTTGCTCTCAGGGTGGCTCCCCTGCACCCCACACCCCAGGATCAACTCTGTTGTGCTGTCTAGGTGAGGTGCAGGGCCAACTCTCCGGAGTGTTGCTGCAGCTGGTGAGAGGAAGGTTAGCTCTCCCACACTCAAGACCTGATAGGCAGCTTTCTTGACTGCCAGAGGTGGGGAGGGGCAGGGGTGCCATTGCCTTTGCGCCCATGCTACCCTACATCAGGCAAGTGGTGGGGTCAGCTCTTTCACACTCAGGCCCTTGGACTGGCTCACGGCCCCCCGCTCTCCCAATCAGGACCAACTCCACTGTGCTGTCTGGGTGAGGCGCAGGATTTGATCCTATGATATCTGTCACCGGTGAGAAGTGGGGATAGCTCCCCAGAGCAACACAGTCAGGGAGAGAGGCAGTTTTGTATAGTCCTTGAACACCCACATGGTCCCCCATGACTGCCCTAACCAGGGATGTCCCCATGTTCTCTTGTGATAATACGATTGTGATGATTTATATATGCTTGGCTCAAGGAGTGGCACTATTAGGAGGTGTGGCCTTGTGGGAGTAGGCGTGTCACTGTGGGTGTGGGCTTTAAGACCCTCATCCTTGTTGCCTGGCAGTCAGTCTTCTGTTTGCCTTCAGATGAAGATGTAGAACGCTCAGCTCCTCCTGCACCACGCCAGCCTGGATGCTGCCATGCTCCTGCATTGATGATAATGGACTGAACCTTTGAATCTGTAAGCCAGCCCCTATTAAATGTTGTAAGAGTTACCTTGGTCACGGCATCTGTTCACAGCAGTAAAACCCTAACTAAGACAATGAGCCACCGACATCAACCCTTGCTGCTGTGTAGTGCACTATGGCCCCAGGTGGCTGGGCTGTCCACTCACAATAGGCTACTCCTCTGCACCTTTGGGTCTCTCTTCCATCTCTCTTCAAGCTGCTCTACTTCTCTTTCTCTTGCATCCGCAGGTTAGAGTTTTTAAGAAGTGTATTTGTGACTGGCTATGCTAGGCCATGGCCGTCAATCTCCTTTCCAGTCCTAAGCCAGTGTCCATTAGGAAAGGATCACAACTCAAATCAAGGCTGGAGGACTGGTCAGTTCAGCCTTGCTGGGCCTCTGAGGATGGTCTCCGAGGAGTGCCCCACATCTCTTGGTGAGTGCACACAGTTATGATTCATTCAGCTCTTCCCAGAGGACCATGACATGTCACTTGGGTGACTTTGTTGTGGAAAAGGCAGCTAGCCAGGCTTTTCAGGGCGGCTAGACACAGCCCAAATTGACATTGAAATTCAAAGTGCTTTATGCCCTGTGTTAGTATAGGGGCATGTGGGAATCAGGAGACGATGGCTTCCTAGTCCAAATCCATATCTCAGCATGTGCACTAGGCACATGGTCTGGATTCTCTCTCTCCCTCTCCTCCTCCCCCTCCCTCTTTCCCCTCCCTCTCTCTCCCTCCCTCTGTATGTGTGTATTCACATTGCACATGTATGCATATGTCATGTGTGGGCACACATTCATGTGTACATGTGTGCATTCACATTTGCATTTAGAGGCCACAGGTCAGTGTCAGGTGTTTCTCTCAGTTACTCTTCACATTGTATTTTTAGAAATTTCTCTCACTGAATCTGGAACTCACCAGTTTAGCTGAGCTAGCTAGCCAGTGATCTCTGAGGTACCTCTCCCCCCAACATTGGGATTACAGTTATGATCCCTCATCCCAGGATTTTTTATGTGTGTGCTGAGGCTCAAATGCAGGCCCCTGTGATTGCGTAGCAAGGACTTAGCCCATTGACCCATCTCTCCAGCCCGTGGCCTGGGTTCTTGAGTTAACTTAACCAGGCTTATCTGGCCACTGACGGAACCTACAGCTTCATTCCTTGGCCTGTAGAGAGGGCTGATGTCCAATGGACACCTTTGAGGTTCTCCAGATAGCCAAGAGAGTAAACAAATCAGTGACTTCAGTCTGAGGGAATGAGTACAGGGGACCATCAGTGGGGGCCACTGTCCTCACGACCTTAAGGCTGTGACTCTAAGTCTCATTGCTGTGAGAATGCTGTAGCCCCTATTCAGTTCACTAGTACTTAGCTTAACTCACTGTAATTTAAACCATCAGTGTCTGTCTTCAAAGACCTTATAGTACACAGTGATGGTGCAAACACTGAAAAAGTTCGCTTGGCTACTGTCCAGTCACAGCTGATGAGCCACATGGGGTTTCTACAACAGAGTAGGCCTTGTCACAGTTGGTCTGACGAACACTGATTCCTACCCTGGAAGGAAGATCCCAGGCAGCTTGCACTCCTATGCTGGGAGCTAAGACAGTTTTCCTGAGCTTCTCCAGGATACCAGAAATTCTCTGCTTATGTTATACTGGAGCTGCTGGAAGGTATGGGACCATATGACCTCTGATCTCCACATGGGATATGATACCATGGCAACCAGACCTGAACAGCAGCAGGTGGATATAATGCCATCCAGTAGCCCGGGAAGAGATAGGTCAATAATGGTTAGTTGTAACATCAGGGCAGATGCATATAGGCTTAGTGTGTCTTTTGGGTTTGGAGGTGCAACAGTTTGTAGAAGAGTGAGTATTCCTCTGGACTCCTAGTGTCGGGGGCGGGCTCCTTGGTTTATAAGGTATAGAGACAGTGGGACTTACTTATCCCATTGGGTACTGTCCTCAGAAGAGATGCCAAGACATCACTCTTGGGACCCCTCAAACACACTCATCCCTTGAGCAGCTCGCTTCCTTCTACACATGGTCCAGTGCCATTGTGGTGCTTTTGCTGACAGGCGAGGCCAGCATCCCCCAGCAGACCTCAGAGCTAACTAAACTTTCTCAAGCTACAGAATTGTGTTGTCATTAGAAAGCACATCACCAGAGGTGGTGCATGCTCAGGGATGAATGGCTGCACTCAGTAGTCTCAGGAGGTGCTAATTGTGTGGGGACCCAGTGATGCCCAGGACACAGAGTAGCTCTGCAAGGCCTGCTAAGTCTGGAGCTAAGAACCACACATCCTCCCATCCACCCCTGCTGCACCTTTGTCCTCACCTTGCATCTCATGTCTCTCATGTCTCATTCCTCATGCTTCGCAGGATCTGTGGCCAGAGGAGGTAAAGTTGCTTCGTGAGGCAGCTTGGTGTCAGATCACACAAAGATGGATGGCACTGTACCTCAGCCCCACACAGTGGCTACCACTGACTCTGGCAGGCCTCATCATTAACAGAGCACCCTGCAGCAGAGTCATGTCTGTATGTCCAGAGACCATTCTGGGGAAGTTCACTCCCTGCCTACCTGCCTCACCCTGTAACTTCTCCCTTGGGCCTTTGCTCTGAGACTCTGATACCTACCACCACAAGACCTTCCCCACAGCTGAACTGATGCCAGCACCAGGCCCTACACATCTAGAACTGGGAGCTAAATGAACCTCTTCTCTTCATACATTAGCCAGCCTTGGGCATGAGTGGAAGCCCAAGGTTGAAGTTGGAATGTCTTCTTCTATACTTCTCTACCTTAATCTTTAAGGCTGGGTCTCTTACTAAATCGGAAGCCTGGCATTTGTTTAAACTGGCTGACTGGTGAGTCTCTGAGATCTGCACATTTTCATTCCCTAGCACAGAAATCGCCGGCACACACTGCTATGCCTGGCTTTCACTCGGGTGCTGCAGATTTGAAGTCAGGCCCTCGTGCTGTGCAGCAGGCGTTTTATCCATTGAGCCGTCTCCTCGGCTCTGCGGGTCTCTTCTTAACCTTTTGTTTTCAACTCTTCTCTCACCCTGTGTTTCGGAAGTCTATCAAAAAACACATAGCCGTACTTTAAAAATTCCAGTTCCAGTTATATCTTTGCCTTTTAGTTGGAATACTTTATATATATAATTCACTAATTGTATAAATTTAATTATTGATAGAGTTGGGCTAAAATCTGGCCTTGAAATTTATTCTTTGACTCTATTGAGAGATGGCTCAGCGGTTAAGAGCACTGACTGTTCTTCCAGAGGTCCTGAGTTCAATTCCTAGCAACCACATGGTGGCTCACAACCATTTATAATGGGATCTGATGCCCTCTTCTGATATGGAAGATTGATGTATATTGCTCTTCAGAGCATATCATGGAATTCTTACTATATGTAAAATTAAGAATTATATTTATAAACCATGAGCTCAACATTTTGCCTTCCCCACATTGAGGGGGGACCTTCAGCCTTCGGAGCTCTGGCCCTGGTAAAATGTTTTCCCGAGGATCACTCTATCAAAGCTATGGCTGTCTCAGCCATACTACACGCTATTATCCCCAAGTTTCAACCCACTTCTTATTTATCCTCACAGCACCTCTTAGGCCTTCAATCCTTCCACTTCAGGCCTGCCTTTAAGACCGCTTTTCCTGTCAGGAAGAAAAGATGTCTATAGACTCTGTGCTCTCCATCTCACCTTCTCAGCTCTTTTCTCTGCAGTTCTACAGTGGTGCTTACTTTCAGGCCCTGACAGCTGCACACCACGCCCCCTGTGTTTATCACCACGCCTTGAATACCTGGTCTGGTGTCTTTGGCTGATGTCCAACATGGCTTCTCAGTCACCCTCCTGTCTCAGTTGAACCCTGAGGATGCCAGCCTTCATGTGCACAGGATATCCACCCTGACTCCCTCCTGGGTGGCCCAGGAGCCTTGATTGTCCCTTAAGACCAACCGTGGTTCAGAGGCCCAAGCATTCCCGTCTTTTCTAATGAACATATTCCACAGGATGCCATGGTCAGTTGTGTAAGTTATATGTTGCCACAAGTCTCCAGTTCAGGATGCAAGTGGCTTGTGAAGTTAAGGTTGTCTGTTTTTCTAACCGGTACTAAGGTTCTATGTGGGCAACACTTTAGTGTCTGGGGCCCCTTGTTGAGGGCAGGGTTTGGAGATATGACAGTACCAGTAGACCCAGCAGGACCTGGGTCTGAGGACCTAGCCATTGCCCAGCACCCCTGAGAGGCTCCCAGGAAACTCACCCAGCGGACATCTGCCTGGAGTTCTGTGTCAGGCTGGAATCCAGTCCTAACTTTCGCTCTGCTCTGTCCTCTACTGTCCAGTGACGACACTCAGGATGAAAACCAGGCACGGAAAGGACATGGCGGCTGCCAGCTGGGCTTCCTGCTCCCCCTGGGCTTCCAGGGCTATGGGGAGATGGCAGGCTGCGGTGCCGGGAAAACACATTGTTTGGGGGCGTTGCGGATACAGTACGGGATATTTTTAGCAGATTGTTCTGACTTAGTGAAAAACCTGAAAGATAGTGTTGATGAGCCCCTTGTTTTAGCTCCGCAGATGGCTGGGCTATAATTAGACGCTTGTTTCTGGGCGACTCTACAGTTCTGTAAGAAGACACCTTGCGGGGTGCAGAGCGCATGGCGGGAGGGCGCCTTCGTGGTTTAATTTGGGGCTCAATTTTTTTTTTACTCTTTACTCTCAAGCATTAACTGTGTTTGTGACAAAAAAAAAAAAAGTAAGTGATTCACGGGTTTCTCTAGCTAATCTGTAATCTCAGCCTGGAGAGGTCAGAGGTTGGCCCCTTTGTTTTCTGACTTGGTGACAAGCTGCCAGTCACCTTCCTCCTCAAAGGTGCTTCTGGGGCCTGCTGCCAAGCCTGGCTCTCTGGGCTCACCTGCTCTGCCCTTTCTTTTCCAACAGGACTTTCATTTGTGCTTACGTGTTTACGTGTGAGACACTGGACCTGTCCCTTCTTCCCACTTCACAGGGAAGGGCTGTGGCTTTTCTATTCATACTTGTTCTGGTGCTTAAAATGGGGACATATGCCTTTAGTCACCAGCTCTCCCTCTTGTTCCCTGACCCATGGGCTCCCTGAAACAGGACCATGTTGAGTCTGTCTCTGAGTTCGTTTCCTCATCCAACGAGAGAATTAGTGAAGCATGCTCTGCGCACAATGCTTGAGACAGGGAAGATGCAGATGAGATGCGGGAGAAGATGGGCCAGATGAAGCAGATAACAGGAGCCGGCCACTCTACTCTTACGGTTGGGATGGGGCTACAGATACAGTCCGAGGCAGGAGTGTTCCCTTACTGCCACAAGCTGACCCCCAAGGTCCTGCCTTCAGGGACTAGTCATATAAGGCAGAGATATGCTGACCTGTTTCCTGTCACTGTCACACATGTCCAAGGTGACAAACTTATCAAGAGCATAGGCTTCTTAGCTTGTGGATTTGGCCCTGTAACAGTGTGTCACTGAGATGTGTGTGGTAGAGCAAACACTTCACCTCACTGGGGGAGTAAAAGAGAGTGAAGGCCCAATAGTTCCCACAATTCCAATGGCTCCGAAGGCTTCTCTTGGCCTCGCCTCATAAATACTCCATAACCTCCCATAGCACCAATGGGGCAAAGCATTTACCTTACAGATCTTCAGGGGATGCATAAAGTCTCAACACCATTAAGAAATGAGGGTGTGCCACTTCCAAGTTTGGCTTGCGTCTTGGTTTGTTTTCTCCTGCTTTGATAGAACACTGTGGCCGAAAGCAACTTGGGGAGGAAAAGGTCTGTTTCAGCTTAGATCTTACAGTTCAGGCTCCAGGGGAGGCCAGTGCAGGAACCTGGAGGCAAGAACTGAAGCAGAGACCATGGAGGAACGCTGCCTACTGGCTTGCTTTCTGTGGCTGACTCACCTTTGCTTCCTTATAAAGTTCAAGACCACCTTCCCAGGGGCGGCACTGCCCACAATGGGCAAGGCCCTCCTATATCAATCATTAACCTGGAAAATGCCCCACGGGCTTGCCTACAGGCCAATCTGATGGACGCATTTCTTCAGTTGAGGTTCCTTTTCCCAAATGGCTGTAGCTTGCATAAAGTTTAAAAAAAAATTTTAAAACCCCCAAACAAACAAACAAACAAAAAAACAGAAAACCAACCAACGGAACAACAACAAAAAAGACAAAAAGAAAATAAAATAAAAAACAAAATAATACACACACACACACACACACACACACACACACACACACACACCCCAAAAAGCTAACCAGGAAAGATTGTATGGGCGCCATGCTGTATCCTATGTCTAAACTGCTGTCAGCTTCTACCTCTGTCTGGTCACTCACTCTGAGAGAAGCCGAGTTTACAGCAGTTATTTGGATGCCCATAGGTGAGGAGCTGCCTCCCTCCTATAGTCATGGGTATGACTTGAAGGCAAGACCTCACACACAGCAGCTTCCATGGACCACTGTCCCTGTCACCACCAGCCTGATGATTACCAGGATGGTCTGATGGCCAGTCAGTCAGAACTGCTAGCTGAGCTGTTCCCAATCCCCTCCCCCACCGCCGAGGCTGAGTAAACTTTCTAAGTTGTCAAACTTTCAGTTGACAGATAACAGACACACCATACAATCTGGATTCTGCCATTACCTGAATCAGGGTTGGGAGCTCAGTCACCCTACCAGTAATCTGTTGTCCCTGTGCGTCTCATCTCTCTGGTGCCATTTCTTCCTTTCTTTGCAGGCTAGTTTTCAGCCCTTACCAACAGAGACCTCCATGTGGCCAGCATCCACCAAAAAGAGGAGTAACCAAAGCCACAGGGAATCACAGAAGCCAGGGAGTCTCATAGCTCTGTCCCCTGCTTAAGATAGAAGCGTGATCTTGTTGATATTTCCCACAGTGGCTATGCCTGGTTCCTAAAAGAGACAGGACCCTCTACATCCTCTCACAAAGCCCTAACTTACTTCTTCAAACCACTAAGGCCCATTTCTCCCTTGGTACCCCAGCACTTGGCGACTGGTGTTCTTGAAGGTTTTTTTCCCATCAGTCAATGCAGCTGCTGAAGCTACATGAGTTCAGGGCCTCTGCCTTCAGGGAGCCCATGGGGTAGAGTGCTTCCATTGGCTATATACCAGTTCATCAGGTCTCCTATATCCCCCAGCAGGTAGGCGCTACCCACTCCTGTGGCACATTCCATTCTTCCACACTGCAGCAAGTGGGGAAAGCTTTCTTTCCTTTTGTACTTTAGAAAAGTGTACCGCACACAGAGTGTACATCCCAAGTCATTTAAACTCAGTGTGACATAAATGTTTCTTTGCTTGTCTCTCAGTCCATAAAGCTCTTTTCTCCATGGAAAGCCCCCAAAAACTAACCAGGAGGGATTGTAAGGTTGGCATTCTGTACCCTGCGTCTATACTGTTGTCAGCTTCTACATCTGTCTGGTCACTCAGAGAATGGGAAATAAAAATACTGGCCAGTGGAGATGGTTTGGTTGGTTAAGTGCCTGTCACACAAGCGTGAGGATCCGAGTTCAGATCCCCAGCACCCACATAAAAACTGGGCACAGCAGTGTAGGTCTGTAAGCCCAGTGCTGAAGAGGTGGGGTCACTGACAAGCTAGCCTAGTCGATGAATGTGCTCCCAGATCAGTGAGAGACGCTGAGAATCCGGCTCACCGTGGAACACTGACCCAGCATGCCTGCCTACCGTTCAATCTCCAGCACTGCAAAACAAACAAAATAACCCCTAACTTCTTGGGCCAAAGAGATGGTTTAGTGGGCAAAGCGTTTGTCATACTATATGAAACCTATAGTCTCCAACACCAACACAAATGTTGGGTGAGCATGATGGCATGTCTGTAATCGCAGGGAGAACGTCTGGCCTTGACATACACATGCACACATATGTGTGTCCACACATGGGAACATGCATGCCCTCTCCATACAAAAAAGTAAAAAGAAAAAACTAAAGCAGTTCTTGAGGAAGACACTAGAGATTGACTTTTGGCCTCCACATACCTACATACACATGCACACACATATGTGCCTACACATTAAGACATACAAATACAACACACACATACACACAAACATTCACACACAGACAGATACACACAGACACAGAAATTATAAGAAAACGGAGAGTGATAGATGTCATGTGACACTGACCTTGGGCCTTCATGTACACGCATAGCCTTGCTCAAACGTGTACATAGCCCACTGTAGGGAGTGGAGGAAGCCCTGAATGAGTGAATGTGTACTGTTCACATTGCTGTGGCCATCTCAAAGACCCCATAGCCTCAGACCTGCAGGGAATGGTAAAGCCTTCTCCCCAGAGCGAGCCTCAGAGGGAAATAGCAAAGCCTTCCTTATAGATCCCAGGGTGAATGTTGACAGTGTGTGCAGAAAATGTCCAGCACCGCGTTCTCCCCGCTGGGATCTTTGTGGCCTCAAGACTGACTGGGATTAGCTGATTCTGTCTCCTTGCTCCAGCCGTGCACCATAAACCCCGCCTCCTTGCTAGCTGTCGGCACTAACTCCACCTCTCTGTCCAAGTCTATAATAAACACGCTAAACTAGAGTGCTGCAGTTTTCCCAGCAGAGATCCCAGCTTTCCGTCCAGGTGTCTGTCTGTCTGATTCCTGAAGCTGTACTGGAGGTGGCATCCTACACACAGACACACAGACACACACACACACACACACACAAACACACACACTTTTAAATAATAATTCCTGAAGCCATAGGAATATATTGCTGTGTTAACTGCATGTAAGATGAAGGGCTGCCACTCTTTTAGCAGCTATTTGAAGTCACGGTCCTGTCTTGTTTCTGTTTTCTATCGTCATCTCTGGTTAAATTCACAGTCAGTGACACATGCCCAAGACGCAGTGGCATGCTCACGGCACAGCTAGTGCTGCATGCCTCTTTCCCACAGTTGCTACCTCTCTCCACAGTGGCATTCACTTAGCTCTGACTGTCCCAGCGCTAACTTCCCTAAGAATCCATTCCCCGTCAAACACCTCTCAGTTGTTCAGACTGACATGGAGCACCCCTCTAGGCTTCCCTCTTGGCCTCTCACTTCCTGTTCTGTTGGGGCTTCTCCATCCTCTCTGTCCTCTGTGTTTCTTGCTGCTGCACCCTAGGCTCCCTTTTTTATAGGTTTACTGGTTTTCATGGGCCAAGGCTTCCAGGGTCTCCAGAGAGATTTTAAAGTCACCTTGAAGTGGAAGGTAATTATAGTAAACTGTCAGCCTGAATGACAAATATTGCATTTCCTCTTGTTGGTGGGCTCTAGACTGAAGATTCACAAGCTCATGTGTGTACAGACGAAAGGAAGGCAGAAGTGAAACTGTCTAGGGGGATGAAGGGACTATGGGAGGGGTGGGGAGTGAGAAAGGAAGGGAAGTGGGGCAAGGGTATGCTAATGAGCATTATATATATGTACATTTCAAATGTTATATATTATGTAGCATATTATATATTATACATCACAATCATATCATATTTCATCAACCATGTCATATATTACATATCACATATATAGTATGTGATAGGAAAGTGGCCTTGTGTGATAGTATGATGAAAGAAACAATTTTATACCTCTTTATACTTGGAAAGTAATCAGTCTGGTCAAGACTATTTCTCACAGATATCCAAAGGCCTTGGGCCACTGCTTCTGCCTCTGCTGCTGTCCTTGTGAAGTCTAATGCCAGTCTTGATGCTCAGCCCTTCCCCGTGCTGTTCCCAGCCCTCTCTGTCAGCGTGTGTGATTTCCTCCTGATGGGCCCGCTGTGGCGTTGATTCCTAAGCTTTTCCTACAGCTCAGTTGCTAACTTCCTTGTATTCTTTCTCTGCGAAATGTCTGTCTCCCCTTTGTTTTCTCTGATCTTCCCTTTCATGACCCTAGTTAGTAGAACTTCAAACAACCAACAGACCCTGCATCTGTCTTTTATCTCATACTGCCCATCTCCTTGTCTTTTCCCTAAGCAAGTCCATGCCCCTGCCTCTGTCTGCCTGTCCCCTTGCTCACACCCTCCTCTCCCTTTCCCCTTGCCTCTGGAGTGTACGTGTGATCACGGCTTCACTCTCAGTCGGCTCTGGCTGCCTTCTAACTCTTACAAGCCTTTGCTGTTCCGACAGCAGTCTGTTTTTGCTCCTTGCTGACAACTCTCTTGACTGCCCCAACATCCCAGGACATAGTGCTCCAGGGTCCCCTGGACGTTTGTTGGCAGGGCAGTGGCTTTAGATCACTGTCCAAAGCAGAGTTATCTGTAGGGTAATCTTTATACGTAAATGTTTTCAAGTCTCTCACCTGGGGACATGGGGACCCAAGGCTGTCGACTTTCTGGAGGCTCAGTGAGGGAAGGGCTTTGGGGGCTCTTCCTGGTGTGTGCGAAGCCTTTCTCCTTATGTCTCAATTTCCTTTGCTACTTAGACTCCTCTCAGCACTGGTCTCCTGCTGTTCCTGAGGCTCTTGGGCTCAGATGCACCCTTCCTCAACTCCTCCACAGGTTTCTCTGTAGAGGGCAATGGAGAGACCTGGGAGCCCTGCTGCTCCTCTCCCCTCCCCTCCTCTGCCATTTCCTTCTATAAGGCCAGCTGCCCACAACTATTTCTAGAGTCACATGAGGGAGTGAACCCTCAGTCTCTCTGCCTGCTCTCAGCTTCACCCTCTACCACTGTACTCGCACCTCACTCAGAGTCCCCATGCCCCAGGACTGCCGCGAGAACTAGTCAGTTCTTTACAGAGCCATATTCTCACAGTGGACTCATTGAGGCACCCATCTGACTAGCTGCGGTCCCCAGTTCAGGCTCCACTTTGCCAACATAGGCCAAGGAAGAGGGGCGGTGCCTGGTGATGGTGTGACAGCCCAAGGCTGTGTGTGTGCATAGCCATAGAAATCCCCACACTCTGGAGGTCCTCCCGCCAATCATGCGTGACCCAGCTACCAGCCAAGCGTTGGTGCTAGGGAATGGATGTGGTCTCCCCAAGCTTTGTTCTGCTGTTTCTCCATGAGCAAGGCCTTCCTCCAATTCAAACCAGCAATCATGATGGCATGAGACAGCAGTGGAGAACAGCATGGTGGCTGAAAGGCTCTCTGCCGCTTGCTGTCTAGCCAACAAGGCAGTTCCTTTTATCTATCTCTGAAACAATGTCTAGTTTTGGCAGAAGCAAGTACTGGTGTGATACTGATATGGGTGTGCACTGCTCCAGGATAGTTGCAGGGACCAGGCTACTAGGGTCGACCTTGGAAGAAGAGTCTCTTCTCTGTTGCGTCAGGTTTCCCAGTGAGGCAGCGCAGGTGATCATGACCTTGTATCGCCGTGGAGACTAAGCCTGCTGCTGTGATCCGGGTTCAGCTGCCTTCTGCTTCTGCAGAGGGCTCTCTGACATGAAGCCTTGCGCTAAAGCCTCGGATGCCTGGAGACCAGGTCAATCCCAGACAACATAATCGGATGGTAGACACAGCCATTTCCCACGGCTGTGTTCCTTGTAGATTATATAGAGGGGTATCGTGGTCACACAGCTGGATATCAGGGAAGCCAGTAAGCCTGGACATCTTTCTTGCTAATCAGGACATTATCCAGTGCTTACTTAGTGTAGTGGCTGGTTTTGTGTGTCAACTTGACACGAGCTGGAGTTATCACAGAGAAAGGAGCTTCAGGTGAGGAAATGCCTCCATGAGATCCAGCTGTGGGGCATTTTCTCAATTAGTGTTCAAGGGGGGGAGGGCCCATTGTGGGTGGTGCCATCCCTGGGCTGGTAGTCTTGGGTTCTATAAGAAAGCAAGCTGAGCAAGCCAGGGGAAGCAAGCCAGTAAGAAACATCCCTCCATGGCCTCTGCATCAGCTCCTGCTTCCTGACCTGCTTGAGTTCCAGTCCTGACTTCCTTTGGTGATGAACAGCAATGTGGAAGTGTAAGCTGAATAAACCCTTTCCTCCCCAACTTGCTTCTTGGTCATGATGTTTGTGCAGGAATAGAAACCCTGACTAAGATACTTAGAAACCGTAGACATTTAGCTCTAAGTCTGATGGTGGAAAAGGCATGTTACTCACATCACAAGTTCTTCTTACTCCTAGAGTGTCAAAGACTTGAGCCCCTTTGTTTTCCCAGGGAAAGAGGAGAGAGGTTTAGATGCTGACGAGCCCAGAGGACCTAACACTACTGAGCCTCTGCCAGGGATGAAGGGACATACAGATAAATGGTGACACATGAGCTCCGGACACATTCAGAAGTCTCCTCTGAGCAGTTTGAACTGACAGCTGTTGGGTACATCACCAGCCCCCCAGCACAGACTGCCCTGCTGGTCACTGCCCCTGGGGATTACCATCATTCAGGGTCATCAGCAATGTCTGGGTAAGTGCGCAGTATTAGGGAACATGAAAAAAATAGCAGTCCATCGCAAGAGTGTTCGAAATTCTGACTGCACGGCCTCGACATCTCACAGACCTCAGCTTAGGATGGTTTCCACATGGTGGGACACCGGGTGTTCTGTGATTGGCTCGCCAGAGCCAGCAGCAGATCCAAATAGGAGGAGGAGTTAGCAGACCACCAATCCCTGCTAGCAGAGCCCAAAGGTGGGATGGGGTGACTGTGGCTTCTCAAAGGCACAAAGCTGACTGTTTAAAGAATGGGAAGCACACCTTGTGCTTGGACTGAATCATTGCAACAGAACAAAGGCTGAGGCAATGGGGTGCTCTGTTACCATCCACCCCAGTGCCCCACCCCACCCGTTCTCCTGGAGCCTCGGTCTGGGAGGGCTTGTAAACAAAGGGCACTTACTTCTCGAGGCTCAGTCATGTTTTGGTTTGGGTGTAAAGTGTCCTCCAGAGGTTTGTGTGTTTGAACACTTGGTCTCCACCTGGTGGCGCTATTCTAGAAGGTTGTGGATGTCTGAGACACGTGTCTGTGCTAGCAGAAATGGAATGTTGGAGGGTCCTTGGAGCCTTTGTTTCCGGCTCAGGTCTGGAGCTCTCTGCTTCCTGATCTGCTAAGATGGGAGGAGCCTCTATCACATGATTCTGCTTCCAGGATGATAGAAGAAACCGCTTGCTTCAGGGCAGCCAGGAAGCCAAAGAGAAAGGATCTGAGGTCCCTATATGCCATTCAAAGGCATGTGTCCAATGATCTGCCACCTTCTCACCAGGCCATACTTCCTAAAGGTTTCAACCACCTGCCCACATGCTCAAGGTTCGGGGCCACATACTACCTTTCCACAGCAGCTACCCAACTTGCTGGGTGGAACAGGATCTCATTTATGTCTCATTTTGCACTTTTTTTCTTATTGTGATTAGAGTAAGCATATTTTCAAAAGTGCAGAGGAATTTTCCTTTTTGGCAAGGATTTCTATCTACTGTCCATTTTCTAACTCTACGGTTGGATTTCTGACATCGATTTGTAGTGATGACATCGGCTACAGGCATTTTTATGCAGAGGACACGGTTGTCTGTCACAGACACATGTATCTTGCTATTTCTAATCCTGTAGGGTGACTCCATCCTCAGAAGGTAGCATATTGGGTTTTTTTTTTGTTTTTTGTTTTTTTAAGCTTGTTTTCCCTTTTCACAACTTGCCTTTTGACTTTAATCAAGACACTTTCTGTCATTCAGTAATAGCTGGCTTTTGCCTGATAGAAGAAATCGATGATGCTATTTATGGCTTTGAGATAACATAATAGAAAGCTCCAACATTATACATTTAAAAAATTTGCTTCCATTACTTTATGGTCTGTGTCTTTTTCCATTTGAATCTTTGATCTACTGGGGTCTCTTTGGGATTTATTTTGGCTCATGAGAGGCTCATTTGTATTTTCTCCAATGGTGGGCCAGCACTGTGTTGCCATTCTGTGTGGGGGATAACCTTCCATATCCCCACAGCATCTGTTGTGAGTGCCTATCTGACCATTCACTGGAGGGGCCTGACAAGGGGGCACCCTGCCTAGCCCCAGCAGCCTCTCTCAGCTCTAGGTGGAACATTTCATTTTTTTTTTTACCTACAAATAATGTACCACTGTGCTAGCCCTTGACATCAGTAGAGTCCTTAAAACCCACACCAGTCTTCAAATCAGTGCCATTTACGGCCAGTCGTACCCGTTCACACCCAGCTCCTATTTTCTAGGTATAGTCAGCCTCCATTTCCCCAATCACAGGTCCAGAGGGAGAACTACATTTGTACGGAGCAGCCCTCCAGTAATTATACTGGAGGTGTAATGGAGCTGTTTACATTCAGGTATCATTTAGAGATCATTTAAAGTGTGCTGTAGAATGCATCTGGGTTATATGAAAATATGATGCTGGGGGCTGGAGAGATGGCTCAGTGGTTAAGAGCACCAACTACTCTTCCAGAGGTCCTGAGTTCAAGTCCCAGCAACCACATGGTGGCTCACAACCACCTGTAATGAGATCTGACGCCCTCTTCTGGTGTATCTGAGGACAGTGACAGTGTACTCATATACATAAAACAAATAAATAAATCTTAAAAAAAAAGAAAGAAAGAAAAATACGGTGCTGTTTTCCAGAAGAAACACAAACCTCTGCAGGATACTGTCCCCGTGGCTGGTTCTATGAATTTAGTCCTCACAATGCTTTTTATGTCATTTCCTGCCACAGATCTGAGCACATCCTGTGCCTCTAGGATGTGGGGTAAAGTGCACAGCTCAGGCCTGAAAGGTGAGCCCCACATGGGGGTGGCCAGCCGATAGGATAGAAGGTTTCCTACCAACTCTATCTCTCCCTAAGCCCTGCCCGTCTGTGCAGCCACAGCAGGTTTTCAGAACAGTGCCCATCCTGTCTACAGGGCCAAGGAGGGCCCTGGAGGGCAGGGCCCAGGCTGCGCCTCAGGTGTCTGAGCTTTCCCTTCTGTGGCCCCAGCCATGACTCTTATGTTAGAAGGTCAGGAAGTGGTTGTCTCTTGCAGGGCTGTCTTAAATTATTTCAGCTGCACCGAGGTATTTCAAAGTCAGACCAAATAAACATTTGCATCTAAAAAAAGGAGAAACAGGGTCATTTGAAATGGAGAAGAAAGGCTTTCCCATGTCCCGTGTCCAGAGGGTGTGGCCACACTTTCCAGAGAAGTGGGTTTGTTCTTTATACTTGAGCCAGGGCAAGTAGCTCAGCTGCCTCCTGTTCCTGGGGGAAAGGGTTTGCTTTTAAGTAAAATGCGAGGCAATCTGTGTTTCCTTACCCCATCTGCTCCAAGAGTCACCCTGGGCCTCTCTGCACTGGGATAGGATCTTTTGAGTCTTGTATGCTTTCCATGAGAAAACAACTGCATCCAATGTGATGCTATCAAGTCACGGAGGGAGAGCAGTGTTTCTCAAGCAGAAAGAACCCCACAGCATCCTCCACATGGGCTCTGCCCTTGTGTGAAGGCAGGCTTCCCAGAGGCTCACGTTTGAACAATTGGTCCCCAGCTGTGGCCACTCTCTTTGAGCATGGTAGAACCTTTAGGAACATGCATTCAGGTTTCACAGCCCAGCCCTGCTCCTTGTCTTCGAAAACAATGTGACCATTCACCTGACATTCCAGTTGCCACACCTTCCCGATGACTGTGCCCCTCCAACTTTAAGCTAGAATGAATCTTCTCTTAAGCAGCTTTTTGCCAGGTATCTGATCACAAGGAAAGAAACTTGCGCGGTCCGTACAGCCCCGTTTCCTTCTCCCCTGATGCTTCCTAGTGACTTCATGAAGATGGTTGGCCTGGTTCCCAAGAAGCGTGAACCATACCTTCTGAGTCAGGCCTGGCGTGCAGGGTGGGTATATGCTCTTTCCTTCTAGACTCATGTCCCCTTGTCTTAACTCTCCTCAGTGAGATGGAGCCCAACAAGAACAACAGCTGGTGCACCTTCTGCATGTTGTCCTCTTTGTGTTTATATCCAGTTCCTCTGCTGTAACTACTGTGATATTCCTCACACAGACTTAGGATGATCGCACACAGGTAGGACTTCTTTCAGTTTTTTATACTTATCTACTTAATTGTGTGTGTGTGTGTGTGTGTGTGTGTGTGTGTATGTGTGTGTGTGTGTATGTGTGTGTGTGTGTGTATGTGTGTGTGTGACAAAAGTAGGGGACAGAGTGAGACACGAACATGCTATGGCATATGTGTGGAAGTCAAAGGACAACTTGCAGGAGTTGATCCTGTCCCTCCATCCTGTGAATCCTGAGGACTAAACTCAGGTCTCCAGACTTAGTGGCAAGTGCCATTATCCGCTGAATCATTTGACTGTCTGCCTGACCTTTCCCCATTTGAGATAGGTCTGACCTCAAACTCAAGTACATTTCCTACCCAACCAACCCCTCTGTCCCCTTTATAGTCAGTAGATGAATAAATTAAAAATTCCTTAAGCACCTTTGAGACTTAGGAGACTTGAAGAGGAGGATGTCATGAAGGAGCTGGGCAGATGAGGCAGCCGAGCCTAGAGCCCAGGGCTGGGCTTTTAGAGTTCCGGAGTCCCAGAGGAGAGGGAATGGGTCATGGGATATAGACAGGACTTTCCAAGTGACTTAGGGAGTATCCTATTCACTCTCAGTGTAGGGTCATTAGCCACACTGACAGAGACCTCCAGAGCCAACACTAGTCCCACCCAAGTCACTGTCAGCTTGACATCAGCCAAAATGAGAGGCAAGCTGCTAAAAGATCAGAGGCTCCAGTGATGCTACTCTTCACCCTCACCCATCTTTCCTTGTCCCATAACCCTACGCAGAGGCTGTCAGACAGCAAGGCCCACAGGGGAGGCTCATAGGTGCTCACTGCTGTACCTACCCAAGGGTGCTGGGAATCCAAATTCAAATTTTATAAGCATCTTACCAACTGAGCCATCTCCCCAAGCCCAACCCTTTCTTCCTATAAGTTGGTGTCTTAGACATTTGATATAGTTATGGAAACTGACCGACACAGAAAACCAGGAAAGCCAACCAGTCCATTTTCTTAGAAATGAGGGGTGATCCCAGAGTGTTTTATTTAAACCTTTTAACATTTACTATGGTAGATGCTCAAATGAATTATATATATATATATATAAACCCAAGAAAACACCACAATATCCATCTGTTTTTAAATAGTAGTAACAATGACATTAATTAAAATATTATTTATGAAAATAGCCATTTGTAATAAAAAGAGTGACAATGTTTTATATTTTTGAGGAGCTCTCCAATGTCTGACTTAGGAGACAGCTGGATTTCCATATCTGAATTTGCCATCAAGCTGTTGTGATATTACACGTCGTACAGGCTTGGGAAAGCTCCTCTCAACACCCATGAAAAAAAGTCTTTCATTCCCACTGAATCATTTCAACTTTTTAGATGCCCTTGAAAGAGACTCAGGAATCCACGGGGTGGACTTTGGGAGCCACTGTTCAGGTGCTCACGAGTGGGACGAGAAAAATCAAGACTCCACACACGGAAGGAGTTCAGTAGAGGGCAGAAGAAACAGAATCCAGGGGAACACAGGGTAATGAAAGAGCTGGAAGATGATGTCAGAACTACTGTGATTAATCCACAAGAGGCCCATGGGCGCTAAGCGTCAGTGGCAATCAGACACAACAAATAAAAATCAATACTTGCCCTGTGTACCAAGAAGGAGATAACATTCGCAACGCCAACAAAAATCAGAAACAGTTAAAGGCCTAATCAAAAACTTTCAGAGGCTTAGGCAAGGAAAGAAAATTAATTTTGTTTAAAGATATAAATTGAAAGATGTATTGCTTCCTCATAATATCTGAATATGACTGTAGTTACATGAGTTTCTTGGTATACAGCCCTCTGCATTATATTGTCTTGAGCTGGATTTCTGTAAGATTGTAACTAGGAGCCAGCCGATGAGTGCGCTCAGGGGCTAAAGGTGCTTGCTGTCAAGCTCAGACTCCACCCCTGGTACTTACATGGTGGAAGGAGAGAATCAACTCCCTCAAGTTGTCCTCTGACCTACTGGAGTGATACAGCACCTCTTCCCCCCCCCCCCCCCGGCATACACACATGAAGTAAACAAGAAAACGGAAAAGAAAAGGTTTTCAAAGAGTGTAACTAATAGGTATTATAGGACAGAAGCTGCCTCCAAACAAAACAAAGGAATAGAACATACTTATGGCACATGGTATATTCAGAAGTTAACACCCTCTGCATAAAGAAAAAAAATCCTGGAAGTCTGTGTGAATTAGATGAGGAGTCTTCACACACAGCAGTGTCGTATATGCCAAAGTCAGAAGTGGTTCCTCACATGGACAATTACCAGCCTCCAGTTCTGTCATGGTAGGTCCTGTTCTTGTATCAAAGAAACCCAGGAGCAGAGAGGTTAGAACCAACAAGGTTTTTCTCGGGTTCTTCGAAGCAGAACTAATAGGGGACACACACACACACACACACACACACACACACACACACACACACACACACACACACGTCCCAACTTCATGGTGGTTGGACTTACAGTTTTCCAACTTTATCATGGTGCCAAAGTGACACTCATTCAGTCAAAGCCGTACCTTGACATTTCAGCAGGATTCTGTCAGGACCCCTGCCCACAGTTAAGGTGGGTCTTCCCTCCTCTATAAACACAGTCTAGAAACTCCTGCCCAGAGGTTTGTCTCCTAAGTGATGCTTGATCCATTAGGTTGACAATCAAAACATCACACTGGGTAGATGAGTCAAAGTCACTTTATTTTAAGACTGTTTTCAATTTGCAGCGGTTTTATTGAGGTACGACTTTACTGTTATCCAAGAAGCATCTTCTTTAAAAGATAAAGAATTATCTTTCTCATTTGTTTTTACTCATTTTACTGACTATTGTGTGTGTGTGTGAGACCTGTGTCTGTGTATGGTGGAGTTGGGCCTCTCATTATTTCTACTGTGACTTTCAGGGACTGAACTCAGGTCATTAGACTTACTCAGCAAGTGCTTGAGCTACTGATCAAAACCACAAACTGAGATGGAATCTTTGAGTATAATAAAGAAATCTTGACTCCTCAGCCCTCCTATAGGGTCCTAGGCAGTATAGAGTCACCACACACCCACTCTAGGTCCCTGTCGATACCAGACTTGATAACCACGGCTGAACAAAGCCACCCTCAGGCCACCCTTTGCTCTGCTTCCAATTGTGACATCCAGAACTTATGGGGGTGGGTGTGTCTCAGCCCAAAGGTCACCTAGCTGGTTTCCAAGGTCAGTGTGGGTCTCTGCCCTTGGCTCTTCTCTATCCCTGACCTGAGGGAGACCTGGGGTCCTGGCTTGTGGACAGGGTCAAGTAAGGAGCAGAATGGCTGCAGGACCCCCCCCCCCCCACTGTTCTACAAAAGCTTCAGATGTGCTAGGCTGCCGCTTCTTCCTTAGGTACCTTAGAAAGGTGGCAGAAAACAGTACTCTTAGTGAGAGAGCAATTCATGTAACATATGCACAGAAAGGCCTAGTCTTTATCTCACTGTCTGGAGCCAGACAGACTCCAATCCTGGCTGTCTTGCTTGTGAGAGCCAGGCATGCGATCCACTCTTGCAGTAGCTCAGGCCCTTCCTATGAAAAATTCAGAGGACAGTAATGAACCTTTATGAGATAAATGAGGTTAAACCAAGGTGTGCCCAGACCCAGACCATGGCTTAGTATTTGGTAAATACTTAATTGCCCTCAGCTCTAGAACATTCTGCTCCAGTTTCTGTGAAGGGTATGTTAACATGCATCCCCTGTACGTGGTGAAGGTCTTTTTGTGAGGGACAATTTGTGAACGTTCTTTGGCAAGCATTAACACAAATAGAGCACCTGAGCCAGACAGAAGACATTCGCAGGTGTGATGTTAGGCAGCTAGGCCACCTCAACTGGCCTTTGAGTGTCCTCTGAGGACAGGGAAGGAGGCCACAGGACCTGTGTTCCCCAGTGCCAGGCTGACATCATCTCAGCCACCTTCTTCCTTCTTGCACCATGGGCCCTTAGTTCCCCCAAGTTCATAGGTAACGAATAAGTGGTCTTGTACAAAACTATCCAAGTCTGGGGAAGACTAGCACGGGAGATGAGTGTGCAGAAAGGGGAAGACTGAGACTGGAGCCTCTAGGGCAGGAGTTTAGGCCTGGAGTTCTGGAATCCTTAGCCTAGGGCTGATGTGCCCTTCAGGGCTTCAAGGTTTCCTCCTTAGCTGGCAGCAGGCACTGGCGTGGCCTTCACCCTCCTCCCTCCTCGTCCTGCTCTCCTTCCTTCTCTGTCTTCCCTTCCCCTTACCCCCACCCCGCCTCCTTCCCTTAGCCTCCATTCAACCACTTCCCCAAACCTCTCGTGCGAGGGGTATGGGGGCAGAGAGAGCGGGTGGCTCTGCCGCTGCGCCGCTGCGTTTTTTCTGGGCTGTGGCTGGGGAGGTGGGAGAGAAAATGGGTCAGCACTGGCAGCGACATGGCTGAGGCTGGAGGACAGGGCTTCTGTCCGCTGATGCCTCCCGTTCAACTAGAGATGGCGTCGGCGCTTGACACGCAGGCATGGGTGGGCGGGGCCGCCCACAGTCGGAATAGGGGCTTGAGCGGCGGGGCGAGACTTGAGGACACCGGTGGCTGCTGCCTACTGTCCCTGACCCAGGCCACAGGCCCGCAGATCAATCTCGGAGGTGTCGCATGTCTGACTGCACTCTTCTGGGGACTGTTGCAGAGATGGGTGTGCAAGATGCCCTAGTGAGGTCCCCATGACCCCTCTCTTCTGCCTGCCCGTTCTTCTGGTTTCCTCTGGGCAGCTCTCATTCCGGGTGCCATCTTCCTCCCTGCCCCCTGGTGTCAGCCACACGTTTCAGCACTCTAAGCCGGCTTCCTGGGGCGGGGCGGGGTAGGTTACAGGGAGCCCTATCACCCATGCCCAGGGACCGATGTCTAAATTGTCTAGATGGCTCTTACCTTAGCCACTCTGGCCGTGGCCGCTCCTAAGGCTATTCCACCTTGCACCCGTGACTGCATTTTGCCCTAGCAGTCCTGAGAGCCTAGCCTGCCTCTGTAGAATAGCTTAGAGCAGAAACTGGCCACCAAACCTAGGGACTAGGGGTTTGGGCTAGCTTTTGAACTACTCAACTTGTCCTTAGTACCACATGATGTCGGTCAGTGCTCCAGGTACTCTGAACTCCCCCTCCCCCCTCAAACCCCCCCCCCCCCGTCTCTGTAGAAAGAGATAAGAAAGGCTCTCACTGGCGATTTCCCTGCCCCCTGCCCCCTGCCCCCTGGTTCCTTCACACAGTCTGCAGCTCTTGGTAACTAGCTTGCCCCAGCCCTTCTTCCTGATAGTGGAAGGCTGGCCTTTAGTCAACGCTTTGCTTGGACTAAGACTCTCTGAAAAGGGAGGTCTTGAGGGGCTTGGGTTTGGCCCAGTCTCCCTCCAGGACTGCCAAGTTTGAGACGTTATTTCCTGGCCAAGTATGAAGTCTATGTTTACTGCACTGTGATCCACATACACCCTTTTGTGTATTCAGCTCCAGCCACAGTTAGCGCTATGACACAGACAACTGTCCTCCATCCATTCCCATCCCCCCTTCGTCTGTATCTAGGTTGGTTGCCAGTGTGGCCCCATTGTTTGGCAAGCATTAGTTGTCTCCCAGGACTGCCGTTAGTCTGTGAAATGTCCTGTGTGTTCAGGCAGTGAGATACCCCAAGGGGTAGGACAGGGAAGTGGGACAGGAAGAGGGTAGAGAGAGAGGAGATGGGTGAAAAGTGGCCGTTTTCAGTGTCTGGGGCTGAAGAGGCTCTGAGGAAGTAACAGGCTCAGCCTCCAGCCAGACAGAACTGCTGCTGAGGGAGCTATCCTGTCTCTCTTCATGCCTCTCCCCATTGAGGGAGAGAGGAAGAACCCCTACTTGCCATTCTCAGGAGCACCTAGGGCAGCTCAGCCTAGGCGCTACAGAATGGAAGAAATCTTGACGCCCCCCCCCCCCACACTAAGTCTATAACTCTCAGTCTCTCTATTACACCCACCCACTGACCCCCTGATCATGAAATTTTTCTCCTTCAGAAAAATGGCAAACAGGACAAAATTATATGACTTTTGAGTGTGACCCATAGAAAATCAGAACTCTCCGTTTCTGATCCAGCAGGCCTTTGAGGAGGGAGAACTTGGGCCCTGCCTCCGCCCACCCAGGATTCTTTCACCCCTGGGTTGAGCTGTGGCCAGTACTGCTGATTCTGCCCTTGGCGACACACGGGCCGCACCAGGCGCTGCCAGCTGGCTCCAAGGCTCTAGGATTTCAGACCAGTCATCAAACATAAATACAGAGCCCTGTGGGCCTCTTGAACACCACTCCCAAGAAAAGCAAGGCAGGGGCCCTGCCAATTCAGTTATGAGAAAAGATAGCAATTTAGTTTAACTTTGTTGTACTTGGCTTTTTAGTCTACTTATCACCTTTTAGAATCTTCCTTCCTCTCCCTAAACTCCAGCCGAGTTCTAAGGTTCAGAAGTTCTCAGGGAAACCAACGCTGGGTATAAAGACTTGGAAGACTTTTTTTTTATTTTATTTTTATTTTTTATGAAGCAACTCTCTTTAATGTCTGTTTATGGTCAGGAGCAGTCTGCAGCCTCCCATAGCAACGTCTGATTAAACAGTGCCCAAGCTATCCTGGGGCAATAGACAGATAATTGCCCTACTTAATTTCCCCATTTGATGCATAATGAAAGCCTTGCTCATTTTGGATGTGTGGGAAAGAGACAGCTTCAATATCTTTGGACCTGCAGATGAATATTTAGTACTGCTGTCCTGGCACGCGGCACTGTGGCCCTGGTTATCTCTGTCGTAGTTATTACACACATTTGAAAACAGAACAAGCTGTTGGTGCCAAACAGCGGCAGAACAGGGCGTGGAAGGGAGGCATCTTCGCCTATCTTATGAAATACGGTGCACACACATGACAGAACATGTTCCCCCCCCCAAATAATAGGTGAAAATCATTTGTCATCGGCAGTCTTGCCATTTCCTGTTGCTTTAGGACCAGTCACAGGTTTTTCTCATGCAAGCAGCAATTATCTGTCTCTGGTCCTCTTCTGTGTGACTGTTGGTACTAGAGGGCCAACAACAAGGCCTGCTTGGACTTAGCTGTGCTCCTCTGGAAATCTTACTTTGCTTTTCTGTGTCTTGTTTTTATCCGTCAATGGATTGAAAGCTCATTCTCCTTTCCGTCCCCTCCACTCCTTTATTATATGTATCATGTGTGCGCATGTGTGTGTGTGTGTGTGAATTCGTGTATATTTGTATGTGTGTGTGCACACGAATCTGAGAATCGAAGCATGTTTGTGTGAAACCCCCACCCCCACCCCCCGCACATGTATGGTGGCATTTGTGTGGAGGTCAGAGGGTCACCTCAGGTGTTGGTACTTGTCTTCCACTTGTACGTATGCCAGGCCTGCTGTCAGATGAGCTTCTGGGGGTTCTCGCATTGGTGTCGCCCATCTTTCTGTAGTCTGCTGGAGTTTACAGATGTGTGTGCCCACCACCCAGGTTTACCTTGGTTCTGGGCGTCTGCACTCACACTCTCACCTTTGCCCAACAAGCACCTTACCCACTGAGCCATCTCCCCAGGGTCCTTCTTCCTCTTTTAATTCTTCCTTCTTTCTTTTATTCTGGAAATTGCAATTTCAAATATTACCAGAGGCGGAACAGGATGAAGCCCCTCATGAGCATCACGGTCAGCATAGAACAAGTCTTGTTTCATCTACACCTGCATTCTTCAGAAGCGAGTCCCCCAGACATCTGTGGGTTTATCAATGGATGGCAACTGTAGAACTATGGGATTCCCGACAGTGAACTGATGAAACTATCAAAGGGTTAGTTCTTCTGTCCATCTTGTCTAGGCATCGTGTAGAAGCAGCCAGCTCATGACTTGACTGGCATCGAAGAGCCTTTCGTACGGCTTCCCACACTGGTCTGGCAATCAGACGGTGGCTCAGTTCCCCACATGGCCTCTGCAGCAGGCTAGCTTGGGCTTGCTCCAACAGTGGCTGCATTCCAAGAGTTGCCAGCGGCAAGAGAAGGCAAGCCCTAGTATGCAAGGACTTTACAAGTCCCTGCTTGCATCATATTGGCTAACGTCTCATTAGCCAAAACAAGTCACGCAGCCAAAACCCAGAATTCATGTAGGAGGGGATATGCAAATAACCTTGAAACAGGGAGTAATGCCTCGGAGGCCATTACTACAGCAATTGTATGGCAAGAACATATTTCTAAAGGATAATGACTCTCCTCCTTTTTCACATAACCCAGGTCCATTATCGCAGTCTGCATGATTAACTACAAATCTTTACAATCGACATCCACTTAGTACTTAGGGGTTTCTAATTGTCACACAGATTGTTTTTAAATGATTGGTGCTGTGGTCTTGGGTTCGCGTGTTGACCACTTGGTCCTAGCCCGAGGCACTATTTCGGGAAGCTCTGGAAACTTTGGGAGGTAAGAGTGTGCCTTTGAAGATTACACCTGGCCTCTTGCCCTTTTCCTTTCTCTGCTTCTTGTACTTCATGAGGGGAATAGCCAGCTTCTCCCTCCACATGCTCTAACCACCATGATGCTCTGTTCTAAAGCATGAGGCTGGGCAACCACAGAAGAGATCTCTGAAGGGTGAGACCAGAGAAACGTTTCTTTTCCTAAAGCTGCTTCCGTCGGACGGTTTGTCATAAGCCAGCGGAGGTAATGCTGAGTCGCCGCTTTTGGTCAAAGGTGTCTAAATGAATGCCAATTGCATTTGCATATATCCCACAAATCTCAGCAACACCATGGACATGCAGTGGAAAGGCAGAACTTGAACTCAGCTTCTGCTGTATACTCCCACAATGCAGATCACCTCCAACACCAGCCACCTACTACTCTCTCTGGACCAGCAAGCAGCCATTACTGTGGCAGACTCCAACTAGGTATCCTTTAACCTAATTGATTTGTGATACTACCTAGATTAATGGTCACATCCCATAGGTTGAGAACTATCTCCAACTGTCTCCCTATCACCTCTTGTGTTAGGGTTGTATTGCTGCCGTGAAAAACCAGCAAGTTGAGGAGGAAAGGGTTTATTTGGCTTACACTTCCACATTATAGTCCATTACTGAAGGAAGCCAGAACAGGAACTCGAAGGGGACAGGAACCTAGAGGCAGGAACTAATGCAGAGGCCATGGAGGGGTGCTTCTAATTGACTTGCTCTCCATGGCTTGCTCAACCTGCTTTCTTATTGAACCCAGGACCGCTAGCTCAGGCCCACAATAGGCTGGGCTTTCCCACATCAATCACTAATTAAGAAAATGTCCTTCAGGCTTGCCTGCAGCCTGATTTTACAGAAGTATTTTCTTGAGGTTCCTGCTCTCAGCTGACTTTAGCTGTGCTGAGCAGACACAAAACTATGCAGCCCTCTTTTCAAGATGCCCATTGAAAGTCCCAGGCTGTTTTATCAGTGCAACTGATCTCTGTGGGGCTCCATAAATCCTTCAGGCTTTCTTCAGTGGTTTGCAAGATATATTCACAGAGCTTGGAAAAAACACTTTCTCAAGCTCACTGTCAGAAGATATAGATGAAGACAGGCATCTGGTTAGGTGTGAAAAGGGGGCTGGACCCTCTCCCAGCCCACACCATGCAGACCTTCCATATGCTCTGCCCTCAGGATGCTCTGTGAACCCCATCCTGTGTCTTCACGGAGGCTTTACTACAAAGGCATGGTCGATGAACTCACAGGCCACTGATGATCAACTCAACACAGAGCTTTCTCCCGCCTGCCTCAAGGTTGGGGGCTGAGGCTGAGTCAGGTACCTTCCTCAACTGCTTTCCTCTTTGGAGTCAGTTTCTCACTGAACTTGGAACTGACTCATTGGCTAGGTGAGCTGGCTAGTAAACTCCAAGACCTGACTGTCTACTTCCCCAGGGCAGTAAGTATCAATTCACCTTGCTTTTACATAGGTGCTGGGGATTCAAACTCTGGTCCTCACGCTTACTCTGTGAGCACTTTACCAACCAAGTTGTCTCCAAGCCCATTGGTCACATTTTCTGTATAGGTATTTAAAGGATAATTCAAATTTTATTTGGGAAAAGAGTCAGAGGGCGTATCTGAAAAGGACCACACAACCAACAACTTGGTCTCTGTCATCCCTCTCCTGTCACAGGAGGGAAGGTTGCTACAGATAGAGGCAAACAGAGACGAGTGGGAGTTTCTTGCTGAGCTTCATGTATTTTAACCATCAGCTTTCCCCATCTCTAAACGTCACTGTTCTGCCAGTCACCTCCGTGTGCTGCTTCAGCTGCAGTCATTAGATCCCGCCAGGTGCGACTATCTGAGAGTAAAATGTCCTCAGATGTGACGCAGCTGTGCACACGCTACGCCGTTCCCAACGTTTGCGGCCGTGCTACAAGTGTCTGCTCGTGAACACAGACTCTGATGAGACTCGCTTTGTGCAATCGCAGGCTTATCGGGAAGGTGTCTGGGAGGATACAGGAGCCGCCGTGGCCTCTGCTCACTGCGACCGTTCCTCTGGCCAAGGGCTTGGGCAGGAGGCACACAACTCCTGCTCAGGTTTCACAAACTCAGCCTTGGATTTGTGTCAGCCTGGGACCCCCTGTCTGCCCTTGACTGGCTGGCCAGACATCTTCTGCCACAGCTACTGGTAGGTCCCAGTGTTCTGCTTCTACCCTCAGAGGGTAGGTGGGAAAGAGATGCCGTAGCAGCAAACTTCCATATGCTGACCCACAACGGTTAGTATGTTCGCTCCTGCCCCCTGGTCAGTTCTGATCTGTGCTAAGCAGGCTTATTTAGCCTTCTTTGTAAGACACAGAAGACTGTGAGCAAGCATCTAGAAACTACCAGGGTAAGTCCACCTCACCTTGGGCTGGCTTTGTTCTTGGGAGACAGAGGATGAGGCAAGAAAACCCATGTCCCATGTGGCCTCTGTGTCTCCTGTTCCCTGGATCTGAGTGTCCTGCAATCTTGCAGGGCATTTCTGGCCTCTAGCAGAGACGCTTGGGAAATTCGTTGTCACCACTGAGTCTCTTGATGGATGGAGCCTTTTGGTGGATGGAGAGAAGAGAGACTGTTCTTTCTGGGACCTGAGCCTAACAGGTATTTTGGAGGAACATGTGTGTCCTAGTTTTATGATAAAATACCCTGACCAAAAGCAACCCAGAGGAAAAAAGAGCTTATTTGGCTTATGGTCTCAGGTTACAGTCTTTCCATTGAGGGGATGTCAAGGTAGGAACTCAGAGTAGCTGGTCAGTCAAGAGTAGAGAAATGGACACATCTCTGCTGCTTGCTAGGTTGCCTGTGCTCAGCTAACTCTTTCTCTTTTTTTCTTTTTCTCATTAAACTTGTTTTAATGGGTCTCAACATTCTGTGACAGATTTTTTTGGTCAAGTTGTTTCCATTAAAAAGTAATGATTTTGAAAACTAATAATTTAAAACTGCCACAGCAGCTAACTCTTTTCACTTACACACTTTAGGGCTACCTGCCCAGGGAATGGTGCTGCCCATAATGGACTGGGCGTATCAATTAACAAATGAAAACCCCACCCCAGCCCCAGACACACCCACAATCTAACGAGATCTAGGCAATTCCTCAATTCCTAAATTCTTTCCAAATACTCTTAGGCTGTAGTGAGTTGACATTTAAACTAACTGGCAGAATTGGGCTCATCTCCCATCATGTATTTTAGAGGAAGGTGGGACTCATCTTGTGTTTAGACATGGGAGCCAGTCTGAGATACAAGTGGGCGGTGTACACAGGAAGTAGTGTTAGAGCCAGTGTTAATAGATGAGCGATTCCCTGCTAGTCTCACATCTGTCAGGCAGAGTGGCCTTTGCCACACTAGCCATGACTGTTAGCCTGGAATGACTTGGACAGATCAATAGGTAGGCAGAACATTCCTGCTTCAAGACAAGGCTAATATCCAAATCTCAGAATGTTAGATCTGAGGCACATGTCATCAGTGGCTTTTGGAGGCAGCCAGGGTGGGAAGTGTTTTCTCCTAGCCACTCTTCTAGAATGTTCCATCTTACCTCAGCAAGGAGAATCTGTGAGGTCACGCATAGCCCCAGTCACTGTTATTTCTAGTCTACTTGTTCTAGTCCGTCATTTGGAATGCTCACTGCTGGTTGGTCTTGGTCTGATAGCTCATGTACCCTAAGATTTGCAGATAGAACAGGTCAAGGGCTAGGTGCTGGAGGATCCCAGGAGCTCAGAGGGAATGGTTCAGACAGCACCGAATGTCAAACCTATGTAGGTAAAGGAGGCTCTGGAGGTAAGGTAAGGACCGGAAAAGAGAGAGGGAGGACAACCACGAATAGGGGAGGGGGTGAGAGAAGGGACAGGGCCAAGACGTGTGTGTGTGTGTGTGTGTGTGTGTGTGTGTGTGTGTGTGTGTGTGTGAGCCATGGGGAATCTGAGCCCCACATCAGCTCAGGCAGACCCTCCTCACCGCACCACCTACAGGCCCTCCCAGAGACAAGCAGCCTGAGCTCTGTAGAAGAAGCTGCAGGAAGCCAGAGCAGCTAGGGCTTCCGGAACACAGCAGTGTAAGATGATAGGAAGGGCAGCCAGGCCTCGGAGCAGGTCTCCAGCTGGACTCTGGAACCTTCTGTTCCTGGTGATAAGACCTAGCATAAGGCCGGAAGTAAAAAAAAAAGGTTCAGGCTGCATTCTAGAAGCAGAGGCCGGGCAGACGCTCCCAGTGGAGCAGAGCTGCAGGCTGGGCCAGGCTGGGGCACTCCTGTGTGTGCGGGCTCTCTTAGCTTCACTCCGACAGGCTCTGGGCAGAAGTTTCTCTGGGACAAATGTTGGCTTCTCTAGGCAAGAAACTCCCAGCTTGCTAATATTTGACAGAAAGTGACTGAAGTCCCCACCTGCTGGTGACATCTAACCAGGATGGCCCACCTGCTGGTGACCATGGGAAGGCGAGTCCAGCACCTTCATAGCCACTTATTTGCAGTTACAGGGAACTCATTCGCAGCTCTTCCTTAACTTCCTTTGTGTTCATGATTACACACAGACACACAGACGAGGAAAAGCTATACGATCTCTTCAATCTTGACCTCAGAAGCCCACAGGAAGCATGATCGTGGGATTTTCTTCACACACAAGGGCCAGGGCTGGTGGAGATGGGGATGGCTCTGTTGCTGTAGCACCTCAGGCTCTCTGACATAACCGTGTGGTTGGTCAGGTGGAGAGGGCTCCATGCTGACAGTCACTGAGAAGCTTCCACTGGGGCTTGTCCACTAGTAACCTGCCCCTTCCCCTCTTCCTGTCTCTCCCCTCCCTTCCCCTTCTGCCTCTCCCCCTCCTGTCTCCTTCTCCCACTCTCCATGTTCAGAGTCAGACTCTTTAAGTTTGGTCCTATGAGGAGGTGAATTCAGTCCAGGAAGACTGAAGAAAGCAAGGTCGAGAGGAAGGAGATGTAGGGGTGTGGGAGGGGGTCAGGAGGCTGTGGGGAGTCAGGCAGAAGAGGTACAAGAGGTAAAGGCTGGGTGTTGGTGGGAGGGATGTGGAGGAGAGGCAGGAGGACCAAGAAGGATGGGGCAGGAAGGGGTGGAGAAGGGCAAAGACCCAGGGAGATTGCAGAGGACTAGCTCCAGGGCGGGGCCGAGAACCCCTCTCATTTCATTTCCAACTCCAAAAGTTGTCCATCATCATGATTTTTAGAGATTTCTTGAATAACAACAGCAAGTTTGTCTAGACTTGAAAGAACACCTGTGGCTATTGTCTGCTTTCTCCCGAAGCTGCAGCCCGAGCCCATCCGCTCACAGGTCGGGACGTCTGCAGGGTCGCAGCAATCAAGCTGTGGGTTGGGGAACAACTAAAGGAATGGTGTTCTGAGGGAGGCTAGGAACAGGAACAGGTCTGAGGGCTGGCCTACTGAGACAGAAGCCACTGAGGGCCCCACAGGAAGGACAGGTATCCTTCCATGGTCTTCCGTGTTCCTGTCAATTCAAGGTACAGGGACATCAGGTGCCAGATACTCAAAGACAAAAATGGAACCAGGAGCACCTGGCAAAGGAGGGGAAGCCCAGGATGGGAGCATTGTGGGGTCTCAGAGGAAAGAGGGATCCCAGGCTTTTGGGGGCTGGCTTCTGACTCTCTACTTAGTCCCATCAGTGTTCAGCAGTTGCTTGGCAGGAGAGGAAGGGAAAGGCGAGGAGCGGGGAGGAAGGAGCAGGGAAGAAGAGAGAAAGGGAGAGGGAGAGGAGCTATACTGTCTAGCCCTTACTAAGGGGCAGGGTCCAGGCTAAACTTGGATCAGAGAGTCCCTGTGACATCCAAGTTGCCTGCACTTCCCATGAGAAAACAGGCTTGGAGATACCCAGAACCATCTCACAGCAAAATCTCACAGCCTAACGCAGCACTCCAGCCCAGGACTGGTCCAGAGTCTAGGGTTCAGTCTCTCCTGCCTGCTCCCTGCTGCACACACATATACACACAGACAAACAGACACATACAGACACAGACACACACAGAGATATACAGACACACACACACAGACATACAGACACACAGAGACATACAGACACACAGAGACATACAGACACACAGAGACATACAGACACACATACAGACAGACACAGACACACACACACACACACACACACACACACACACACACACACACATATAGCTTTTCTTTGTATATTTTTAGCCAGTACAAATGACTCTACAAACCCAGACTGTAAACTATACACTAAAGCCCATCACTCAGGGATTTACATGCTCTAAAAATAATGATTGTATATTTATCCAGTAGTTCCCTCTCTGAATTCTCAAGACATCCCAGAGATCAAAGTGTCAGAATTTCCTTGTTAAGGGGAGAATATCTTCCTGTCTTTGTACTAAGCAGCCACATGGTGGCGCCACGGAGGGCCTAGCCAACAGAATCCAGTGATTTGTGGATTGTTGGTCATCAACGTGGGTGAGCATTTCTTCCTCTCTCTCTCTCTCTCTCTCTCTCTCTCTCTCTCTCTCTCTCTCTCTCTCTCTCTCTCTCTCCCTCTCTCTCCTTCCTCTCTTCTCCTCCTCCCTCCTCCTCCTCTTCTTCTTCTTCCTCTCTCTCTCCTCTCTCTCCTTCCTCTCTTCTCTTCTCTTCTCTCTTCTCCTCCTCCTCTTCTTCTTCCTCTCTCTCTCCCTCTCCCTCTCCCTCTCCCTCTCCCTCTCCCTCTCCCTCTCCCTCTCTCTCTCTCTCTCTCTCTCTCTCTCTCTCTCTCTCTCTCTCTCTCTCTCCCCCTTCTATTTTTGAAACTAGGATTGAGCCTGGCACATAGCACACAAGCTTCTGTCACTGATCCAGCTGCCCAGCGCCTTCCAAGAGCAGCAGCCCCCAGGCCCTCTGGCCTGCAGATCTAAGTATGCAAAGGTCATACAGCAAATGAGGTGTGCCAAACTATAGTTTTTATGTGGCCCAAACATGGCAAACTATCACCGATGGATGGGTTTAATTACTGTGTGTGCCTGGGTGTGCTGCTGATTCCATTGTCTGCATGATTAATAAGGTCATAATTCATAGCCTTGCTACTGTGCCCATAAAATTTACTTTTCCTGAATTTATTCAGCACATCACTAATTCTAACATAGATCTTCACAGATTCATCCGTCCTGTAGCAGAGACAAGCCAGACAACCTTTCTTGAGCCCAAATCATTTTTATAACTTAAACTTGGTTTGGAGTACTTCCTTTTGCTTAGGCAGTAGTCTCTGGAATTGCCTAAAGTTCTTGACCCAATGTTAGTTTTAGAAATTAACCACAAATCGAATGTATCATGATTGAACCCTAGAGTCAGCCATCAAAATAAGTAAGTGGGTTTTCGTCATGGCAGAAGATATTACGAAGTATTTTAATACTTTAATTACATAACAAAAAAAAAACCCTTGTTAAGCTCGTTGTGGTTTTCAGTTATTCTTATTGTTCTAAGGTCATTTGTGGATTCAACAGCTCAGCACACACTAAGTCACTGGAGTCATTGGAGCAGTCGCCTTCCACTGGGCACAGACTTCCTGTTCTCATGCCCTCAGCTGACTATGATTCAAAACTGTCAAATGGAAAACCCGGAAAGAGTTAAAAAATCTTAAATAACTGACTTTGTTACAGTCTGTGGTTGAATTGTATTTTGTCATTAGTTATGATTAATTTAACTGTGGTTAACTTATGAATCACACTTTCACACACACACACACACACACACACACACACACACACGCACACACACACACCATACATGGGAAAAAACAAACTGTGCAGGTGTCAGTGTTACCTGTGGGATCAGGCATCAGCTGGATGCCTTGGGATACTTCTAATGCAGATGAACTCGGAGGATTGACTGTATATACTTAGAGTGTTGGTTTGTCTTTTGTCAACTTGACACATCTGCGAGAGGGAACCTCAGCTGAGAAAATGGCCCCATCAGATCGTCCTGGGAGCAGACCTGTGGTGAGTTTTCTTGGCTGATGGTAGATGTGGAAAGGCCCAGCCCACTACGGACAGTGCCACCCTGGACAGGTGATCCCGGGTTATACCCAAAAGCAAACTGAATAAACCAGGAGGAGCAAGCACTCCTCCATGGTTCCTGCTTCAGTTCCTGCTTCTTTGGTCCTTCCTTGAGGTCCTGTCCTGACTTCTTCATGTGTTAGATTATGATGTGGAAACATAAGCCAAATAAGTCCTTTCCTCCTCATGGTACTTTTGCTCATGATGTTTGGTCCAAGTAACAGAAACCCCAACTCAGACGCCCTTGAAGGAACTTGCATTTGCCCTGTGTCAGCCGTGTGTTGGGAAGCTAATCCTGTGTGTGTTGCCTTCTGACTTTCTTTTGTAGTGGATGCTATTCCTGCATCCTTGGTGGGAATTCTAAAATGTGAAGGCTTCAGTGATAATTTCCTTCCTGCAAGAATGTTTCCTTTTTAAATTTACTGTTTGTTTGTTTGTTTATTTATTTATTGAGATAGGGTCTCATGATGTAACTCTGACAGGCCTGGAATTCACTTTATAGAACAGGCTAGCCTCAGACTCACAGAGGTCCTCCTGAATCTGCCTTCAGAGTGCTAGACTTAAGGTTGTGCACCACTCTGCCCAGCTCATACACAAGTTTTTATTTGCCTTTCACATATACAGCAAAGACCCCGGTGGCTCAGGAACAACTGTGACATCCTTAGACTTTTCCACAGCTAAAAGGAGGTGTAAATTCAGACTCCAAACCCAGATATGATGGGCGGAATTCTAAGATGTCTTAGGATTCCCATCTGCCTTAGTTAGGGTTTTTACTGCTGTGAACAGACTCAATGACCAAGGCAACTCTTGGAAACGCAAGGAAAACATTTAATTGGGGCTGGCTTACAGGTTCAAAAGTTCGGTCCATTATCATCAAGGCGGGAACATGGCAGCATCCAGGCAGGCATGGTGCAGCTGAGAGTTCTACATCTTCATCTGAAGGCTGCTAGCAAATACTCACTTCCAGGCAGCTAGGATGAGGACTTTTTTTTAAAGATTTATTTATTTATTTTATGTATGAGTACACTGTAGCTGTCTTCAGACACGCCAGAAAAGGGCATCATGTGGGCCACCATGAGGTTGCTGGTAATTGAACTCAGGACCTCTGGAAGAGCAGTCAGTACTCTTAACGCTGAGCCATCTCTCCAGCCCCTAGGATGAGGGTCTTAAAGCCCACACACAGTGACACACCTAGTCCAACAGGGCCACACCTTCTAACCGTGCCACTCCCTGGATGGAGCATATACAAACCATCACACCATACTAGAGTGGAACCTCTACATACTGCATTCTTCCTGAGTGTGTAGAATGGTATATCATAGACGCCACTTCCACGAGTGAGGCATCTGGATGTCAGGTTTGAGATCACCAAGAGGAGACTATTCATGATATCCTGGGCATGCCTGACCCAGTCAGAGGATCCTATAACAGAAGGTCAGAGAGCCGGGCAGTGGTGGCATACTCCTTTAATCCCAGCACTTGGGAGGCAGAGGCAGGTGGATTTCTGAATTCGAGGCCAGCATGGTCTACAGAATGAGTTCCAGGATAGCCAGAGCTACACAGAGAAACCCTGTCTTGAAAAACCAAACCAACCAACCAAACAAACAAAAACAACCCCCCCCCCCCAAAAAAAACAGAAGGTCAGAGAAACCTGACTTGGAAGGTACAAAACCCGATGTGTTGCAGCCTATGGGATCAGGGGGGCAGAGGGGCAGCCTCACATGACAGGAAAGTCATTAGGTGACCTAAATCACTGAGGAAGTGGTGGATTCTGGTCTTGTACTACAAGATTGAGGAGAGTCAGGTGGTGAGTGCCATACAAGGGATGACAGAGCAGGGCATGGCGAATCCCCAAGCAAAGGATCTACTTGGCCGTGTGTGGACTCCTGACCCACCAATCTCTGAGGTAAAAGAGCTATGAGCTCTTCAGTCAGTGCTGTGTATTTGGTGTGGTTTGCCCTCTGAAGGCTCATGTGAGGGATGTTCAGTTTTCCATGTGGCCCATGTTGAGATGTTGGGATCTTAAAGAAATGGGGCTTAACTGGAGGGGAGTGTATCCTGGGGTTCTACCCTCATGAATGATCATTGCTACACCACGGGAGTGGATCAGGCCTTGTGGGACTGGCTAAGTTACTAGGAAAACATTACTGTAAGCCTGCCATCTCCCTGAATCCCTCTTTTAAACGTGCTCCCATCATTGGGATACCATCCTCCACATGGTCCTCCTCAGAATCCAGCCAAAACGAGAGCCTCACTCTTGAGTCTTCTAGCCTCTTTCATCATTAAAATACACAACCTGGGGTACATTAGGGAAGTGGGAATTCTCAATCTTATCACTACAAGACTGAAGGGAATCACATGGCCTGGAAATGGAATTTGCCAGCAACCTGGATCAGTTTGGAAGAGGGCTACAATCTCCACACAAGGGTTGACAGAGCCAAGGGACTCAAAACACACCAGAAGGGTTATCAGATTAGGATACTTTGTTTACCAGGGTAGAAAAAACACATG
The DNA here is from genome assembly GCA_036184795.1 of Tokudaia tokunoshimensis. Lineage (NCBI taxonomy): Eukaryota > Metazoa > Chordata > Mammalia > Rodentia > Muridae > Tokudaia > Tokudaia tokunoshimensis. The sequence goes on from BTHU01000001.1 coordinate 39,505,986, forward strand.
TGGCTCAGATCACATTTTTTTGTTGTTATTTCTGCCCCTCTACAAAACATCCTCCTTTCCTGGATATGTCTGCTCTGGTAAAGGGAGTTTCTACTGACCCTTCTCTCGAGACTGCCTCTCCCAATCAGGAGCTTCAGGGAAGACCCCTGGGGGATTTCAGTCCTACCTGTCCCTTGCTGGCACTGGCGTGTCTCCTAGGCTCCCTCCTGGAGCTGCTGCACTACTCTGGGAGACCTTTGTCAGGGATGATCGTTTACGAAACTGCCCGTGACAGTATTCACTCTTCTAAGTCTCTCCTATTTTCCCCTAAGAAGTGACTTCCAGTCCCTCCACTTGCGCTGGAGTGAGCTGGCAACTGTAGATTTGCTGGACAGCTGGTCCCAGAGGGTGGGACAAGGGAACGGAGGGAAAGAGCCATGTGTCATTCCTTGATGTTTCCAGGACCATTTCTCTGAGAGAAAAGTGTGTCAAAGATGGGTGTCCTTGGGGTCCCCTCCCTCCAAAAAGACCTCAGAGGTAGGTCTTACTCCTGCACAGTATCCTACCTCTGAGCAACTCTGGTGGTGCCCCTCCGTGGGTTTCTGGGTCACAGTCTGGGAGTGAGTGCCAATGTCAACCATCACTGCTGAAGCATTGGTCTGTACCCCAGCTTCTCTGAGTCCCCTCCCACCTGTGGGCTGTTACTGGCCATATGGGACTATGCTCAGTATACCGAACTGTGTAAAGAAAGAGGGAAATCAGAGCTATGGGCTGCCTTTAGCCACTGCCCCCTCCTTGGCTCTATGGGAATATCCTCTGGATTTCTTCATACTTCTGTCTCCTTCATACTCCACTCTCCGTCTCTTTCTCCTAGGTCATGTGACCCAGGTTCCCATTACAAACTGAGTTCCGGAGTCTGGTTCATGGCGATGCTGAGGTCCCGGAACCTCTGGGCCTTGGGAGATGTCTGTGGAGGATGCTACTTTCAGAACTGCCTACAACAACTTGGACACCCAGTCCCTCACATGGTGAGATTTTAGGACCTGGTCATGGTGGGTGGCTTTGCTGGGTAACGTCTGAGGCTTAGACACCTTCCATCTGTTTTTCTTGGGACATTTCCCTCCCTGATCCCAGACACCATGGTGTGAGGAAGTCCAGGCAACATAGGGAAGCCATGAGTCAGGGTTCTGGCCGACAGCCCAGCTCAAGTCCCCACCACCAGCAGCCTTTGACTGCCACATACGTCAGGGAAGAGCCTTCCACTGGTCCCAGACAGAGCTGAAGAAGCCTACAGAAACCACAGCGGATAATAACTGATTAATATGCCCTTTTGAAATTAGCCTTTTTAAAATTAGCCTTTTTTTTTTTTGAGGTAGCTACAGCAGAGGTTAACCGTTCTGGAGAGATTCCCCTGTACCCTCCACCAGTTCTGCCAAGGGTAACATCCTGAAAAAAAAAAAAAAAGAAAAAAAGAAAAAAGAAAAAAAAAACCCAGACAGTACACCCAAGAAGCAGCCACACCCCCAGAACTCCAGCCCAACAGCTTCTTCCCAGTGCCCTTTTATATGAAGCCGGCCCTGGTACTCCTCACACCTTTCCTAACTCCTGATGACCACTATGGTTTTAGAAACTGTCATTTCAAAAGTGGTACAGGGATGGAGTCTCAGTGTTTGGCCGTTTGAGTTGGTTTCTTTTACTCAGAGTGGCTCCCCCACGCCAGGTTCATCCATCCTAATCACATGCATATTCGCTTGTTCTTTTTGTGGCTTCTCGGTAAGCCTCTGCTTGTTGAGTATCTGGGCTGCCTCCACGGTGCATCTCTTACAATCCAAGCTGTTCCCGGGGCTCTCGTGAGCAAGCTTTCATGCGAACAACATGCGCCGTCATTTTCCTGGTATGAGTGCCAACAGTGCAACGGCTGGGTCCTATGGTAGTCACCCACTCCATGTTCTACGATGCCAACTGTTTCCAAGCGTGTCTCCGCCATGTCATAGTTCCTCCATTCTGCACGAGTCATCCCTTTCTAGTTCTCATTGTCAGCGTTTATTATTTTTAATTGTGGCAAAATAATGTGTGACCTAAAATTTACCGTCTTAGTTCTGAGTGGAGAGTCTAGCGTGTTCAGGGCACTCATTGCCGGTCGGCTGGACTCCGGAAATCTTTCCAGTCTTGCCAGTCTGGAACTGTTCTTATCAAGCATGAACTGTTCCTCCTCCCTTCCCCCACTGTCTGGCCAACCTCCACCCACTTCCTGTTGTCATCAGCCTGACGCCCTAGAGCCCTTAGATGAGTGTCCTGCAAGACTTGTCCTTTTAGGACTCACTGTTTGAACTCAGTACAGTGTCTTTAAAGTTTATCCCTATGGTAGCACATATCAGAATTTATTTCCTTTTTTAGGGTCAAATAACATTCCACTGTATGGATATACCATGTTTTTTATGGCCCATCCACCAACGGACACTTGTGTGTCATCCTCATTTGGGCTATTGTGGATAACACAGTGAGCACAGGTATAAAAATACTTCAAGTCCCTGCTTTCAGTCTCTCTCAGCACCATGTCCAGAAGTAGAATTGCTGGTCTTGACAAACCTTTCAACTTCATTTGTGTGCACCTATGTGTGCACACGTTCTTGCGTGCACAAGTCTGTATATGCTTACAAAGCAAACATTTTACCTACAGAGTCATCTCCCCAGGTCTGAGCAGGTTTTGTGAGTTTTGAGGAACTGAATTGTTTTGTTCCCCCTATTTTGACGGGTATGATGCTGTCTTACTATGGTCCTGTGTTCCCTAATGCTGAGCGATGCCACGCTTTCCCCTGTACTCGAGGCTGTCTGTGTGTGTTTGGAGAAACACTTATGCAAGCCTTTTTTCCTGTTTTTCAGTTCCTTTCGGCTGCTGCTGTGTTGTGGTGGTTCTCTCTGTAAACTTTATAATGACCCTTTATTAACTATATGACTTGCAAACACCCCACTCCCCTCGCCCCACTCCACAGGACTCCTCTTCATTGCAGTGGTTGAATCCTGTGATGCATGAACTTTCAGCTCCAATATGGCCTGACTTCCTTAGTTTTAATGGGTTGCCTTTGCCTTTAATGTCATGCTCAAAAAGTTACTATCAACCCCAAGGTTGCAGAACACTTTGCCCCTGTTTCTTCTAAGAGATTTATATTATTAGCCCTTACAGTTAGGCCTCCCTCTGACATATTCAAACTCATTCTGTATTTTATAAGGAAAGAGTCCACCTTCTTTTCTTTCCTCCTCCTCCTCTTCCTTCTTCTCTCCTCTCTCTCTCTCCCTTCCTTCCTTCCTTTCTTCCTTCTTTCTTTCTTCCCTTCTTCCTCTTCCTCCTCTTCTTCTTCATCTCCCCCTTCCCCACTTAGTTTTCTGGCCGTTATTGTTAGAGGCCTGTCTATGTCCCTTTGTAGAGTCTTGACTCCATTCCTCATTTACTCTACTTTCTGGAATGAAATGTTGCCTCATTGTAGAATGGAAACTAAAGCCAACTATAAAAAGAAAGTTAAATATGAGAGGTTAGCTCCTAGGCTCTCTGTTTTATTCCAGGGGCACATGCTTTTGCCTTTCTACCAGTCCATACCATTTGGATGCTAGAGCTTTGTCATGAACTTTCTATACAGGAAGCACGAGGCCTCTGACTTTGTTCTTTTTCAAGAGTATTTTGGCTATTTGGGGGCCTTTTGAGATTCCACATAAATCTTAGGATGGGCTTTTCTATTTCTGAGGAAACAATAATTAGGATACTAACAATAATTAGGTTACTTTGTGTATTATAACAGGCTCTTGGGAATAGTGGGCTACTCATTGGCAACAAGGTAACTGAGCCGTCAGGATGAAAGCCTGATGTCTTCGCTTTCACTCTGCTTGCCTTTACTTGTAGTCTCCCAGTCACCTCTGGATGCAAGCACCAGGTCACTATCTCTTCCACTTTTAAGGTGGAAGGCTCAAAGAGTCATTGTCCCAACCCTGCAGGCACCCAGAGTCCCTGGAACAGCAAGATCTCAAAGGCAGGACAGAGTGGCCCCCAAGATGGAAACAGTTGTTCTCTCTGATGGAGAGGTAAGCCCCTGGATCAGTTCACCATGTATGAGAGGTTAGCTGGAACAGATCAGTCCCCTCGGGTGGTCACTGCAATTGGCAGATTAGCAGTGTGTCGGACCATTTTGTAGGTCAGGAGCTGAGAGAAGGATCAAGATGACCATACCTTGAGCAGGTCTGCTTACGTATATACCCCTTCACCTGGACCCAGGCATTCTCTACTTAAACCTGAAGCAATCCTTGGTGCAAACCTGGGATCCCTGGATCTTCTTATTTGTTCTTTTCTTCCCAACTCACTAAATCTTCTTTTTCTGTTTTTGCCATTACACCTCTCCTTAATGGATGGATGAGGCTGGTGGCCGAGCCTAGACTGGTGGGGCTGCCAGAGCCTTGCCTTCCGCCTTAATAGGCCAGTTACAATCTTGACATTTTAACAGATACTTTCCTTCAATCCGTGTGTGTGTGTGTGTGTGTGTGTGTGTGTGTGTGTGTGTGTGTGTGAGAGAGAGAGAGAGAGAGAGAGAGAGAGAGAGAGAGAGAGAGAGAGATCTTTAAATTCTTTGACCAGCATTTTGTAGTTTTACTTCTTTGATTAAATTCATTAAATATTTTATTCGCCTCACCACTGTTATAAATAAGGATCTCTTACTTCTTTTTTTAAAATTGATTTTCACCTAGTTCTGTTCCTGAAGGTAGCTATTTAAATCCCCTACCACGTACTGTAGGGTTCTCTATTGCTCCCTTCAATTCTGCCAATATTTTCCTTATGTATTTAGGAGCTCTGTCATTTGGTGCCTATTTATTCATAATAATTTTTTACATCGTCTTAGGAAATTGTGTGTTGTGTTTGTCATCATGGTGTTGTGTATGTGCGTATGTATATGGTATGTGAACATGGGCATGCAGGTGTGACTGCAGGCGAGTATCCATGTGTGTAGGATTGATGCCGATGATGCTGATGCTGTTGATGCTGGTGCTGGTGCTGATGCTGATGTTGATGACAATCATCTTTCCTCAGTGGTTCTTCATGTTTATCTTTGATATAGGATCTTTACTAAACTCAAAGCTCATCAACTTGGCAGGCTGACTGGTCAATTTACTTCAGAGGTCTTCCTGACTCCATGGTCCCTTACAGATACATGCTGCCATGCCCAGTTTGTTTTTTAAAACCAAATTCAAGTTCTCCTGCTTACAGAGAAGACACTTTGACCATCTGAGTCATCTCCTTCCCTAGTCCCCAATCTTTTTATCTGTGTATAATTTCCTTCTGTGCCATAGTGTGTGTGTGTGTGTGTGTGTGTGTATGTGTGTGTTTGATAAAAGACTATTTTGTCTAGTATTAGTATAGTTACCCCAGATCCTTTTTAATTACTGTTCCAATGAATTGCCTCTCTCCATCCCTCCTTTAAAAAGTAGAGTATCTTTTCTTCACTCTTTAGCAATATCATACATGTAAACCACGTGCTTTGATCAATTCACTACTAATTTCCCCTTCCCACTCCCCTCGGATGCCCCCAGCATGTTCCTCTCCCAACCTCATGTGTAACTAACCCCCACCTTTTTTTTTTTTGCTAACCCAGTGAGTCCAAATAGTGCCAGCTGTTGAAAGGTTGTTGGCCTCATCTTGTTCATGTACCAACAGCCGCAATGGGTTATTAGTGCAATGGTTCTGTGGTGTCGAGAGGACAGCGCTTCACTGCCTCCTTCCTCATCTGTTGGCTCTTTCATCCTCTCCTCCCCCTCTCCTCTATGTTCCCTGACCATTGTGGGGGACAACATTAATAAAGACGCTCCATTTAAGGCTGAGAATTCAGTAGACACTGATTCTCAGCTCTTTATCTGATTGGGAATCTCTTCACTAATTGATCACTACTACATAGCCCTCCTTTTCAACCTGTTATTTCCTTAGATTTAAATAAAACAAGTCCCTCACAGGCCATACATTCAACTCTTCCTTCCTTTTTCTTTCTTTTAATACATTCTGCCAATTGATGACTTTCAATTGTGGAGTTTAATCCATATATCTTTAAATCTCTAAATTTCCTTCTGGGAAAGATCATACTAGTGTTTTAAAAATTACTTTATGAATATCAAAGCTTTTTTCATTGGTTTATTGGGTCATCCTGATTTTTCTTTGTGTTTAACTGATTTTCATGGCACTACACTTTTATTCATTTCTCATTTTTGGGCTGCATTTATCCTACAGCCTTTTTTTTCTTTACTGTTACTATGGTGATTACATAAGATAGTCTAAAGTTAAAAAAAAATTCCTCTATTCTCAGAAGTGCAGGAAACCTTCTCTAAAACTGATTGAAATATAGACCACAAGGCAAGACTTAAGAAATGCAAAAATGAAATAACCTCCTGAATTGCATCAGACCACAGTGGAATAAAACTACAAATTGAAAGCTCACCCCAGAAAATATGCAGATACCTTGAAACTGAACAATTCACTGTTGAGTTGTTGAAGAAATCAGGTAGAAAAATTAGAAACTCTAAAAGTCAATGGAAAATGAGACCCAAACCTTCCAGAGCCTCTGAGATTCAGCAAGGCAGACTTAAGAGAAATATTTATAAGTACTCATATTAAAAAGTCAGAGTCTCCAATAACTCAATGATGCACTTCAGAGTTCTAGAAAAGAGAGAAGAGGCAAACCCAAGTGCAGCAGAAGGCCAGAAATAACAATCAGAGCAGAAATGAATACAACAGACAGCAACACAGAGAATTAGGCAAAAAGCTGGCCATTTGAAGGGATTGTCAAGATTGGCCAAACCAAGCCAAACTAACTGATAGACCGATAAATAATAAAATTAGAGGTGAAAAAAAGGAGTTGTTACAATAGATTCCAAAGAAATCTAAAAGACCAGGGAATGCTATATAAGTACTTACATTACAACAAACTGGAAAAATCTAGAAGACATAAACTTCTAAGGGCATGTCAGTTAATAAAGTTAAAGACAAAAGGCAGAAACACCTTAAATGGACAAATCCCAGTAATGATACTGAAGCAACAACTAAAATCCTATGCACAAAATAACGTCCTGGGACAGATGGAGTTACTACTGAATACTTCTAAACTTTGAAAGAAGTTCTAATACTTTTCATACTGTTTCACAAACTATAAAGGGAAGGAACACTGCCCAACTCATTGTTTGACACCCACGTAACCCTGACACCATGACTGGATAAAGACACAGACATAAAAATGAAACCACAGGCCAATCTTTCTGATGAATGTATATGCAGAAGCTCTCAAGAAAATATGTTCAAAATTAAGGTCGTATTAAAAAGATAGTGTACCAGCACCAAACTGACTTCCTAACAGGGATGCAAGGCTTGTCGAAAAAATAGAAGTTGATAAGTGCAGTGCACCTTATTAATAAATGTACAGACAGAAATCACATAATCAGATGACAAAGGGGTATTTGATAAAGCTAACACATCTTTTAAAGTATTATTTATTCTTTGAGAAATCCATACAATATAATTTGAACATGTTCATCCACCCTCCCTTCCCTACCCACTCACTTCCTCCTCTTCCTCTTCTTCCTCCTCCTCCCCCTCTTTCATTTTTTTTTTTTTGAGACAGGGTTTCTCTGTGTAGTCAGGGCTGTCTGGGAACTTGCTCTGTAGTCCAGGCTGACCTGGAACTCAGAGATCCTCCTGCCTTTACCTCCTGCTTGCTGGGATTAAAGACTTGTGTGTTGTCCACCTAGTCTTTCATTACAGTGCTTACTGTTTGATTACAATAGTATATCATGCCACCATGCTGAGCCATAGCAGAATGACTCGTCATGCAATAATAATAGTTCATCGTAGTATCACAGTGCTCTACCACCACAATGCTGAACTGTGACATCCCAACTCTGCATCCTGTCACATAAATGCTCCATTTTGACATCACAGTAGTATATTGTGACACCATGATGCTCCACTGTTTCATTACAATGCTCGACTTTGCTATCACAGTGCTCTACTGTGATATCACAGTACTATACTGTGCTGTAATTGTGCTCCATGTGCTATGGGAGTGCTCCATGTGCTATTACAGTGATCCACTATGGAGTCACAGTGTTCCACCTTGCTATCACAGTTCTCTACTGTGCTGTCACAGTGCTCCATTTGCTATGACAGTGTTCCATGTGCTATTAGAGTGCTCCACTGTGCTGTCACAGTGCTCCATGTGCTATGACAGTGCTCCTGTGTGCTATTATAGTGATCCACTGTGGATTCACAGTGCTCCACTTTGTTATCACAGTGTTCTATTGTGCTGTCACAGTGCTCGATTTGCTATGACAGTGCTCCACTGTGGTGTCACAGTGCTCCACTTTGCTATCACAATACTCCACTGTGCTGTCACAGTGCTCCATGTGCTATGACAGTGCTCCATATGATATTACATGCTCCACTGTGGGGTCACAGTGTTCCACTTTGCTATCACAATGCTCTACTGTGCTGTTGCAGTACTCCATGTGCTATGACAGTGCTCCATGTGCTATCACAATGCTCCACTGTCAGTGTTCCATGTGCTATGACAGTGCTCCATATACTATTACAGTACTCCACTGTGGTGTCACAGTGCTCCACTTTGCTATCACAGTGCTCTACTGTGCTGTCATAGTGCTCCATTTGCTATGATAGTGCTCCATTTGCTATGATAGTGCTCCATGTGCTATTACAGTGCTCCACTGTGGTGTCTTAGTGCTCCACTTTGCTATCACAGTGCTCTACTGTGTTGTCACACTGCTCCATGTGCTATCACAGTGCTCCACTTTGCTATCACAATGCTCCACTGTGGTGTCACAGTGCTCCACTTTGCTATCACAGTGCTCCACTGTGCTGTCACAGTGTTCCTTGTGCTATGACAGTGCTCCATGTGATATTACAGTGCTCCACTTTGCTATCACAGTGCTCTACTGTGCTGTCACAGTGCTCCATGTGCTATGAGTGCTCCATATGCTATTACAGTGCTCCACTGTGGTGTCACAGTGCTCCACTTTGCTATCACAGTGCTCTACTGTGCTGTCACAGTGCTCCATTTGCTATGATAGTGCTCCATGAGCTATGACAGTGCTCCACTTGGCTATCACAGTGCTCCACTGTGATGTCACAGTGATCCATGTACTATTACAGTGCTCCACTGGTGTCATAGTGCTCCACTTTGCTATCACAGTGCTCTACTGTGCTGTCAGAGTACTCCATGTGCTATGATAGTGCTCCATGAGCTATTACAGTGCTCCACTGTGTTGTCACAGTGCTCCACTTTGCTATCACAGTTTTCTACTGTGCTGTCACAGTACTCCATGTGCTATGACAGTGCTCCATGTGCTATTACAGTGATCCACTGTGGTGTCACAGTGCTCCACTTTGCTATCACAGTGTTCTATTGTGCTGTCATAGTGCTCCACTTTGGTATCACAATACTCCACTTTGCTGTCACAGTGTTCTATGTGGTATGAAAGTGCTCCATATACTATTACAGTGCTCCACTCTGGTGTCACAGTGCTCCACTTTGCTATCACAGTGCTCTACTGTGCTGTCACAGTGCTCCACTTTGGTATCACAATGCTCCACTGTGCTGTCACAGTGTTGCATGTACTATGACAGTGCTCCATGTGCTATTATAGTGATCCACTGTGCTGTCACAGTGCTCCATTTGTTATGACGGTGCTCCATGTGCTATTACAGTGCTCCACTGTGGTGTCACAGTGCTCCACTTTGCTATCACAGTGCTCTACTATGCTGTCACAGTGTTCCTTGTGCTATGACGGTGCTTCATGTGCTATTACAGTGCTCCACTTGACTATCACAATGCTCCACTGTGCTGTCACAGTGTTCCATGTGCTATGATTGTGCTCCATGTGCTATTATAGTGATCCACTGTGGTGTCACAGTGCTCCACTTTGCTATCACAGTGCTCTACTGTGCTGTCTCAGTGCTCCATTTGCTATGACAGTGCTCCATGTGCTAATACAATGCTCCAATGTGGTGTCACAGTGTTCCACTTTGCTATCACAACGCTCCACTGTGATGTCACAGTGCTCCATGTGCTATGGGAGTGCTCCATGTGCTATTACAGTGCTCCACTGTGTTGTCACAGTACTCCACGTTGCTATCACAGTTCTCTACTGTGCTATCACAGTGCTCCATGTGCTATTACAGTGCTCCACTGTGGTGTCACAGTGCTCCAGTTTGCTATCACAATGCTCCACTGTGCTGTCACAGTGCTCCATGTGCTATGACAGTGCTCCACTGTGGTGTCACAGTGTTCCCCTTTGCTATCACTGTGCTCTATTGTGCTGTTAGTGCTCCATGCGCTATGACAGTGCTCCATGTGCTATTACAGTGCTCCACTGTGGGGTCACAGTGCTCCACTTTGCTATCACAGTTCTATACTGTGCTGTCACAGTACTCCATTTGCTATGACAGTGCTCCATGTGCTATTAGAGTGCTCCACTGTGGTGTCACAGTGCTCCACTTTGCTATCACAATGCTCCACTGTGCTGTCATAGTGCTCCATGTGCTATCACAGTGCTCCATGTGCTATTACAGTGCTCCACTGTGGTGTCACAGTGTTCCACTTTGTTATCACAGTGCTCTACTGTGCTGTCACAGTGTTCCATTTGCTATGATAGTGCTCCATGTGATATTACAGTGCTCCACTGTGCTGTCACAGTGCTCCATGTGCTATCACAGTGCTCCACTCTGGTATCACACTGCTCCACTGTGCTGTCACAATGCTTGTGTCACCACTATGCCTCACAATATATGATGTTATCACAGTATTCTGTTGTGCTCCAAATGCTGAACTGTGACATCACAATGCTTCATTGTGCCAAAATAATTTTGCACTGTGCCATCACAGTGCTCTATTTTACTATAACAAGCTACAGTTTCATGTCACAAAGCTGCAATGTGCCAGTACAGTTTCCCTATTGTGTTATCATTATGCAAGACTGTGATGTCACAATGTTGCATCATGCTGCCCCATTGTGTTGTGACAACGCTTCGTGTTATCATCATAATCACATTGTGACATAACAGGGCTCCACCTTTGCATCACAATTCTCCGTTGAGGTACCACAGTAATGGCATTGTGCCATCACAGAGGTTCCTTTTCACATCACAGTCGCACAATGTGATATCACAGACCTTCAACATGCTCACACAATGATACTTTGTCACCACACCCTTCCCTTGTGCCATCACAACCATATACTGTAACACCATAATACTCCCTTGCACCATCACATTGTTGAATTGTCAGATTACAACGCTTCTTATTGTAGTGGAATTCTAGTACAATCATTGTATCTAGGGTAAACATTGGAATGAAACAATTGTATCCAGAGTAGACAGCAAAATAAACAATTCTTTTCTAGAAGTACTATGACTTTGAAGAAATCGTTGTAGAAAACAGTGATTGTTTTCTGTTAGCTGTAGAGTTGGTTTTCCAAAGGAGCTTTACAGTCTTTGCATGACTTTGGTCACAAGAGGGTCCTGGCACACCTGGAATGTCTTGCATTATTGGGTGCCGCAAACAGGGCACAGTAAGGACTAAAGTTGCAGGGACCTGATGTTTTCCTTTACAAAACATATAGATTAGGGGCTTTGGTATGAGGAACTCGTTTTACCCCAAACCCAACTTTTTGTGTAACAATCAATAAATATGCTGCTACTGGGAGTTCAAGGTTCAGTTCATTGAGACCGTTCCTTCCTGCTTTCTCAGAGCCTGAGTTATATCCTGGAGTGAACCTCTTTCTTTGATCGACCTGCATAACTCAGAACGTCAACACCATAGTTCCACCACAATACACCATTCTTCTATGACTGATCTACACTGTATCATCACAATGACACATTTTTTTTTTCAGTGTGCCATCGCAATAGCATACTATGCCATCGCCATGAGCCGGTGTTATCAAATTCTACGTTATGATGTCACAATGCTGCTTTGTAACTTCACAGTGGTCCAGTGCTCATCAGAATGGTTCACTGGTTATCATAATGTAGATTTGTGACAACACAAATGCTGAATTTTGACGTCACATTGCAGAATTGTCCCACCATAATACTCCATTGTTTACATCACCAGGCTCACCCTTTCCTTTCCTTTCCTTTCCTTTCCTTTCCTTTCCTTCCCTTCCCTTCTCTTCCCTTCCCTTCCCTTCCCTTTCTATTCTTTTTTTCTTTTTTACCACTTTATACATTTAATAAAATGATTAGGTAGTATATATGGATTCAACAGAAAAAGACTCATTGACCAGCCAATTCTAGGAACTAACTCTAAGGAAAAATGCACGCTGCCTTTAAAGTACATACAGCAGGAATAACCTAAACATTAGTGGGTATAGTAGCCTGTTGCTGTATTCCCAGAATTCAGGATAGTTTTGACCATAGCAGAACCACCACCACCACCAACAAAGTAAATTTGGTAAATGAACAGAACCATCGATAGATTACTGAGATACTATTATGGACCTGAATTTAAAAATTTTAATTGTGAGAATCCATATTCTCATTGAGAAGCTGATTTGAAAATTAGTGCTGGTTCCACAATAACAACAAAAGTTTGATTTTTTTTCTGGGATTTTTTTTTAAATGGAGCATGCTGTACATTTCTACAATTTTATTTAAATTACTTTAGAATCTAGAAAAACTATTGCTGATACTGCTGCATAATATAGTGCTATTATTGATAGATAATACATATATAAAGTATGTATCATATATGATTTATCTTTATACATCATATGTAATATATATATATGAATAATCTGAATTTTTGAAAGCTTTAGCTATGCTGTCAACTTTGGAAGCAGTATCTCAGTTTACTGTGTTCAGTTGGCATTTTACAGAAATTAATAGCCATACTGAGCTAGAAATGTTAACCTTAATTTTTTTTTTATTTGTAAAGGACTAACACTCTGTATTAAATATGTAAGTTCTTATCTACATGGATTTGATTACAGAAACTTGTAAAAAATTCTTTAAATAATAAAAAAGCTTTAATGTAAAATCATATTTAACAATTTTCTTAAATGATCAAAATAGATGATAAAGTAGCCTACAAAGTTTGAGCTCAGTAAAGGAAAATCCTTTCTCTGTCTACCTATACAAGCAGACTTCTAGAAAAAGACTAAGTGGGACTTGGATAATTTCCACTTTTTTCTTTTTTCCCTTCCTTTCTCTCTCCCTCAACCCCTCCCAGATCCTCTCTACCTACACCCATGCAAATACACACTCTTTCTTTCTCTCTATGAGAAAACAAACCCACAACTAAAAAGAAAAAATATCCAAACAACTAAGGAAACTACAAATAAACCAGACTAGGACAAAACAAAGTAACATAGGGAGAAACAAAGTAACATAAAAAAAGAGTCAAATCTATAGCATAAGAAACACATATGGATACACACACAGAGAGACACACACAGACACACACATGATTACATGGAAATTCCATAAAGACACAAAATTTGAAATTATAATATGTAAGCAAAAGACCAGACAAAGCATTATGAAACAAACCCAAACCCAAAACCAACCAACCAAACCAACCAAACAAAAACGCAAACAAAACCTCCTCTAAAAATAACACTGAGTTCTTTTGTGTTGGCCATCTCCTGCTGGGCATGGGACATGAGCTGAAATGTGGTTTGTACACCCAGTGAGACATCTTTGGAGAGAAGTAACGTTAGTTTTATGGGCAGTTGTCAGCTGGAGATAGCTTTTGGGTTAGGGTTGGGGACTTTTTTCCACTTTCCCTGTTAGCAGTGGGACCCCATCTCACCTATACTGTGTAGGACCTGTGAATGCTGCCATAGTCTCTTATGAGGTCATATGTTTGTCAGATCTGTTGTATCTAGAAGCCCTGTTTCTCTGGTATCTTCCATCTCCACTGACTCTTGTAATCTTTCCACCTCTTCTGCAGTGTTCCTGAGTCCTGAGAGGAGGAATTTGATGGAGGCATCCCACTTAGGACTGAGTATTCCAAGGTCTCTTATTCTCTCTCTGCTCATAATCCAGTTATGGGTTTCTGTCTTTGTTCCCATCTACTGCAGGAGGAAGCTTCTCTGATGATGACTGAGCAAGACATTGATTTCTGTGTATAGAAGAATACTGTTAGGAATTGATTTATGGCTAGCAGGACAGTAGAATTTGTGTTTCCCTAAGTCCGTGGACTACCGAGCAGTGTCAGGCATGAAATCCATCTCGTGACATGAGCTCAATTTCAATCAAATAACAACTGGTTATAACTTTTTGTGTCATTGTTATACCAGGATAGCACACCAGAAGGTTACCATTGTAGACCGAAGGGTTTGTAGCTGGGTTGGTGTTTACCTTTCTCTGGCAGCATGTGAAGTACCTTCCAGCACCGTTAACACTAGTCACTTGGGCACCAGTTCAGCTTTTCCATGATCAGTGTGATAAGTAGGTATTGTCTTCATCAATTGGGCCTTATTTATCAGTTTGTGGAGAGCAATTAACAGCCTTTGTTATAGCTTGGGTTGTTTGTGGGTTCCCATAGGACTCCTTTGGCCAACAAATCAACTAGATGTAACCCATTCCTGGTCCTGGACTAGTTGGAGCAGTGTCTTCTCCCATTTTTTAGTGATTCCATTTAGATTTATTTCACATATGTATATATGTATATATTTTAAGAAACATCTAGTTTATAATCGAGCCCCCAAATGGCCTTTAGTTTTAGTTAGTCACACCCTGTCATCTCTCCCTAATCTCCTTCCCTTCCCTTCTTTGTAAATCTTCTCATTCTTGCCCCCCTCACTCACCCGTAAATACATATTCTATTTCTCCTTTCCAGGGAGATCCTTTTCTGCCCCTTAGTCCCTTACTTTATACCTAAACTCGATGGTTATGTGGATTGTAGCCTGCTTATTGAAGACTTTAATAGTTAGCAACCACATACAAGTGAATATATACCATATTTGTTTGGGCCTGGATTACCTCTCTCAGGATCACTATTTTTTTCTAGTTCCATCTATTTATCTACAAATTTTGTGATTTCATATTTTTTAACAGCTTAATAATATTTCATGTGTAAATGTACCATATTTCCTTTATCCATTCCTCCACAGACAGACATCTCAGCTTTTTCCAGGTTCTGGCTATTATGAATAGAGCAGTAATGAATATGGTTGTGCATGGTCTCTGTAGAAGGATGTAGAGTCCTTTGGATATATGCCAGAAGCAGCATAGCTGGATTTGGAGGTAGATCTACCCAGCTTCCTGAGGAACTTCCATATTGATTTCTACAGTGATGGATGAGTGTTCTCCTTATCCTATATCCTCACCAGCATGAGTTGTCATTTGCTTTATTGGCCATTCTGACTGGTGCAAGATGAAATCTCAACATGGTTTTGTCTCGCATCTTCCTGATGACTAAGGACATTGAACATTTCTTCAAGTACTTCTCAGTAACTTTTGTTTCATCTTTTGGTAACTCTGTTAGGTAAATACCTCGTTTTAAAAATTGTATTATTTGAGAGTTTTTTGATGATTTAGGGGTTCTTCATATTTTTAGATTTTTGTCCTCTATTGGATGTGTAGTTGGTAAGAATTGTTTCCCATTATGTAGCCAGCTGCCTTGTTCAAATGGGTTTCCTTTGCCATACAGGTTTTTAGTTTCATGAGGTCATGATATTGTTGTTCTTAGTGTCTGTGCTATGATGTTTTGTTCAGACATCTTTTTCTGTGCCAGTAAGTTCAGGACTACTCCTCAGTTTCTCTTCTATCACGTTCAGTGTATTTGGCCTTGTGTTGAGATTCTTGGACCATTTGGAGTTGAGTTATATGGAGGGTGAGAAGTATGGATCTACTTACATTTTTTTTCTACATGTAGTTATTCAGTTTGATCAGCACCATTTGTTGAAGGTGCTGTCTTTTTTCCAGGTGTATTTCTGGCTTCCTTATACGAAACAATCAGATGTCCATAGGTGTGTAGATTTATGTCCAGCTCTCCAATTTGATCCCATTAATCAGTGTGTCTCTTTTTATGTCAAGTCATGCTGTTTTTATTACTACAGTTCTGTAGCACAATTTGAGAGGTTGGGATGGTGACACCTCTAGCAATTCTTTTATTATTCAGATTTTAAAAAGGTATCTTGGGTTTTGTGTGTGTGTGTGTGTGTGTTCTTATATGAAGTTGAAAATTGTCCTTTTAATTTCTGTGAAGAACTATGGTAGAATTTTAATAGAAATTGCATTGTAGATTATATTTGATGGGATGGTCATTTTTAAAACATTAACCTAAGGATCAATGATGGGAGATCTTTCCATCTTCCGATATCATCCTCAATTTCTTTCTTCAATATCTTTTTTTTAATTCTTTACTTTTTGTTTTTTTTGAGACAGGGTTTCTCTGTGTAGCCCTGACTGTCCTGGTTTCGTCAATATCTTAAAGCTTTTATTATATAAGTCATCCAATTGCTTGGTTAGAGTTACACCAAGATTTTGTTTTTTCGGGCTATTGTGAAAGGTATTGTTTTCCCAACCTCCTTCCCAGTCTATTTGCCATTTGTACATAGGAAGGATACTGATTTTTGTGTTTTAATTTTATATCCTGCTACTTTGCTGAAAGTGTTTTATCAGCTGTTAAATTTCCTGGTGTAGTTTTTAGGGTTATTTATGTATGCAATTATATTATCTTCAAATAAAGATATCCCCTTAATCTCCTTCAGTTGTCTTATTGCTTTAGCTAAGACTTCAAGTACTCTATTGAATAGATATGGAGAGAGTGGAAAATCTTGTCTTGTGTTTGATTTGTGGAATTGCTTTGAGTTTCTTTAAGTTTAGGTAGATGTTAGCTGTGGGATTTCTGTAAATCATCTTTATTATATTGATATATGCCCCTTGTATCCCTAGTATCTCCAGGACTTTTACCATGAAGGGGTGTTGGATTTTTGTCAATGGCCTTTTCTGCATCAGATGAGATGATCATGTGGTTCTTGTCCTTCAGTCTGTTTATATGGTAAATCATATTTATTGATTTACACATGTTGGATGATTCCTGAATCTCTGGGATCAAGCTTACCTAATCATGGTGGATGATTTTTTTTTTTTTGGTTCTTATTCTCAGTTCGCAAGCATTTTATTGAGAAAATTTGCCTCTATATTCATAGGGGAAATTGGTCTCTAATTTTCCTTTTTTTTGTTGGGTCTTTGTATAGTTTAAGTATCAGGATAACTGTGGCCTCATAAAAAGAACCAAGCAATATACCTTCTCTTTCTATTTTGTAGAATAGAATTGATATCAATTTTTCTTTGAATGTCTGGTAGAATTCTTCACTGACTACATCTGGTCCTGGATTTTTTCTTGGGAGACTTAATTGCTGACTCTATTTTACTAGGGGTTGTGGGCCTGCTAAAGTTGCTTATCTGGTTTTAATTTAACTTCAGTATGTGGTGTGTATTAGGAAATGTATGCATTTCTTTTAGGTTTTCCAGTTTGGTAGTGTGCAGGTTTTTAAACTATGTCCTTATGAGTCTCTAGATTTCCTTGGTCTTTTGTTCTGTCCCCTTTTCATCTCTAATTTTATCAATTTGCATATTCTCTTTCTGTCTTTTAGTTAATTTGGGTAAGGGCTTATCAATCTAACTGATTTTCTTAAAGAACCAACTCTTCATTTCAGTGAATTCTTTGTATTGTTTTTGTTTGTTTCTATTTTATTTATTTTATCCTTGAGTTTGATGATTTCTTGATGGCTACTCTTTGTGTGTGTGATGTCTTATTTTGTTCTGGAGCTTTTGAGTGTGCTTATATTAACTTGGTAATATAAGGTTTCTCTCTCTCCTTTTTTAAATGTAGAACTGCCTTCATTATGTCCCATAATTTTGGTTATGTTGTGTTTTTATTCTGTCCAGTTCTAAGATTTTAGTTTCTTTCTTGACTCATTTTTCCTTCAGTAGTGAGTTGTTCAGTTATCATGAGTTTGTAAGCTTTCTGTTGTTTCTGTTGTTGCTGATATCCAGCTTTAATCCATGGCAGTCAGGTGGGATACAGGATGATGTTATTTCAATTTCGTTGTATCTGGTAACATTTGTTCTGAGTCCTAGTATGTGGTCAGTTGTGGAGAAAGTTTCATGGGGTGCCGAGAAGAAGGTATTTTTTGTGTGTGTGTGTTTGTGTGAAATGTTCTGTATATATGTTAGGTCCATTTAGTTTGTAACTTCAGTTTTCCTTAGCATTCTTCTGTTTAATTTTTGTCTAAATGATGAGACATCCAGTATTGGTGAGAATTGGGAACTGAAGCCTTGCACTCTCACTGTATGAGGATCAATATGTGATTTTAGCTGTAGTAGTGTTTCTTTTTATGATGTCGAGTTCCCTTGAGTTTAATGTATAGTTGTTGAGAATATCCTCTTGGTGGATTTTTTCCTTTGATGTATGTGTAGCATCCTTCCATATCTCTTCTGATTACTTTTGGTTTGGAGTTTGTTTTGGTCTGATATTAAAATGGCTACACAAGCTTTTTTCTTGAGTCCATTTGTTTGGAATATCTTTTTCCGTTTTTTTTTTCTTTTTTTTCTTTTTCCGTTTTTTTTTTTTTTCCCCTGAAGTGATTTCAATCCTTGATGTTAAGGTGTGTTTCTTGGATGCAGCAGAAGGATGAATCTTGTTTTCAAATAAAATCTGTCAGTCTTTGTCTTTCTATTGGAGAACTGAGACCATTGATGTTGAGAATTATCAATGAGCAGTGTTTATTGATTTCTGTTATTTTGTTGTTAAGGTATGGGTTCCCCCCCTCCTCCCCGCTTCTTTTGATTTGCTGGTCTGGGATTACTTATTCCTGTGTTTTCCTAAGTCTGGTAGCCTCTTCAGGTTGAAGTTTTTTTCTAGTGCCTTCTTGTAGAGATGGATTTGTAGATAGATATTGTTTCAGTTTGACTTTATCATGGAATATCTTGTTTTCTTCATATTGTATGGTGATTGAAAGTTTTGCTGGGTATAGTAGTATGGGCTGGCATCTGTGGTCTCTTAGAGTTTGTAGCACATCTAAAACCCTTCTGGCTTTTAGAGTCTCCATTGAGGACTCAGGTATTATTATACTAGGTCTTCCTTTGTATGTTATGTGGTCTTTTTCCTTGCAGTTCTTAATATTTTTTCTTTGTTCTATATGTTTAATGTTTCGATTACTATGTGCTGAGGGGAGGGTTGTTGTTATTGTTTTCTGGTCCAGTCTACTTGGTGTTCTATATAATTCTTATACCTTAATAGGCACTTCCTTCAGGTTAGAAAATTTTTCTTCTATTATTTTGTTAAAAATATTTTCTGTACTTTTGATCTGTATTTCTTCCTCTATTCCTAGTTTTCATAGAGTTGGTCTTTTCATAGTGTATAGATTTCCTGTGTGTTTTGTTCCTGAAAGGTTTTTTGTTTTGTTTTGTTTTAAGAGTTAACATTATTCTTTGAGGAATCCATGTCTATTATCTTATCTTCAATGCCTGAGATTCTCTCTTCTATCTCTTGTTGATGAAAGATTCTCTCTTCCATTCCTCTGGGTAAGGTTTACTACTGAGGTTTTTGTTTGATTTCATACATTTTTTATTTCCAACTTTACCTCAGATTGCATTTTCTTTGGTGATTTTATTTCTGCTTTCCTGTCTTGGACTGTTTTAATCATTCCATTCCTCTGTTGTGTTATCACAGACTTTGCTTAAGTCTTTATTCAAATCCTCTTTAAGGTTCTTAAACATATTCATTATAGCTATTTTGAAGTCATTATCTTGTGCTTCTGCTATATTGTATTTCTCAAGGGCCTACTGTAGTATATTACTGGATTCTGATGGAGACATATTGTTTTGGTTGTTATGGTTGTGTTTTTACTGGTATCTAGGAATATGTGTTGAGGATAATTGTTATTCTAGGTGATGATATCTGATCTTGTCTTTGTTGGGAAGGTGCTACACTTTTTGGTTTCTATTGCCTTCTCTGGAAGTAAGGGGGCTGTGGGATCCTTGGTAAAGAGTGCTTCTGAGTTTCTGCCAGGTGTGACTACTGGGGGTCTAAAGTAGAATGTGTCTCTAGGTGTTGGGAGCTGACATGAAATAATAGGGATTAGACACTGTTGGTCTTTTTATGGAGTTGCTGTCCCCTTCAGTAACCTGGACCCCTAGGAGCTCCCAGAGACTTAGCCACCAACCAAAGAGCATACATGGGCTGCTATGAGACCACCCCCTCCCCCCCAAGGGCATATGGAGTAGAGGACTACCTTGTCTGGCTTCAGTGGGAGAGGATGCTCCTAATCTTGTTGGGACTTGATGCCCCAGGAATGGGAGAGGCCCAGGGAGGGCACCTCTCAGAGGCAAAGGGGAGGGGGAATGGGGGAAGGGAAGGAACTCTTCGAAGGAGAATCGGGAGGGGGGCAACATTTGGGATGTAAATAAATTGATAATAATAATAACAATAAAGAATGAGGTAGGCTAAAAGTCGGTAAGCTAAGAGGATCCGCAGGAAGGAGGAAAGCTGATTATGCTGAGAGGTTTGTCAGAGTTCCCAGGGAGTGGAGACAGAGAGGAAGGACAGATCCCTGCATGCAGTCTGCTACAGGACTGGTTATAAGATTCCATTTTCTTTCAAAACTGACCCACTCTGCCGTCACAGTGTTTATTCTTACATCACAGAGCTGATTCATGGCACCTCAAGTCAAATGCCACCATAATACTTATTTGTGGCATCACAATACTCCAGTGAACCACCACAATGCTTGTCATTGTGCTACTATGTCATAAATCACAATGAACCACCTGTCATTGAAGCACTTCATCGTGACATCTCAACATTCCATCTTGACTCAAAATGCTGCAAACTGCCATTGTAATGCTGTGCCGCAATGTCTTATTGTTTCATCAGAATAGTATATTTTGACGTCACAGTGACCCATTGTGCTACACAAATGCTCCCTTGTGCCATTGCTACTCTCCCACGCACCATTACAATTTTGCACACAACTCCATTTGTTATCACTGTAGCACGACGGGGACATCACAATGCTCCATTGTTTAAACACAGTGCTCCACTGTGCCACCACAATGCAGGATTGTGGTATCACCAGGCTCAGTGGTGATGTCATGATGCTTCATTGTGTCATAATGATATTTCATTGTGTCATCGAACAACTAACATTGTGACATCATAATGCTCTACAGTGTAACTGTGTGCTGATTTGTATTATCACAGCACTCCATTCAGCCATCACAATGCTCCATCTGTCATCATAATGATATAACATCACAGTGACTCGAGGTCTTCACAGTGCTGTATTTTATTATGTATGAGTGTTCCATCGTGCCAACACCACATTCCGATGCATGTGTGTGTCTGCACACGTGTGTGAAGGCCAGAGGTCTGCCTCAGCTGTCACTCCTCAGATACTGTCCCCTGTGTTTTCTCGCATTGGTCTAGATCTTGCCAATAGATACATACATACTACATAGTGAGCCCCAGAGATGCTCCTGTTTCTGCCTCTCTGGAGTTGGGTTGCAAGCACTCATTACCACTCCTGACTTTTTAAATGTCAGTCCTGGAGATGGGACTCCCATCTTATGCTAATGGAGCTGTCTCCCAAGACCCACAACGCTGTGTCTTTTGTCTTATTCACCCAAGTTCCAAAGATTCTGTTTATCTTCCCAGGCTATTTTTTTCCCTCATTGCTAAAACTGAGTAAGTTTCATTAGTCCATTTGTGTCTTCACTTGAGTTTATCAAGTGGATTTTTATTTCTTTTGCTGTAGCTTTTCAGTTTTGTAATTAGCATTTGGTTATTTTTATAGCTCCTGTTTCCTTGAGGTTTTCCTTTTCTACCGTTTGTTTTAAGGAGGTTTACAATTACTGAATCATTTTGATCATGACTGCTTAAAATGTTTCTATTAAATAATTCCAAGACCTGTTTCTTGTCAGTGCTATAGCCGATTACTCTTTTTTCCAAATTTCAATGTTCTTGGTACGCTGGCTGTTTTTCTACTATAGTATGAAAGGTTGGCTCTTCTATGAGGGGAGCTCAGACCACACCTAACCTTTCTCTGTTCATAGGCTTGCTGTGTTTAGGTTCAGCAGTGTAGGTGTGACCTGCTTTGTGGCCTGTGGTTACCTGACATCTGATTTTCAGAGCCTTTGCAGGGCTGTGTCTGTTTGCCTGTTTTGTTTTGGTTTTTTTTTCTCATGGTTAGCTCTCCGGTGGGTTCCTTTGGGTGCTGCTTGAGGAGTCAGAAAGGCCCTTTTCAACCCCGCTGTTGTTTCTAGAAGGAAGAAGCTCTCCAGCCCTAATAACCAAGTGTTCTTCCTGGGCTCCGCACTTCTGCAGGGAATGGGTACTTGTTTTGTGGCTGTATTCATCTTTGACTGTGCTGTTCACTTTCTGGTGTCACCGTCCTGGAGGGACAAAAATGTTTCCTGGGATGAGCTCTTGACATGAATCCTCTTTGCTGGTGCAGGTCACCTCTATTCCTTCAGGGCATCTCCCGCCGTGAAATGAGAGGTGCGGCCATGTTCTCGGACTTGCTGGTGGAAGGGAAGCCCTTGCACAGGATGTGGATCACCAGCTGGGTCACTGATCAGTTCTTCAGTTGCAGTTGGTGTTGTTGATTATACTGGTTATGTTTGTGTTGTTGTATTGGTCCCTGTTGTGATCTGAATATGGAACATTCCTCACAGAGTCATGAATACTTGGTCTCTAGATGGTGGTGCTGTTTTGGAAGGTTATCTAGTGTAGGAGGTAGAGTTTCACTGCAGGAAGTGGGTTACAGTGAATCTTGAGGTTTTTATAGCCTGGCCACACTTGCTGTCCTCTCTCTGCTTCCTGACTACAGGTTCAAGGCGTCTAGGTACCTAACCCTACCATAGCCATGCCTTCACCATGGTGGACTGTATCCCTTCAAAACCGTAAGCCAAATTCAAGCCTGCAAGATGGTGCCATGAGTAATGGCCTTGGCTGCCAAGCTCCCAAACCGAAGTTTGATTTTCAGAACCCACATGGCAAAGGGAGAGAACTGACTCCAGCAAGTTGTCCTCTGACTTCACATGCATGCTCTGGTACAGGCACAGAACAGAGTTCCCATTCCAGAAGAGAGGAAGATAACAAGAAAGAATGAACTCCAGAAGATCAAATCCTACAACTTTGAGTCTGGCATCCAGGGCACAGTATGATCACCAGGACTCCAACAGTGTTGGGCAGTCTACCACTGTACATTTATAAGATACATGGCCTGTCTCAAGTCAGCTACACTGAGTGCCTAAGCCATCCCTCAGTAGACACCCCAGTTTGCTAACATGTCCAACATCCTAGACGCTTAAATGAAACCCTCACAGCCTTCCCTATCCCTTACTCAAGAGCTCAGGGAAATGAAAGGGATCAGATCATTCTATGTATTACCTATCCCCTTCTTGGTACAAACCCCCATGAACCCGTAACTCTTGCATGGCTGATAGCAGATTCTGCAGTTAGCTCCAGAAGTAGCCACTTCCCCACTTTGACCACAGTGGCACTGGTCTGTAAGTGCCTGCATGGTGAACCTGGACAGATGTTTCCCTGCATGGCCCCTTACAGCAGGATATCCTGGAGAGTCTCTATTTAAGCATTGTCCCCCCCAATCTTTTCCACTGAAATATTTTTGAATGAGTTTGCATTTGTACACCATGTGTCCTTGAGGCACCTAGCCTTGTGTTCTAGTATAAAGAATGTGGCTTCTGTTTAATGCTTTAATCTGTCTAATGTTGCAGATGGTTGAGCCAGGTGTGGTGGTTCACACCTTTAATTCCAGCACTCAGGAGGCAGAGACAGGCAGATCTTGGTAAATTCCAGAACAGCCTGGGCTACAGAGAGATATACCATCTCTCTCTTCCTTTGTATCTTTCTGTTATGTTCCCCAGCCATTCCTGCCAGATTCTCGCTGTAAATTTCACTAAAAGCAATAAGCAATAAGAAACCACAGCCCTGATACAATATCTTGAAAGTTCTTTTGCCAAAGAAATTGATACATTGCTTTGAACTTAGCTTCACTCTGACTTTCATGGCCAAATGGGAAAGAAGTTTTCTTCTACAGAGTGTAATGCAAATGTCCTCTTGTCTGTTTAGTGACAGGATTCTTGCTCCCATTCAAAGCCTCAGGAACATCTCTATTGCCTGCATTTCTAGTGGCATTCTGGTCTTCTGGATCATCTCCCTGCTTTTTCCATTATCCAGTAGTTCTCAACCTTCCCAGTGTTGTGACCCTTTAATATAGTTCCTCATGTTTTGTGACCCCTAACCACAAAATTATTTCATTGCTCTCATTACAATAGCCTAAGAAGGAGAAATCCAGGAAGGACACAGGAGAGTTAGATACAACCTTCAAAGGCCCTCGCCTGGTAACCTAGTTCTATCAGCTATGTTACCCCTCCTGACATTTCTACAGACTCCCAAAATGGCACCAGCACTTCAGTAACATGTGTTCAAGCCATAAGTCTGTGGGAGGCATGTAGAATTTCAACCATTGTCGGGTTGGAACTCAGGCTCCAGGTGGAGCAGGGAGGAGCCTGCCTTGACTACTTTACGTTGATCTCAGGAGGCTTGGGGTCTAGGTCATCTTTTGATGTTGGGTCCTTAATTAGTTTGCTTTCACCTTATAGCTCTCTGAGTTCTTCTTTGGTTGTCTTTGTTTTTTCCAGGATATCTAATTGGACTTCTCAAGGAGAAGCAGGAAAGGACAAGTCCAAAGCACCTAATGTAAATGGGAAGTCAGGTCTAGTTATTATTAAGATCAGTAGCAGGTCAGGCATGGTGGTGCACACCTTTAATCCCAGAACTCTGGAGGCGGAGGCAAGCAGACTCTGAGTTCGAGGCCAGCCTGGTCTACAAAGCAGGTCCCAGGACAGCCAGGGCTATTACATGGAAAAACCCTGTCTCAAAAAGTCAGTAGAACAACTCTTTCTTATGAACATAGAAAACAAGACAATTCCACCATGATGCCCGCGTTCTTCCTGGAGTTGTGGGAAGGTTAAGGCACCCAGGAGCCCCAAGAGGACACGTCTTTGTTTTCCTGGTAGACTGGCTCTATCTGAAGCAACTTGTTCTCTGAGTCTCACATGAGAGGATCAGACCCAGTGGAACCTGGCCTTCTTTTTTGCCAAATGTGCTGTTTAAGTCTCTCACTTGTAGTCCATGGAGTACATTTTGTTCCTCTCAAGTAATCCCTGTTTTCATTAAGTCCAAATGAAGTTAGATCAACATCAGTGAGTGTGAAGGCTCAGGCTCATTGACACTCAATGGTGCATGCCTCTAGTGCACATTGGATCCTATTAGAGTGGCCTCTTCTGGGAAGTTTCCCTTTTTTTTTTTTTTTTTTTTTTCAAGCAGTAAACGATGTTTATTGGTGTTTTCCTATTGATCTGTCATTTGATTTACTTTAGTACTCTACAGTCTTACTGTGCTGCCTGTGGCTTACCAGACGTAAAATGAAATACAATTTAACTATTAGATGCAATACTAAGTAACCCTTCTATGGTATCCAGTTAGCATGTTTGCTTAATTGTGGCTTGGCCTTCATTCCCCCAGAACATTAAGTCTATACTTTCTGGGCAATTCAAGTTCGGTTAATTTTATTGATTTATTTGTGGTTTAGATAATAATTACATATGCTTTTTTTTTTTTTTTTTTAATTTAATTTTATTTTATTTTTTTAATTTACATTCCAAATCACTTCCCCTTTCCCGTTTCCTCCCTCCCCGAAGGTCCCATAAGCCCCCTTCCCTCCCTCTTTTCTCCGTTCAACCCCCTCTCATTACTCTGTCCTGGCGTTCCCCTACATCCAGTCTTTCCAGGACCAGGGGTCTCTCCTTCCATCTTTTTAGAAATCTATTGATATGCTGATTGTGTCTAGGGTATTCTGAGATTCTGGGTCAATATCCCCTTATCAGTGACTTCATACCATGTGTGATCTTTTGTGATTGGGTTACCTCACTAAGGATGATATTTTCAAGTTCTGACCATTTGCCTAGGAATTTCGTGAATTCATTGTTTTTAATTGCAGAGTAGTATTCCATTGTGTAAATATACCACATCTTCTGAATCCATTCCTCCGTTGAGGGACATCTGGGTTCTTTCCAGCTTCTGGCTATTATAAATAAGGCTGCTATGAATATAGTGGAGCATGTGTCCTTATTGCATGCAGGTAAAGTCTCTGGGTATATGCCCAGGAGTGGTATAGCCGGATCCTCCGGAAGTGTCATGCCCAGTTTTCTGAGGAGCCGCCAGACTGCTTTCCAGAGTGGTTGTACCAGCCTGCAATTCCACCAGCAGTGGAGGAGTGTTCCTCTTTCTCCACATCCTCGCCAACAACTGCTGTCTCCTGTGTTTTTGATCTTAGCCATCCTGACTGGTGTGAGATGGAATCTCAGGGTTGTTTTGATTTGCATTTCCCTAATGACTAAGGATGATGAACATCTCTTTAGGTGCTTCTCAGCCATTAGATATTCTTCAGGTGAGAACTCTTTGTGGAGCTCTGTACCCCATTTTTTAATAGGGTTACTTGCCTCTCTGGAGTTTAACTTCTTGAGTTCTTTGTATATCTTGGATATTAGCCCTCTGTCGGATGTAAGGTTGGTAAAGATCATTTCCCAGTTAGTTGGTTGCCGCTTTGTCTTTTTGACGGTGTCTTTTGCCTTGCAAAAACTTTGTAATTTAATGAGGTCCCATTTGTCTATTCTTGATCTTAGAGTATAAGCTATTGGAGTTCTGTTCAGGAAATTCTCCCCTGTGCCCATATGTTCAAGGTTCTTCCCTAGTTTCCCTTCTATTAGTTTCAGTGTGTCTGGTTTTATGTGGAGATCTTTGATCCACTTAGAATTGAGCTTAGTGCAAGGAGATAAGGATGGGTCAATTTGCATTCTTCTGCATGTTGACCTCCAGCTGAGCCAGCACCATTTGTTGAAAAGGCTATCTTTTTTCCACTGGATGGTTTTAGCTCCTTTGTCAAAGATCAAGTGACCATAGGAGTGTGGATTCATTTCTGGGTCTTCAATTCTGTTCCATTGATCTACATGTCTGTTACTGTACCAATACCATGCAGTTTTTAACACTATTGCTCTGTAGTACAGCTTGAGGTCCGGGATACTGATTCCCCCAGAGGTTCTTTTACTCTTGAGAATAGTTTTAGCTATTCTGGGTTTTCTGTTATTCCAGATGAATTTTTGAATTGCTCTTTCTAACTCTATGAAGAATTGAGTTGGGATTTTGATGGGGATTGCATTGAATCTGTGTATTACTTTTGGTAAGATGCTCATTTTTACTATATTAATCCTGCCAATCCATGAGCATGGCAGATTTTTCCATCTTCCGAGGTCTTCTTCAATTTCTTTCTTCAGAGACTTGAAGTTCTTGTCATACAGATCTTTCACTTGTTTGGTTAGCGTCACGCCAAGATACTTAATATGGTTTGTGGCTATCGTAAAGGGTATTATTTCTCTTACTTCTTTCTCAGCCTGCTTATCCTTTGAGTATAGGAAGGCTTCTGACTTGCTTGAGTTGATTTTATATCCGGCCACTTTGCTGAAGTCGTTTATCAGCTGTAGGAGTTCTCTGGTGGAGTTCTTTGGGTCGCTTATGTATACTATCATATCGTCTGCAAATAGTGATAGTTTGACTTCTTCCTTTCCAATTTGTATCCCTTTGACCTCTTTTTCTTGTCTAATTGCTCTAGCTAGAACTTCAAGTACTATATTGAAAAGATATGGAGAGAGAGGGCAGCCTTGTCTAGTCCCTGATTTTAGTGGGATTGCTTCAAGTTTCTCTCCGTTTAGATTGATGCTGGCTACTGGTTTGCTGTAAATTGCTTTTACTATGTTTAGATATGGGCCTTGAATTCCTGATCTTTCCAAGACCTTTAGCATGAAAGGATGCTGAATTTTGTCAAATGCTTTCTCAGCATCTAATGAGATGACCATGTGGTTTTTTTCTTTGAGATTGTTTATGTAGTGGATTACATTGATGGATTTCCTTATATTGAACCATCCCTGCATCCCTGGGATGAAGCCTACTTGATCGTGGTGAATGATCGTTTTGATGTGTTCTTGGATTCGGTTGGCAAGAATTTTATTGAGTATTTTTGCATCGATATTCATAAGAGAGATTGGCCTGAGATTCTCTTTCTTTGTCGGATCTTTGTGTGCTTTTGGTATTAGTGTAATTGTGGCTTCATAGAACGAGTTGGGTAGTGTTCCTTCTGTTTCTATTTTGTGGAACAGTTTGAAGAGTATTGGTGTTAGGTCTTCTTTGAAGGTCTGATAGAATTCTGCACTAAAACCATCTGGACCTGTGCTTTTTTTGGTTGGAAGACTTCCAATGACAACTTCTATTTCTTCAGGGGTTATAGGACGGTTTAGATGGTCTATTTGATCCTGATTTAATTTTGGTACTTGGTATCTGTCAAGGAAATTGTCCATTTCCTCAAGATTTTCTAGTTGTGTTGAATACAGGTTTTTGTAGTAGGATCTGATGATTTTTTGAATTTCCTCAGTTTCTGTTGTTATCTCTCCCTTTTCGTTTCTGATTTTATTAATTTGGATACTATCTCTGTGCCCTTTGGTTAGTCTGGCTAAGGGCTTATCTATCTTGTTGATTTTCTCAAAGAACCAACTCCTCGTTTTGTTGATTCTTTGTATGGTTTTATTTGTTTCTACTTGATTGATTTCAGCCCTGAGTTTGATGATTTCCTGCCTTCTACTCCTCTTTGGTGTATTTGCTTCTTTTTGTTCCAGGGCTTTCAGGTGTGCCATTAAGCTGTTAGTGTATGCTGTCTCCCGTTTCTTTTTGGCGGCACTCAGGGCTATGAATTTTCCTCTTAGCACTGCTTTCATTGTGTCCCATAAGTTAGGGTATGTTGTGCCTTCATTTTCATTAACTTTCAAAAAGTCTTTGATTTCTTTCTTTATTTCCACCTTGACCAAGTTATCATTGAGTAGAGCATTGTTCAGCCTCCATGTGTACGTGGGTTTTCTTTTGTTTTTGTTGCCATTGAAGACCACCCTTATTCCATAGTGATCTGATAGGAGGCATGGGATTATTTCTATCTTCTTGTATCTGTTGAGGTCTGATTTGTGACCAATTATATGGTCAATTTTGGAGAAGGTACCATGAGGAGCTGAGAAGAAGGTGTATTCTTTAGCTCTAGGATGAAATGTTCTATATATATCAGTTAGTTCCATTTGGTCCAAGGCTTCAATTAGATTCACTGTGTCCCTGTTTAGTTTCTGCTTTCCTGAACGATCCATTTCAGAGAGCGGGGTGTTGAAGTCACCCACTATTATTGTGTGCGGTGCGATGTGTGCTTTGAGTTTTAGTAAAGTTTCTTTTACGAATGAGGGTGCCCTTGCATTTGGAGCATAGATATTCAGGATTGAGAGTTCTTGATGGTGGATTTTTCCCTTGATCAGTATGTAGTGTCCTTCTGTGTCTTTTTTGATGACTTTGGGTTGAAAATCAATTTTATCCGATATTAGGATGGCTACTCCACCTCGTTTCTTGGGGCCATTTGCTTGTAAAATTGTTTTCCAGCCTTTTACTCTGAGGTAGTGTTTGTCTTTGACACTGAGGTGCGTTTCCTGCATGCAGCAAAATGCTGGGTCCTGTTTACGTATCCAGTCTGCTAGTCTATGTCTTTTAATTGGGGAATTGAGACCATTGATATTAAGAGAGATTAAGGCATAGTGATTATTGCCATCTGCCATTCTTGACGCTATCTTTATGTTTGAGTGGTTATCTACTTTTGGGTTTGATTCAAGAAGGTTATTATCTCATTTTTTCCAGGGTGTTGTTTCTCTCCCTGTATTGGAGGTTTCCACCTATTATCCGTTGCAGGGCTGGATTTGTGGAAAGATATTGTGAAAATTTGGTTTTATCATGGAATATCTTGGTCTCTCCATCTATGGTGATTGAGAGTTTTGCTGGGTATAGTAGTCTAGGCTGGCATTTGTGCTGTCTTAGTGTCTGCATGAGATCTGCCCAGGATCTTCTGGCTTTCATAGTCTCTGGTGAGAAGTCTGATGTGATTCGGATAGGTCTTCCTTTGTATGTTACTTGGCCCTTTTCTCTTACTGCATTTAGTATTCTTTCTTTGTTTAGAACATTCGGTGTTTTGATTATTATGTGACGGGAGGTATTTCTGTTCTGGTCCAGTCTGTTTGGAGTTCTGTAGGCTTCTTGTATGTTCATCGGCATCTCTCTCTTTAAGTTAGGGAAGTTTTCCTCCATAATTTTGTTGAAGATGTTTACTGGCCCTTTAAGTTGCAAATCTTCACTCTCATCTATACCAATAATCCTTAGGTTTGGTCTTCTCATTGTGTCCTGGATTTCCTGGATGTTTTGGGTTACGCGTTTTTTGCATTTTGCATTTTCTTTGACTGTTGAGTCGATGCTTTCTATGGAATCTTCAGCACCTGAGATTCTTTCTTCCATCTCTTGTATTCTATTGTTGATGTTTGCATCTATGACTCCTGATTTCTTCCCAAGGTTTTCTATCTCCAAAGTTGTCTCCCTTTGTGATTTCTTAGTTGTTTCTACTTCCTTTTTTAGTTCCTGGATGGATTTGCTGAGATCCTTCACTTGTTTGTTTGTATTTTCCTGTATTTCTTTAAGGTATTTTTGCATTACCTCTTTCAGGATTTCTTCCTGATGACCCACGTTCTCCTGCATTTCTCTGAGCGATTTTTGTGTTTCCTCCTCATGGGATTCCATCTGTTGATCCATCGTCTCCTGCATTTCTTTAAGCAGTTCTCGTGTTTCCTTTGTAAGGGCATCTAACCGTTGATTCATTTCTTTAAGCAATTTTTGTGTTGCCTCCTTATGGGCATCCGTCTGTTGACCCATATTCTTCTGTATTTCTTTATGCAAATTTTGTGATTCCTTTGTGAGTGCATCTACCCGTTGATTCATCTCGTTAAGCGATTTTTGTGTTGTCTCCTTGTGCGCCTCCATCTTTTGATCCATGTTCTCCCGCATTTCTCTAAGCGATTTTTGTGTTTCCTTTGTAAGGGCTTCTAACCGTTGATTCATGGTCTCCTGTAACTCTTTATGAGATTTATTTGTGTCCTTCTTGTGATCCTCTAATAGCATCATGAGAAGTGATTTTAAATCCAGATCTTGTCTTTCGGGTGTGGTGGGGTATCCAGGACTTGCTGCTGTTGGAGAGTTGGGTTCGGATGGTCCCACATTACTTTGATTACTGTTAGTAACATTCCTACGTTTGCCTTTTGCCATCTGGATACCTCTGGTGTTAGTTGGTCCTGCTGCCACTGGCTGTTGGTTGGACCTCCTGTGAGCCTGCAAAGCTATTTCTGCCCCCCCTGGATTACCAGGATTCCCCTGGCACCGATTTCTGGGGCCTGCCTGCTCCTGAGTGACTTTGGAGCCCTAATGTGCTTTGCCCCAAGTGATCTTATATTGGGGAGGCCTTGCACATCTAAAGGCTCAGCCTAGTGGATTCCTGGAGCAGAGGTCGCCAAAGGGAGGCTGGCAGGCTCCTGCCCTGTGCAGGGGTGTGTGATCTCTCCTGGGGGGGGGAGGGGGCGTCCCTCTGCCAGGCAGAAGTCCCACAGCAGATCTGGCGCGCTGGTCACTGCAGATCAGCCCAGCACCTGGGAGCAGGTTACACACAAGCTGCCTGAACCCGAAGCGATATTATGCCTGTCTGTCTCTGAGCCTGGCGGTCCCAACTACCTGGTCACTGGAGCAAAGATGGCAGAGGGCAGTCTCCGTGGCGCCGCTCACCCTGTGGTCACGATGGCCCGCCGATCTGGCACCCAGACGACCACAGCGCCAACCCGCCCTTGGGCACAGACGGAAGCCCCAACAGGCCGTGTCCCAAGTGATGTTATATCGGGGGGAGAGCCTGGGTACCGGTCTCTCCAGCGCAGTCCGCGGGAACAGAGGTCGCGGAAGGGAAGCTGGCAGGCTCCCTCCCTGCGCGGGGTCCCTCCACCAGGCAGAAGGTCCCGCCGCGGAACTGGCGCGCTGGTTACTGCAGATCAGCCCAGCACCTGGGAGCAGGTTACACACAAGCTGCCTGAAACCGAAGCGATATTATGCCTGTCTGTCTCTGAGCCTGGCGGTCCCAACTACCTGGTCACTGGAGCAACGATGGCGGAGGGCAGTCTCCGTGGCGCCGCTCACCCTTTGGTCACGATGGCCCGCCGATCTGGCACCCAGACGACCACAGCGCCAACCCGCCCTCGGGCACAGACGGAAGCCCCAACAGGCCGTGTCCCAAGTGATGTTATATCGGGGGGAGAGCCTGGGTACCGGTCTCTCCAGCGCAGTCCGCGGGAACAGAGGTCGCGGAAGGGAAGCTGGCAGGCTCCCTCCCTGCGCGGGGTCCCTCCACCAGGCAGAAGGTCCCGCCGCGGAACTGGCGCGCTGGTTACTGCAGATCAGCCCAGCACCTGGGAGCAGGTTACACACAAGCTGCCTGAAACCGAAGCGATATTATGCCTGTCTGTCTCTGAGCCTGGCGGTCCCAACTACCTGGTCACTGGAGCAAAGATGGCGGAGGGCCGGAAGTTTCC
The DNA here is from genome assembly GCA_036184795.1 of Tokudaia tokunoshimensis. Taxonomy (NCBI): domain Eukaryota; kingdom Metazoa; phylum Chordata; class Mammalia; order Rodentia; family Muridae; genus Tokudaia; species Tokudaia tokunoshimensis. Next base: position 39,538,570 of record BTHU01000001.1, read on the forward strand.
CTTTTAATGGGCAAGGAAACTCCCAAGTGGGGATTCTTGGTTAGAATCTCCTCTGAGTGTGAAGAAAATTGTAAAACAGTCAAGTCGCAAGTGAGGCTCGCTCTTTCCATCCTTCCTTTCTTTCTTCCTTCCTTCCTTCCTTCCTTCCTTCCTTCCTTCCTTCCTTCCTTTCTTTCTTTCCTTCCTTCCTTCCTTCCTTCCTTCCTTCCTTCCTTCTTTCTTTCTTTCTTTCTTTCTTTCTTTCTTTTTTATCTAGAAAGCTGGTAGTGAGTGGTTCAGGACAGAACAGAGGTCTGTGACACCCTTGGGGACATAGACTCCCAAGGCTCCATGCCTAGTGAACGATTTTTTATCCTCACATTTGAAAAGCAGCATCCTCACCTGCAGATCTCAGGCAGGTGACACGGCAAGGGGACGAGGAAGGAAGGGAGCAGCAAAGAGGAAGAAGAGCACCTTCCCTGAAGAATCCCCTCTGGAGACCCCCTTCCCCACAAAGTTCCCAGCCTGGCAAAGTTTTATTTCTCATTGGCCAGGAAGGATACAGTCTCCCAGGGTGCAATGCATAGGTAAAGGGAATTGCTTCCTGAGAGGAAAGCTTCAGGGGTTAAGGCAGGAGACAGGTGAAAAGGGATATGAGGAGCTCCGGCAGCTGACCTTGACAGCAGCCTCTGGCACACAATGACTCAGTCAATGACTGAGTCTTCTTAGGCACAGTTGTTCAGGCTCCCACTAGTCAAAGCATGGTTCAGGCTGGGCGTGTTGCCCCACCACGCCTTTAATCCAGGCACTCAGAAGGGAGAGGCAGGTGGATCTCCATGAGTCTGAGGCCAACCTAATTTGCATAGTGAATGTCAGGCCAGTCATGACTACACAAAGAAACCTTGTCTTAAAAATAAAATAAATAAAAAAGCAAAGCATGGTCTTGGGGCAGCAGTGTTGATATGAAATGGGGTGCTAATATGATCTTCAGGAGATTGGGTGCAAGCCAAGATGGGTGGTCCATCTCTTCTAGAGAAAGGGATGTTTCAGGATATCAAGATGGAGTCTGGAAGATCAAAGACCAAAAGCCTTGGAGGTGGCTGTCTTGCTTTTTAGGAGCTCACACTGATTCTGAGGGTTGGTCTCCACTGGAATCAGCCTTAATCGAGCAGCATGGTATGGGCATCAGGGTATGAGAAGAAAAGATAGTAGTAGCATTAGGTGGTGGGGTACAGGCAGTTGGTATAGACAGTGGGGTGTAGATAGTATGGAGAAGGCCGTTGGTGTGGACAGTAGAGTGTAGACAGAATAGAGGTGTTGATATAAGAAGTAGGTATAGATGTGGGTGCAGTCTTTGGTTAGATGGTGTATAGGGGTTAGAAAGTATGGTATAGTCAGCTGACAGAATACAAGTGTTTGGCATAAATGGCAGGGTGCAGAGGGTGGGACACAGGTGCTTGACAGGTAATGGTACTGTTGGTGAGCTGTGTGGGATGGGTTTCACAGTATCTCCTCTTACTTCACATCACTGTAGAGTTCTGAAGAACACAGATGATGCTGATACCGGAGTATTTAATCCTGATCACAGTTTAAGTGTCTTCTTCTGCCTCTTGGTCTCATTTTCTCCCTCTGGTGTACCTGCTGCTTCAGTGAGGTGTGTTGTATCCTACACTGGATTACTCTGAGTTGCCCAGGTAGCATGGCAAAGACTGAAATGCTATGCTGTCTTCTTCCATGTGCTCTCAATGCCAGATGCTAAGATTTGTGGGTCTTAGTAATGGATGTAAAGTCTTTACAACTCAGAATTCTTTTTTCTTGCTCCTTAATGTCACCCCAAGTTTGTGACTTGATGCCCCGAGAGGAGAGACTCCTGCTGACCTAGACCCAGGATTTGCTCAGGAGGGAGAGAACCAACTGTGGTTTACCCACATCTGCTGGGTAAAGACAATGATTTGTCCCTACTGTGGAGATCACAGTACTTCAAGATCTCCCTCAAGCCTCTGCACGAAATAGCCCACCAGCATAGTGTCTTCAGGCCTGAGGTCATAGCATGGCCTGGAGGGAGAGTGTCCCTGTTCATGGCTGCCTTGCCCTTTCTCTGCAGAGCCTCAGAGACTTCTGTGAGCATCCATAGAATATAATCACTGCCTTGACTCCCAAGTCATGGCCTTACCTGTGGCACACCTGCAATTTGGGTTCTTTCTCTCAGTGTGCCAAACATTTGATGACATTTCTGTAGCTGAGCTTTGGAGCCTTGGGACTTCACACCAAGTGCAATCTCTCCAGTGCCCTAAATGAAGTGAGTTTGCTACAGTTGTTTCTCTTCTGAAATGTTCATTTTTTAGAACCTACGAGAATTTCACTTTCATGCCTGATGAAGGGCAGTGAACTAATGTGTCAACAATCAGCACTTTCAAGAATTCATCTGAATGACGTCATGCCTTCAGGATGAACTCCTCCACTTGCTCTCTTCTTAATGCAGAGAGCACAATTGCTAGACTCTGTCTCAGTCAAAGGTGGGCGGTTTGTAGTTCTTGTGCACAAAAGGGTGGTTTCATTTTAACCATGCAAACCTTTCAAAGGAGCCAACGCAGGGAGATGATGGAGTAGCCCTTAGTCCCTGCAAATGTCACTATGCAACAGGGTGACCCAGCACTTCCCCTTGTCTACATGGCCATTCATGTGGGCCTCTGTCCACTTCACAACACTCAGTGTGCGTCAGCAAATGATAGGCACTCAGTACTGCTACTGTGGTGGGATAAGCCTGAAGCTGGTTACTGCTTGGAGGAAACAAAACTGGGGGAGGGAGAGACTAGGAAATAGCTCACTCTGTAAAGTGCCTGCTTCTTAAACATGAAGATCTGAGTCAACCTTCAGGACCCACATAAAAATGTCAGACTTATTAATTGTCATCTGCAAAAAGAAGTTTTTATCATGAGGGTTGACAAGCTACACTAATCTGGACTCAGTGGGTTTAAAACAAGACGACATGAAGTTGGGAGGGGGAAGCTGTGGAGGGGTGTGGGAGAACAGAGTGTGGTGGATCAGATCAAAATGTGTATATGTGGCCTGGAGAGATGGCTCAGTGGTGAAGAGCACCCACTGCTCTTTCAGGGGTCCTGAGTTCAATTCCCAGTAACTACATGATGGCTCACAACCGTTTGTAATGGGAGTCAATGCCCTCTTCTGGTATGTCTTCAGACATATCAGCTACAGTGTACTCATATACATAAAATAAATAAATCTTTAAAAAACATACATACATGTGTGAAATTCTCAAGTAACAAATTGAAAAGCTTTTAGAAGTATATTCTTGAAGTCAGATATGGTGGTCTGTTCTTCTAGCCCAGTACTGGGTTCAATCGGGCTCCCTGGTCAGCCAGCCAACCCAGTTAGAGCTCTAGGCCAGTGACAGACCCTGTCTCAAAAGGAATGGGTGTTGTTGTTGAGGATAATATCTGAGCTTATCCTATAGCCTGCCTACATACACACACACACACACACACACACACACACACACACACACACACACACCCCAAAACCAAAACATAACAAAATGAACTTCAGGACAGTATGTAGTATGTGCATGGCCAGGGCCCCTGCAACCGTGAAGCTTAGGAGCACAAAGGCAAATGAAGTTTAGACAGGACCTCTTCCATATATGTCCTCTGCTTTATACATAACAAGACATCTGTAACTTGGAGTGGTAATGTAAATGAGAATGTCTCTATAGGCTCATTGAATAATGAATAAGAAGAATAAGAAGAAAAGGAAATAAAAAGGAAAGGAACATGACTGCTTCTGGGTATGGTGGAGAAGAAAGTTTATTGTAGCTAAAAGGGAGAGCATATTCAGAGGCAGGGACATCTTGGAGGGTCCAGAATGAACATGAGCAGATTGAGCCTGGCCATGTGAAGACAGTGGTGAGTGAAGAGGGGAGAGCCAGACCAACAGGCCAGGAGGGTAAGTCAGAAAGACAAGATAACCAAAATGGCTGGATTACATAGTGAAGGTCAGCTGGGGGAGGGGCAGCCCATCCCCTGGACTGGAGAAACTTTGAGTAGGGGTGGGGTGTGCCAGCCAGGAAGGCCTTGTAAGGAATAGAGATGCAGGGAGACCAGGTCAGCCAGCATCTGCTTAGCCATTTGTTCTGGCTTTGAGATCTAACACTCACATATTTAAATACTTGGTCTCCAGATGGTGGAACTGTTTGGGAAGGATGAGGAGGTGTAGCTTTAGAGGAGATTTCTCACAAGGGCAGGCTTTGAGGTTTCAAAAGCCTTCTTCCATCTCTGGTGCTCCTCTACCTCCTGCTTCGGGTTTGAGATGTGAGCTCTCAGATGTTCTGGCCTCCACAGGCAGTGCTCACACAGGCACACACAAACACCTGTACCTCACCATCTGCACCCTGCTGCTTACGCCAAACATACTTTACATCATCGTATCCTATACCATGCCTTTGCTTCACCGTTATGGACCATCATAGATTCTAACCCTCCACATTATTCAGGATTCTCTAAGGGAACAGAGTTGACAGAATGAATGCATATTAAAAAGGGATTTGGGATGCTTCAGTCTTACTTAGAAGGAGGAACAAGCCGGGCGGTGGTGGCGCACGCCTTTAATCCCAGCACTTGGGAGGCAGAGGCAGGAGGATTTCTGAGTTCGAGGCCAGCCTGGTCTACAAAGTGAGTTCCAGGACAGCCAAGGCTACACAGAGAAACCCTGTCTCGAAAAACCAAAAAAAAAAAAAAAAAAAGAAGGAGGAACAAAATACTCACAGGAGGAAGAGGGTAGGAGGGACTTGGGAGGGAGAGAGGGGGAGGGGAAAAGGGGAGGGAAGGATCAGGTATGGGAGGAAACGGGAGGGGAGTGATATACAGAGGGTCAGGAAACTGAACAGAGGTGTGTAGCAATGGGAGATGGGGAGCAGGTGTAGCCACCAGAAAGTCCCAGATACCAGGAAAGCAAGAGGCTCCCAGGACCCAACAGGGATATCATTAGCTGAAATACCCAAAAAGGGGAGGGAGAACCTGCAGAGACCATATCCAGAGGCTAGACAAGGCCCCCAGTTGAGGGATGGGGCCACCCACTCATCTCCAAAATTTTAACCCAGAATTGCTCCTGTCTAAAGGGAAAACAGGGACAAAGAGTGGAGCAGAGACTGAAGGAAAGGCCATCCAGAGACTGCCCCACCTAGGGATCCATCCCATATACAGACACCAAACCCAGACACTATTGCTGATGCCAAGAAGTGTTTGCTGACAGGAGCCTGATATAGCTATCTGTTGAGAGGCTCTTCCAGAGACTGACCAATACAGTGGTGGATGCTTGCAGCCAACCATTGGACTGAGCATGGGGACCCCAATGGAGGAGTTAGGGAAAGAACTGGAAGAGCTGAAGGGGTTTGCAACCCCATAGGAAGAACAGCAATATCAACCAACCTGACCCCTTAGAGCTCCCAGGGACTAAACCACCAACCAAAGAGGACCCATGTCTCCAACTGCATATGTAGCAGAGGATGGCCTTATCTGGCATCAGTGGGAGTAAAGGCCCTTGGTCCTGTGAAGGCTTGATGCCCTAGTGTAGGGGAATGCTAGGGTGGTGAGGGGGGAGTGAGTGGGTACATGGGGGAGCCCCCTCATAGACACAGGGGGAGGGGGGATGCGATAGGGAGTTTGTGGAGGGAAAACTGGGAAAGGCCACATGTGTACCCCCCACCACTGCCAACTCTGCCCCCTCACCACGCCAACTTGGGCTTCTAGGAAAGCAGTGTTCTGAATGAATTCACTAACTCATTCACTTGATATTGTTGGGCCAATAATGGTTTTGTGTGCCCTAATGCCCTGGACTGGACCAAAGACTCCTGGAACTGTCAAGACATGGCCCTCCCGCAGATCTCTTCAAGCACTCAAGAGAGCAGTACGGCTAATGGGCAGCATGAGGAACTGGGGATGGACGGGGTTCCTTACAGCATGCCCCAGAAGTTATATGTAGAGACTGGAGTTGGGGACCTCCCAGAGGTATGAGTCCCCCTAATCACTGTGCTGGCTCTCTAACTCTCATAGTGACTACATTGGAGACATGGCCTTGAAAGAGGTAACCACATTAAAATGAGACCTAGGACGCTGATCTAATATTTCCATAGAAGGAGACAAAGACTCACGCAGAGGAAGACCTTGTCAAGACACTAGGAGAACAGTCATCTGCAAGCCAAGAAAGATGCCTCAGGAGAAACCAGCCCTGCAGACTCTTTGACCTTGGAACTTCCAGTACCCAGGACTGCAAGTCAGTTCTGCTGTTTAGGCCCCAGTGTATAGGATGGCTGTGCTGGTTGGTTTCCCACATTTGTGGTTCAAACACTTGGGAGAGTAACTTAAAGGTGAAAAGATAATAATCTATTTTGCCTCCTGGTTTCAGTCCACGCTCACTTTTCTCCATGTTCCTGGGCATGTTGTCAGGCAGAGCGTCATGGTAGCAGGAGCATATGACAGAGATGCCTTTTCATCTCATTGCAACAAGAAAGGTAAGGTTGAGACAGGAAGGGGCCAGGGCACAAATTCTCCCCAAGCACTTCCTAGCAGTGACCCATTTCCTCTAGGCCTGTCCTAGCTTTAAAGTTGTTCAGTACATTGCAAAAGAATGTCACAATCTGGGGACCAACTTCTCAATACAAGGGCATTTTGTTGGCTGGGGAGGGCAGGGGCAGTCTATAACAATTGTTAGGGTAGCTGTTCTCAGCCTTCCTAGTGCCTTTAATACAGTTCCTCATGTTGTGGTGACCCTCCAACCAGAAAATTAGATTTGTTGCTACTCCATTTTTTGTTTGGTTTGGTTTCATTATTTGTTTGTTTGTTTTTCAAGACTGGGAGTTTCTGTGTAGCCATGGCTCTCCTGGTACTCACTCTGTAGACCAGGCTGGCCTCAAACTCAGAGATCTGCCTGCCTCTGCCTCCCATGTGCTGGGATTAAAGTCACGCACCACTATTGCCTGGCTTCATTGCTACTTCATAAATGCAATTTTGCTATTGTTATGAATAGTGATGTAAATATTTTTAAGGAGCTAGAGGTTTGCCAAAGGGGTAGAGAGACCCACAGGTTGAGAACCACTGTGTTAGAGCATTCCCCACCTGCAAAGTCATCATGTGATTCCAGAGGTGCCCTGATTGGAGCATGAGCTCACTCCTTCTGTCTCTCTAGAAAACCACATCTGTAGATAGACATGAGTCTTTCTCCATGCTAAGTGATCCAGTGATTTCCTGGCCCTGCATGTTAGTTATCTTCATGCATTCTGTGTCTGGGAACCAGGCTTTTGAGCATCACAACCCAAGACCACCTGACTATTTGCTGACTCCTCCCAGTAGAGCTCCTGGTGAAAATGACAGTCCCTAGTGGAAATGACTTGCTAATGCATGTCCCAGCACATGAATGCAATTACCTAGTGGGAATGTGTGTTAGCTTTCTGTCACTATGAAAAACACCTAAGATAAATCAACCAAATAAAAGAAAAGATTGATTTTAGCTTAGAGTTTCAGATGTTTCAGTCTGTGGACTGTGGCGAGGTGCAGCATCATAGCAGGAGTGTATGGTCAAGGCCATCCACTTACATTATGGTGTACAGAAAGCAAAGGGACAACCATGAAATGTGCAGGGTTTCGATATTACCTCTAAAGACACACCTTCGCATGACCTGATTCCTCCTCTTACGCCCTTCCTCTTAAAGGTTCTACCACCTCTGAAGAGCCCATGGACTAGTGAGCAGTCCTTTAGCCCATGGTCACTTGTGGAAAATTTAAGATAAAATCCATATAGGACATTTCTCTCTAACCCTAACACCCTAGCACCTCACACTCAAACCTGTCCTGCCCCAGCCTGGGCTCAAGTTTCCTCTGAGGAACCTGTAAGACTTTTGGAATAAATCCTACCAGTTTGTCCCATGCTGTGTTTGGGGACGCAGGTGGAGCCTGGATATCACACACAGCATCCCCTGGAAAGTATGTTAGAAGAAGCCCTCTCATAGTTGCCTCTTGGACATATAGTGCAGCGACCAGATAAGGGAACTGGTCTCACAAAGGTGGTGTGATGTGCGTGGGGTTTACTGCCTACTGAGGCCTGATGGGAGTGCTTTCCAGACCCTGGACTGCCTTGCCTTTGGAGCAGAGAGGATATGAAGCAGTGACCTAGAGCATCAGCTACCAGATGTGACGTTAGATCCCGCCCCCTCTGCTGTGGGAAGACAGATTCCTGGGTGGTCTGTTATTCTCAAAATAACAGTAACGTGTGCAGAGAATACAACATTTCAAAGTAAAGAGGAGCTAACAAAAGCCCCCGGGCAATGTTTGTGTACCTTCTAGAACAGGATGCTCTAAAGTGGCTAAGCCCAGCATTCCCAGTGAAGCCAGTGTTTTGAACCCAATGCAGAGTGTTTTGGGGTTCTCAGACACATCGAGATGGATCACACAGACCAGACTCCCACTGCTCCATGCAGTTTTCCTAGGCCTTTCAATGTTGGCTCACCATTACTCTTAGCAATAGAGCCCATCTCTTGCAAATATCAGACACCAATAGTGAGTGAAATGGTTACAATGAAACCCTATGCCTGTGGATTTCTGTGCCTAAACTCATTAACAGCAAAAGCAGACAGTCTGCTAACCGCAAGCCCTCATCGTCTCAGCTGTTCCGTAGGCCTTTGCTAGCATTGTCAACTTGCCACCACCTACAGCCATCTGAGAGGAAAACCTAGGTTAACTAGTTGCCTAGATCAGATTGGCCTATGGCCATGTCTGTGTAGGATTGTCATGATGGTTAATTGATACAGGAGGGCTCCTTCCATTGTGGGTAGTATCATTCCTTGGGCAGGTGGTCTTGGGTTGTATAAGGAACCCGGCTAAGCATGAGCCTACACACCAAACCAGTAAGCTGTATTTCCTCCTTCTTCTGTAAATTCCTGCCCCTATTTTTCTCAGTTATGGACTCTCTAAGCTCAAATAAATGTTTTTCTAAGGTGGTCACGGTATTTGTCCAGCAATGAAGATCAAGCTAGGACAAACTTAAATTATGGAATATTCTATGGTTTATAAGTGACTTCTGCACACATTCAAAGCACTTACCCAAACAGGGGGTGACATGGGGCCCTGTCAGTTATGGAGAATAAAACTGAACAAATCTCATAGCTCCCCATGCAAGAACTTGTGCTGACTGAGTCCCCACCTAGCACAGAGCATGCAGGCTCTCAGAGCTTGGCCACCTGTGTCTTGTCCTGTGACACAGGGGCAGGTGGATTGCCAGATGCGTCTCAGAGATAAGAAGTCCTCCCCCATCCCTGGCATTGCTAGATAACTAACGCAGGTGTGCCCCAGCTTTCACGCAGGGGCTCAGCTTTGCCTGCGGACAGGGCTTGCCTTTAATCCTGATTTAGTGCCCTCCAAAGTACAGGAAGCCTAAGCCTGGGGAATGGAGACAGAGCAATAATGTTTGGGCTTAGTGTGAACTTAATTCTTTCCACTATTTGGGGTCCAGAGCTTTACAGTAGTACATTTAATGATGTGGCTCTCTTGTGATCTATTTTTGCTTCTAGAATTAACTGGCTTCTACCTAGGAGACACCTTCGAGTCAAACTCTCCCACCAGTGCTGCTGCTGTGTGACTCTGCTCGTTCGCTCACCCCAGGAGAGCTTTTCTGTATCCTGACAAGACAATACAGTTCAGTCCTTATTTCGGAGGCCATGAAAACTCACAGTAATTATGAAGGGTTCATCCCAGAACCTATGGATGTTCATGTTCCTTATCCAACGTGATATAACATTTGTGTATAATGTGTGCAATCTTCCTAACTACTTTAGGCTAACTTAAACCACTTACAAATACCTAATGTGATACAAGTTGTGGCACCATACTATATATAATATATAGGGAATAATAAGAAGAAAACCCTCCATCTTTGGTACAGATAATTTTATTTTTTGAGACAAGGTTTCTCTGCATAGCCCTGGCTGTCCTGGAACTCACTTTGTAGATCTGCCTGTCTCTGCCTCCCGAGTGCTGGGATTAAAGGTGTGCACCACCACTGCTCAGTTAACATTTTTAAAAAACATTTTCATTTGTTAGGAGTTGAATCTTCCTGAGCATAACCTGTGAATACTTGGGTCTAGCTGTACAGTTATAAGGAACAGACTGCAGGTCACGAAGAAAGGGGAGCAGGAAGGAGAGACAGACCCAGAGAAACACAAAGGGAAACTACACAGAAATAGGGATGGAGGAATTCAGAAATTCAGGCATGCCGATGAGCTGGTAGACATGTGTCCTTGATAGGGACATGTGGCACCGAGACTGCACCAGACATGAAGCCCATGCCATCTCATGCCAGAAAGACAATGGTTGCTTCAGCGTCTTCCCAACACAGCCACGATCCTGCACAGCCAGGGTACTGAAGCTTCTAAAGCCCTGGTACTTCACCTGCTGCACAGTGAAAACACTGGAGGAACAAGAAATCCATACTGACTACATGGACTGTTTTCTCTCGTTGCCATACTTTCCTAAAGACGTAGCCTAACAACTGTGGGCACACACGGCACTTACACTGTCTGCCATTTTAAGTCATCGAGACAGGATTTAAAGCGTAGGAAAGGCTGTGCACGGGTGAGATGCAGAGACCGCACCATTTCCCATAGAGCAGTGGTTCTCAACTTTCCTAAACTGTGACCTCCCCAACCACAAAATTATTTCATTGCTCCTTCAGAACTGTAATTTTGCTACTGTTATGAATCATAATGTAAATATCTGATACATAATCCCTAGAGGTGCCGGGACCCACAGATTGGGAACCATTGTCAAAGAGGACTTGAACACCCATAGATTCTGGTATTTGAGGAAGAGGCCAGAGCCAGTCCCATACCTACTGAGGCATGGTTGTACTGGTCAGGTAACTCTGGCAGAATAGGGATTCTACTTTTCCTGGTAAACATCTACTTCCCTTTGGCAGGAGCAAACTCCTCAGTGGTAGGACTTATTTTCCAGAATGAAACGAAACCAGTGGCTTCTAAGACAAACGCATTGCTCCTGAAAGCTCGTTCTTTCTAAATCAGCTTCTCTCTCCCCTAACACCGAGGTCTACAGCTCAAAGCACGAGTTTTTTGGAGCTTATGTGCAAAGTCTGTCAGGAGACTCCAGGGCCTTTCATCAGGTTACAGAAACCAGTCACGGAGAAGTCCTCCCAGTGAGCAGACAGGAGAGGTCTCAGAGCTCTGGGGAGGCTGGAAGGGGTCCTTGGTTGAGTCAGATGAGAGAAGGAAGGAAAACCTCCAGGCTTGTCTGAAACCAGAGGACACAGGCAGTATGTTCAGTAGAGAACTCAGTTGGTGGACTTTCCAAGTGTCGTAACAGAGCCTTCTGAACACACCACAGGCTCCTTTACATGGTGTCGTCCTCCGTGTAAGATGGTTTCAGTTTTTAAGAGATAAACTAACAAGAAGTGATTCGTAGTGGTGGAAATTGTGCTGCTGAATTTTGGTCTCTCTCAGGCCTGGAGATACTCAGCACAACCTCTCTCCAGTTCTGGGTAGGTGCAGACTCAGCCATGTGACTGAGAGGACACCAGAGGGCCTTGTTGCTAACCTTGATGTCTGGTAGCTTAAAATGTTATCTCCTGCTTAGGATATTTTCAGTCTGTGATGGACCCATTGGGATGTAACCCATCAGAACCCAAGGAGCACCTGGACTTCATAGCTACCGGCTCAAAGTCTCAAGTAAATGGAGTTACGATGTCAGTATGCGTGCCAAGTCTTTAACAGTTGGAATTCTTGATTAATTAAAACACCGCAAATAGGATAGAGTAAGAAAAGTAGCTTTGCAATCCCCCCTTCATCTTGCGCAACACATCTGGGCATCACGGCCTGGTATCCATCTGAGTGTCTTGAGTTCAGCTCTGCCTCCCACTACTTTCCTCCTTCAGTATTACTTTGAGAACAATCCCATAGCTCATAGAATTTTACCTATAGCTGTTTTGGTAAGAGCACACGCATGCAGATTATGGTATCTCTTCTTGGGTTAATGCTCTCAGGGGATGGAAACTGTAACCTGGACACTGGAGAACCCCCAGAAACCTGTGAGGCAAATGACCACTACACTGCAATCTTGGACCCCTGCCAGGCTCCAAGCATGGCCCATCTGTTTTTTTTTTTTGTCCTGTCCTGTTTGTCCTCTGTCTGTCTGTCTGTCTGTCTGTCTGTCTGTCCATCCTAGTCCACCTCTCAGAGGGGTCAAATAGCCAGTTCAGACTGTCCTTGGGTCTTGCAACCTTCACACACTGACCACTGCCCCCACTTAGCTCCTCATCTTCCTAACTCTACAAAGCCCAGCTGACCCATTTTCATACTCCCTGAGGGCCTTTGATTCTGCTAGAGATAGCCGGTCCTTTTCTGTTGTTATTCTGCATGGCCTATGTGACCCTGACCGAGACAGTGGGTTAGATCTAGATTTCTGCATCGAGAAACACTTTATGTGCCTAAGGTCCAAAAAAGCAGAAGAAAACTAAAGATAAGTGACCCGCAGACTTTAGTGAAGAATTCTGCCCCTCCCACCCCAGCCCCCAGCCATGTGACTCTGAAGACTTCTTCATAGAGTCTTCTGCAGAAACAGCAGTGGACAAAGCATCTGACCAGGCCAGGCAGAACCCTCCTCTGGGCGTAAGCCTCTTCACCCATGCTGGAGTGCCAGTCTCAGGGGCCAAGGCCTGTGCCAGCCTTTCTGTCTGTTCCGGTTTTCTCACAGTGAAAACCCCTAGCTTCAGGAAGAATAAAAATAACAAATGCACCATGCATCTTGCTGTTTGGCTATAGAGAACTTTCCTTTTCTTTTTAAAGAGACAGCAAGCTCCTGTGTGAGCAGGAGCTCCGCCTCCTGTCTGCTGGGTGAAGGCAGCCAGGCATCTTGGAGTACCAGTTTCTTTGTTCTTTAGGGATTCCTCAGCGGTGTCTCCCCTCAAAAGAAGTTGAACAAAAGCTGGGACTGTCAGAGCTGCCTCAGTAGGCAGAGCTCAAGCACATCTGGAAATGTCTGCAGGCAAACTCCTGGGTGGGCAGGAAGGATGCCTAGAAAAGAAGATTATCATCCCCACCCCTCCTCACAAAACATCAAGCAAATGAAAGAAAAACATCATACATACATACATACATACATATTGACATAGATATATATAAAATCTGGCTACCTTGAGATAGCTAACATTAGAATGGGGGGCTATTTTTGACTATATCTCATAGTGAATACACACATGTGGGCACACGCATGCATGGTGGTGGAGTCGTATCACACAAGCATCATAAAAATTTAAACGCCTTTTTAAAATGCATTTATTTTTCTTTTGGACATCTCTCTTGGACCCCTCACCTCCATCAAGCACTAATCTTTTAAAATCTATTATGGACTCCTGGTTAAACATAGTAGATTGAAAATGTGCATTAACCTCTGCTCCCTCTCAAAACCCCACTAAAATGATGGCAAGTGGATAACAGAGGCATTATCCCTAAAGAACAAAGGGATCAGCGGAATCCTAGGCAGCCCTGAGAGATGCACACGGCGTTAAGGAAACTGGAGAGCTGACTGATGGAGCAGTGGTCAGAGCTCCGCAGAGCGGGCAGAACTGAAACACGACTGCCTTCAGATGGAAGCTGATGGCACCCAAGCAGAGGTGCGGGTGTGCGTGCATGCATGCATGCGTGCGAACGTGTGCGTGCACATGTGAACATGTGTGTGGAGGCTAGATGTTGAAGTTTGAGTGTTTTCCACTATTGTTCTCCATCTTTGAGACTGCTTCTCACTGTATCCAGAGCTCACTGACTGGCTAGACTGGTTGGACAGTGACCTCTGGGGATCCAACGGTCTCTAAACCACCTCCAGATACAGATTACAGATGTGTGTACAAACACCTGACTTTTATGTGCAGGGCGAGCAGCTGTATTCAGACCCTCATGTCTACACAGCAGGCTCTATTTCAGAACATTTCTATCTTTTCCCAGTAGTACCACTCTGGGGACTGTACCTTTACACACTGGCCTTTGGGACACACTCCAGTTCCAAACTATAGCAGCAAGCTGTCCAGACCCCTTGCTGGGCCCAACTACTCAGTCAACACCAGACCTTTCAATGCTGAGTTTACATGGCAGGCATGCACACACACACACACACACACACACACACACACACACACACACGCAAATCTTAGTTTTAAAAAGATCATTTGAGAAGAATTCAGACAGGAAAAATACAGAGACCAAAATAAATCAAGCTAGAAAAATGGAATTGAGATGTGATTAGTATCCTCTGAAGAGAAGCCCAGCGTTATGTTAGCTCTATTACATGTTCCCGGTGCATTTCAAAGGAAATTCAGAGGGTAAACAGCAACTATTGAAAAGCAATAGTTCATTGGTTAAATCCAGTGTAAGAGGTAGTGGGGAGAGTTAAGGAAGTGTTCCAGAGGACAGTCTTCTAGTCTTTTCACTTCACAAAAGTGAAAAGGTCGTGAAGGGGCAGGAAAGTTTTAAAATTCAGGTCATCAATCTAGGAGGCCCAACCTCTGAAGAACAAGGGCTTCCGAGATAAATGAGAAAGCTGGAGAATGGGAGGAGAGAAATTAAGAAATAATATTTCTTAGAACTGAATAACTTGGTTTTCCTGACTGAAAGGGCACATAAAGTACATAGCACAACAGGTTTTTAATTTTTAATTAATTAATCAATTAATTAATTAATTGTTGTTGTTTTTTAGAGACAGGGTCTTACTATATAGCTCTGGCTGTCTTGGAAATCACTAAATAGACCATGTTGGCCTTGAACTCACAGAGATGCACCTTTCTCTGTCTCTTGAGTGCTGAGATTAAAGGGATGTGCCACTATGCCTGGTTCACAACAGATTTTTAAAAAGACAAACTACATACTGTTCAAACTTTGGTACATAAGAGGAAGGGAATTTATAACCAAAGAGGACAAAATGATATGGAAAGATGGTGAATCAGCAGACATGGCGCCATATGTCTGGAATCCCAGCACGCAGAAGCCTAAGGCAGAGAATTGTTAAGTCCAAAGCCAGTTTGAGCAACATGATGAGTTCCAGTCTAGTCTGGGTTGAATAATAAGACCCTGTCCCCCCAAACTTGTGAATGGTGGCACTCCTCAATGTCTAGTAAAGCAAAATTGAATGGAGACAATGTCCCAGCGATTCCAACTTCTGCCTGATATTTTACACCTAGCCAATTAGATGTAACCAGATAAGAAAGTTGAACAGAAATACTTTCAGACATTCAGTGTCTTGAAAATAAGCTCCCCAGATTTCCTTTACCAAAAGCTGCTATCAGAGATGGCTCATTGGTTACAAGTACTTGCTGCTTTTCCAAAGGCTCCAGGTTGTTTCCCAGGACCCATATGTCAGCCCACAAACATTGGTAACTGCAGTTCTGGGGATCCAACACCAACTTCTGGCCTCCTTGGACACCTGTACTCATGTCCCATACCTACATAAGTCATACATACACACAATTAAAAAATTTACTTTTGAAAAAAAGCTATTTTCAAATAAACAAACATATTGAGAAATAAGAACAGATGGGATCCAGGGCCAAGGTGGCAGGAGACCCCATAAAGATCATCAGAAAATTGTTGCACTACAATTGTGTAGTAAGCACTAGAACAACAATAATGAGTGACCCTATTTCTGTTATGAAAACAGAGGGCGTATGTTAGCAACTTTACAAATATTGAGAGTAACATTGCAGGTTAGATGTAGAATTTAGTGGTATTAAACATTGAAACATGTAAAAACATAACTAAATAAAAGAAAATACAGCAAGCTTCAGCTTCAAGGGGGAAAAGGTAGGAAGCAAATTATAGAAATATTATGAGGTGTACATAAGGTGTCATGAATACATTAACTCTTCTGCAGAACTATGCTACCCACCCCATACGAAAGATGCAGAATTATGGATAGGGAGCAGGTGGTGAGTACTGGTGTTCAACATCTGTATGTTTATCTTTCTTAACCCAAGTCAATGTCCACAACCACAAGATCAAAAACCAACATTGAAAGCATGTTATGTAGAATACATAAGGAAATAGCAAAGAGATAGACACCGGAGTCATAAATGATGGTCCCTGGAACAAGAACTTCAATTTCCATACATGTATACTCAGTGCCCGTATCAACTGCTAAATGGTAGAACTAGAACAGAGGCATACTAACTGTCTGTCATCTGCACTGCTTTCAGGCGTCAGAGTTACTATAGATGACTGGTAGGTGACAGGCATAGGCATACCTACATTTATAAAAGAAAAACACATTGCAGAACGCTTCTGCCTCTCTTTGCACCTCACCCTCCATGACAGTGTATCCCAGAAATCCTTGAAAGTCAAGTGATATTGAACCGACTTTGAAAAATATATGTTTTCGTTAATCCTTTGAGACTTCCATGCAATGTATTTTAATCATATACACCCACACTCCCCCTTTAATTCTTCCCAGATCCTCCACTCTTCCTTTTTCAACTTTGTGTCCTTTTTGTTTATGTTTTTCAAGACAGGGTTTCTCGGTGTAGCCCTGACTGTCCTGGAGCTGTCTCGTAGACCAGGCTGGCCTTGAACTCAGAGATCCACCTGCCTCTGCCTCCTGATGCTGGGATTAAAGACTGCGCCACCACATCTTGGCTTCGTTGTTGTTGTTTTGTTGTTTTGTTTTTAAATAACCCATCAAATCCAGTTTGTTCTATGGATATACTCATGAGTATGGGGACATCTAATGTAGCGTGGCTGACACTGCGGACCATGCCCTTAGAGAGAATTGTCTTTCCCTCTCCCAGAAGCCATCAGTTAGCAATGACTCCTCGATTAGCGGTTGGTGCTCATGAGCTTCTTGTGAGTTCATAGATACAGTGGTCCTGTCATGTCCAGAAGACAGTTTTGCTCCAGTTCTGCCCAGCTCTGGCTCCTAGAATTTTTCAATGCCTTCTGCTATAGTCCCTGAGCCTCAAAGGTAGGTGACATAGAAGTTCTGTTTGTGTCTGAGCCCTTAGCTCAACCCAACAGATCAAACATTGTGTCCAAACGAACTTCATCCCACAGAGGAAAGGTTGGTTCAACATATACAACTCAATAAATGTAACATACTACATTAGCAAATTTAAGGACAAATCCTTAATCATCTTGATCAATAATGCAAAGGCATTTGACAAAGTTCAATATGACTTCATGATAAAATGTCCTGGAGATTTTAAGAATAGATGCAGCATATCTCAAAGTCATAAAGGTTGTAACTAATACTATACTAAATGGAGACACACAGCATTTCCTCTAAAATCAGGAAGGAGGCCAGCGGGCCCCCTCTCCTCTCTGTTGTTATAGTGCTTAGAGTCTTAGATACACCTATTAGGTATAAGAAAGGCATAGAAGGGAAAAAAGTAAGAAAGGAAGGAGTCAAACTATTCCTATTTGTCGATGGCATGATTTCTTACTTATCCAACGCTGTACAATCTACTAGGAAACTCTTAGATCTAATAAAGACTTACAGGAGAGTTGCAGGATAGAAAAACCAATATACAAAACCCAGTAGCTTTTGTAAATATTAACAATGAACTCATAGAAAATAAATTAGGAAAAAACATCCCATTTATAATGTTCATCTTCTTGATGAAAAAGGCCACCCAGCCATGTGAGATGTCGGGCAGAGCGACCACAGGCCACTTCTACAGGCAGGAGTTTGGGTTGTTGAGCTGGGATTAAAGGTACTGAGGAACTAAAGTTGAGGATAGATTTAGGGCTCTGAGATTAGAGTATTGGGGAGGGCTTTCTAGCCACGGGAGATTAATCATGCCCAATAACTGAGCCAATAAGGCAATTTGAAATTGAACAACTGTGCGTGTGTATGATTTTCATCTGTGGATCCAATATTTTCTGGAGAGGGGATGGTAACACAGTTAGTTCCTGGAGCTCAAGTTGAGTAGCAAAAGCTACACACAACAGAGGTGTTCATATGTTCTAAACACAAATTCTCTATCAGAGACTCCACATCCTATAGGTGGCCTCTTTAGCTGATTGATAGCTTCCTTTGCAGCACGAACACCTTTTAATCAAATGAAGTCTCACCAGGTTGCCTTTTGGTCCTGTTCTCTGCACAACCAGAATCCTGTTCAGAAAGTTCTTACCTGAGCCTAAATCTTAACATGTATTTCCTACTCTTTCTTCTTGAAGCTGAGAGCTTCAGATCTAACACTGAGGTCTTTGGTCTATTTAGAATTGAGTTGTGTGCAGGGTGAGAAGGATTGGGTTTTATTCTTCTGCATATAGATTTTCAGTTTTTCAACACTGCTGCCTTCTCTCCAGTGTGTGATTTTAGCATCTCTGTCAAAAGTCTGGTGGCTGCAGGTGTGTGGACTTCCGCGCTGGTTCTTGGTCCTGTATCATAGATGACTGTGTCTGAGTTTGCATTGGCCTCATGCTGTGTGTATTATTATAGTTCTGTGGCACACCTTGAAGTCAGGAGTGGTAACAGCTTCAGCAGAGTTTTTGGTTTTTTTGGTTTTTGGGTTTTTGTTTGTTTGCTCGAGACGGGGTTTCTCTGTATAGTTCTGGCTGTCCTGGAACTCACTCTGAAGACCAGGCTGGCCTCTAACTCAGAAATTCACCTGCCTCTGCCTCCCAAGTGCTGGGATTAAAGGCGTGCGTCACCACTGCCCGACTGTACATTACTTTTTATTTGAGGGAATTGTGTTGGAATTTTAATGGAGATTGCTTTGAATCCACGTTCAGTAGGTTGACTATTTCTCTCAATATTAGTTCTACCCATCCATGTGTATGGGAAAGTCTTTATCTTCTGGTGTCCTTTTCAATTTCTTTCTTCAGTGTTGTATAGTTTTCATTGTATTCCTGCTTTGAGATCATTAGGAATTATTGTTTCCTTGATTGTTTTCTCAGTCTTTTTGTCTTAGGTATGTAGGGAAGCTCAGACTGAGTTAATTTTATAGCCTACCTCTTTGCTGGAAGGGTTTATCAGCTCTAGGGGGTTCCTGGTGAATTCTTTGGGGTCTCTACTGAATAGAATCATTCTGTCTGCAAGTAGGGATACTTTGAGTTCTTCTTTTCCTGTTTATATCCCTTTTATTTCTTTCTCCTGTCTTATTACAGCTGCCTATTGACTAGGAGTGGTATAATCGGACCCTCTCAACTGCTTTCAGATTTTAACAGAAATGCTTCAAGTTTTTTCTCCATTCAACAAACTACAGAATTTCTCATATTCCTAGGCTGCTGAGGGTTTTTTATTTGTTCCTGTCTTAGCAAGGACTGGTGGCTGTCTGTTGTCAAGCATGGAGCCTTTTGCTCTTTTTCTTGGTTTTGCACTGCCCCCCTCCCCCAGGCCATATGGCTTCTGCAGCACCAAGATGATCATAGAGCACCTTTGTTAATCTGTTAATGTGCTCAACCGTAGGAATGGATTGTCTTGCACTGAGGACCCCTTGCATTCTGGGAATGAGGTGGAGCCTGCCTATCACGTGGTGTCCGTGTCTCAGAATTCTTAGAGGCCCAGTTTGTGCCTATCATTGTTATGAGTTTTTACTTCTGTTATAGCTTCACAGCAAATTGGCCAAAGGTGCCCTCTCCTGGTCAGGTTTTTATGTTAGGAGTGTGCCAGCACCATTCATCAAATAAGCCAGGAAGGTTTCTGTACTTTCCCATGTTCTAAAAATTCAAGAAATAGTAGAATTAAGTCATGTGAACCTAACAGACCCAGGGAAGGCCTCCAGGAGCTCAGAGAAAGGCAATGAGGCCCACGGAGCTCAGACGAAGGTCAAGGAGCAAAGATCAGAACAGCACCTAAGAAGAGGGAGGCAGGGCAGCACCCTGGGACCAGGAGAGGGATGGGTTAGTCTAAGGGCCAAGGGCTTTGAAAAAGAGGCATATGTCTACATCTGCAAGTGAGAAATGTTATTCCTTTTTAGGAAGTATGGCATAGGTTGATTTTCGAGCTGTCTGGGAGATCACAGTTTGGAGGTGGCTAGGATAGGGTAAAGGTAGGGGATCCAGGGCACACAATTATCTCAAAGGCTCGTAGGTCTCAGGCTTTACACCTTCTTCACAGGGTATTGGCCATTGAAGGGAGGAGCCTGGAGACAGACCAGCTGTGGGAAATAGATCCGGGAACAGTGAGAAACAGCCTGGTTCTGACCTGCATGTGTGGGGAGTTAGCACAGAAGACAGTGTAAGATGCAAGGCCAAGATACACCGCAAGCCGTGGTCCAGGCTGCGGGTGCCCTTGGGAATTAATATAATGGCTGAGGGCCAGAGAGAAGTCATTTAGATTTGAAGCTAGAAGTGAGGAGAGCCTGAGGCTTAGAAAGAACCTTAAAAGAGACAACAATCACAGATCAGATGCAAGAAGCTGGATCATTTGGAATCTTGAGGGTTTGCCAGTGACCAGGAGGAACACTAGGACTGCATGTTCATGAGGCATGGGCACAGTTCAATTCTTCAGTGAGACCACAAAAAATTGGGACTGAATATACCATTAGTTCTAGTAATGCAGAGGTCAGAGCACTCCCCACACCTGCTTCCTACACAGCCTTCTTTGGAATTTTTTTTTCTTCTGAGATAGACTGTGTGTTGTGATCATAAAAAGAGAAAGAGGTTTAGAGAATATGTTCTGCGGTGCCTCAGTGGGCCCATGCCAAGGCATCCCTTCTCCCTGAGGGACCAAACACATGCTGACATAGTATAGAATAGAGTTTATTCAGGGCATGGGAAGGAGAGTTAAGAGGGTAGTAGAGGCAGAGAAAGGCAGAGAGAGGGAGAGAGTAGAGGCCATGACCACGTGGAGAGAGGGGGGAGGGGAGGAGAGCCCAAGAGGGGAAAGAGAGAAGCTGAGAGTGAGAGAGGTAAGAGAGAGATAAAAGAGAGAGAAGGAGCTGAGTAGCCCCCTTTATAGTAGGCCAGGCCTATCTGGCTGTTGCCAGGTAACTGTGGGGTGGAGCTTAGACAGAACACTAACACTGTATCCCTCTATTATCTGAGCTGGCTTTCAACTCTTGAGCTCAAGGTAATTCTCCTGCCTCAGCATCCTTTGTACTGGGTACTCCAGGCCAGCACCGTTGTATCCATCCAGTCTGCACCTTTTTGGAGGAACCCCATCCTTCCAACAGCTCTGGCCTGATGGTGCCTTGCAGTTTCCTGTCATTTATCTTCTCCTTCAACCAGGCACCCAACTCTTCAGCACATCCTTTTGGCTTCACTTACAAACTCTCCCTGAAGTCAGGCCACCACCCTACAAGGCTGTAGCTGCCACTCTGTCCCAGAGGCTGTCATTCCACTGAGCTGACTTGCATCTTGGCTTCCAGCTAGTCCAGTCCAGGGACTATAATTGAACCTTTTACATCATAAACCAATAAACAGAATCTCAGTCATCAGTGCTTAGGCACAGTTATAGTCTTCTGTTCTTTCCTTCAGCATTCCTTTCCAGCTAATCCCTCTTCCAGATCTTTCTGGACCAGGCACACCTTCAAGTCAAGGCCTTTGCTCTCATCCCCGTGTTTGTCTGAAAATCTTTCCCTAACCCTGGCTTCCTGTAAGGTGTGATCCTATGCCCCCTGGCTCAGATTTTTGAAAGTCTTCTGAGACTTTCCTTTCTAAATTTAAGCAACCTCAGCCTGATCACTGATCTTTCTTTCCCTCTCCACCCCCACCCTCTTCCATGATGTGTTTTATTGCTTAAGGTTAGTATATCTGATTTACTCCCTGTGCTGGCTGGTTTTATATCAACAGCTAGAGTTATCTGAAAGGAGGGAACCTCACTCGAGAAAATGTCTCCATAAGATCTGGCTGTCAGGCATTTTCTTAATTAGTGATTAATGGGGGAAGGCCCTGCCCAGCGGGTGGTGTTATACCAGGGCTGGTGGTTGTGGGTTCTAGAAGAAAGAAGGCTAAGCAAGCCAGTAATCAATACACTCTATGGCCTCTGCATCAGCACCTGCCTCCAGGTTCCTGCCCTGTTTGAGTTCCTGTTCTGACTTCCTTCAGTGATGAACAGTGATCCAAACAAACCCTTTCCTCTCCAGATTGCTTTTCAGTCATGGTGTTTCATTGCAGTAGAAACCTTAACTAAGACATCCCCTTACTAGGAAGGACCAGCTCCAGCAGAAAAAGGACTGTCATCTGTTTGTCGTCATTGTGTCCCCAGCACCTGTTGAAATGGCTATGGTAAAAGCTGGAACTGCACTGACTGAATGGTTGCAGGGAGTGCAGAGTGGGACAGGTTGCAGGAGGAGTGCACAGCCAGCATTGCTTGGTAAGTAGGTGCTGAGTAGACCATCTCCCCAGTCTTCTAAGCCAGACTTCTAAAGGCTGTGGCTTTACGTTCTGAACCCCCACAGTCAAGCAGTTCTCTTGGGGCAAGAAGCCACAATCCAAGGAGGAGAAAGTTGGATCTTGGGCTGCATGGCTGGCAAGGTAGCTTTTACTTACCTCCAGCCTTGTTTGTCTGTACTCTGTGCTGATTTGTTTCCCTAAGTCAGTGGGGCTCCTTGTCTTTGTTCTGTGAGCCTTGTTTTTCTCCTCTGCACATTAGCTGATACAAACACCCAAGGAAGTCATCTTGAGAGGGAGATACATAGGTGTACCAGAATAGACATAGGAGGACTGCTGGATTGATCTGCTGTGTACCACTACCCTTCCCCTATTCCACACAGCAGCACAGCAGACCTCCGTCCTGTCCTAGTCTGTGTTTTCACGAGAGAAGGCCATATCCTTGACATATGATGGCCAGAGCCCTCACATGGAACATAGAATGGACCTGAGATGGGCACAGGACACACACAATAAGATACATTGCTTTGTTACCCAGTTCATGGAAGAAAGCACACCCAATAGCTTCTAGGAGGGAGCTTCCATCTACCCAGTCTAGGCCTGGAAACTCACCCTACTGATATATGAACTCCATGGGAACCTGGCCTCAGTCTTTGCTAGTCAGATTTTGTCAACTTGACACATGTGTTATTTGGGAAGAGAAACCTCAGTTGAGAAATTACCTCCCTCGAATTGCCTGTAGGCAAGTCTGTAGGGTGTTTTCATGATTAATGATTGATGCGGGCAAGCTCAGCCCACAGTAGTGTCTGTGGAGGCACACTTGGGGGCAGGTGGTCCTGGGGTGTATAAGAAAGCAGGATAAGCAATCTATGAGCAAGCAAGCCAGTAAGTAGAGCTCCTCCATGGCTTCTGCTTCAGTTCCTGCCTCCAGGTTCCTGCCTTGAGTACCTGCCCTGACTTCCCTCAGTGATGGAGTATGACCTGACAGTTGTAAGCTGAAATAAACCATTTCTTTCCCAATCTGCTCTTGGTCATGGCATTTTATCTGCACCACAGAAACATAAACTAAGACATAGCCCAACAAGGGGCCTTGGGCAGCAGTGCTGGAGGTTCTCACAGTTCACTTTGCTGGATCCCCAAATCCTCATCACGTGCCCCCACCCCATCCCTCTGCAGCCACCACTTTCTCAAAGTAGATTTTACTTCCAATTGCCATTTGCTAAATCTGCCTCCTAAAAACCATGCGGGGTGGGGAGGAGCAGGGATTAAGGCTGATTACAGATGTTACAGAAGCCATCTAGTCTCTGAGCACTGGGTGGGAATCTCGCCGGAGGGTGAGAAGCAGTCCAGCAACTCCTGAGCTGGCTGAGCCAACACCCAAACTTCGAGCCCTGCTGTCCAGCCTGGTGAAGAACTCTCTTGCCTCAGCCCACCAGGGACTCCCATGCAGCAGGCTGGGAAAGCAGAAGTACCAATGGGGTCCATGAGGAAGATGAGCAGTTCCTTCAAGCGTGGTTCAATCAAGAGCTCCACATCAGGGTCCCAGAAGGTGAGTAAGCTTTGCTGGAGGCCCAAGGGCAGATGGATAGTAGAGACAAGGGACATGGGTCTCTATTCTGTTTGATTGCTGCTCTAATGGGCTCTTGTCTTCCAGATGTGTGTGTGTGTGTGTGTTATGTATATATACTCTCTACTGCATCAAGCACCTTTCTTAGGAGGTGACCCCGCATTTCCTGCCTCTATGTCCGCTGCCTGATGTCTCCATTCTCTCACATTCGGGATGTTGCACTGGTACCTGTGGCCAGTGAGCCATGACATCCTTTGTCTCCACAAAGAGCTCTCATGTGGCTCGCTGACTCCCTGCTTTGTTCTGCTCACAGATTTATAGAATTACTGAGGGGACTTGGGGGTACATGATGCCTGCAGTGTGGGCCTCAGCCGTGCTCAGGGTGTGGAGTACGCCAGAGAAATGGGGGCAGTGCTGCTTCTAGAAGATGTGAGGGTGGCCCCGAGTGAGCCCTGTGCTGGGTCTGGGTTTCTGTGGCCTCTGAGCAGGCTGAGTGGCCGTCCCCTTCTGTAAAAGCCACTTACTGTGTCAGGCTCAACTTGTCTTCTGGACCTGCTCTGTCCAAGTCGACAAAAAACTAGCCCAGCAGTTGGTGGTCTTCAGTGCCTTGGGCTACAAGAAGGGGTCTTTTGGACTCAGGTTATCATGGCCCATGCAACTGGAGACCTAGTTAAGAAAGTCAGACACAAGTTAACTGTAAAGCTGGGATCTCATGGACTATGCCCTTGGATGGAGACACACCAGGCACTTGGCTATTCAGTGTGTTTATTGTATATGAAATAGGCAAGGAGGCTGGTCAGTTAATGTGTGTTTATTATATACAGTATGGGCAAAGAGACTGGTCATCTAATGTGTATTTATTATATACAGTATGGACGAAGAGACTGGTCAGTTAATGTGGGTTTATGATATACAGTATGGGTGAAGAGACTGGTCAGCTAATGTGTATTTATTATATACAAAATAAACAAGGAGGCTGGTCAGTTAATGTGCACTTATTATATACAGTATGAATGCTGAGATAGTTAATGTGTATTATATACAGTATGGACGAGGAGGCTGGTCAGCTAATGTGTGTTTATTATATACACTATGAATGAAGAGACTGGTCAGTTAATGTGTGTTTATTATATATAGTGTGGATGAGGAGACTGGTCAGCTAATCTTGGTAGGTGGTCTCTATAGAGAAGCGGCCTCGGGGGACTTGACTGTGCAGTCATCTGGGATGAAAAAGCTCTGTACAGTTTGCACTACTGTTTCTAGCTAAAGGTTGCCCATTCTCCAACATCCATACTTGGACCAGGGAAAGGCCTTGCCATCCTCTGAATCTGAGGCATTGGTGTCCTTGACATGGCCATGTGTGCGGTGCGGCGCGAATACTCATTCACCAAGTATACACTCTCTTCCCACAGTAGGTGGCCTGATAGGTCATCTTACTCTCCTTCCAAGACACTGCCCCTACAGAGGGTGAAGGAGGCAGGAGGGAGAGGGTGCGAGCAGAAGGGTGCACCCCTGCAGTAGCTCTTTCTGACATTCCAGCCAGTGCTCTGGTGTTTCCCAGTGTCTGGTGTCCCAGGAACCTGAAAACACACACAAAGAAAATAGGAAACGGTTTGGTTTATTTTTAAAGGCCCTTTTCAAGTTTCAAGAATAGAGAACATCCGTCCCCAGGGGCTCCTTGTGGGTGGTAGAAGGTACATCTCTCTGTTCTCCCAGGCGTGTGAGAGGCAGCAGTCTTTCTGCAGAGCCCGCACACCCACGGTGTCTTGTAAATTAGCATTCACAAATCTACCGCCACACTTGGCAGGGACATTCACAGGCCGCTAACTGTGCGGCTGCGCCCACACCGTGCCGCGCGCCCCTCCTCCCCAGAACGCAGCTGTTCACACCGCTAACTGATAAACTCTTGAAAGGAAGCAGGCTGTGCTGTTCTGGAATTCCATGTCTCTGCTGCCCTCTGCCCGGAGCTTACCCTAGTGAAGTAGCAAAGCCTGCGTGTGGGGAACTCAGCAGACGGGAGGAGCACGTTGAGTGTGGTCAGCATTGAAAACTAGCACCTCTCTCTCCCTTCCATTCTCTCTCCTCTTCCCTCTCTGTCCCTCCTTCTTTCATTCTCCCTCTCTTCCTTTTACTCCCTTCTTTCCCCCCACCTCCCTTCCTCCAGGACTACACACTTGGTTCTACTTCATATTTAACAGGGTGTCTCTCCCCCTTCCAAGGTGAGCCCATCCCAGGGCAATCTGTGAAATTCTCTTGCATGGGCTGGCAGTGTGGTCAGTAGCAGGGTACGGGAATTGTGCGCGAGAGTCCCAGGGTTCTGCCTGTCCCCTGACCCCCAAAATCCTAATTCTCCAAGTCCTCCCTACCAGAACCAGTTCCTGGCACCTCTCCCCCAAATCCTGAGTCTCCAGGCGCCCCCTGCCCGATCTAGTTAAAAGCTCAGTGTTGCCCCGGGCATGTTTATGACAATCCTCAAGCCAAGAATGAGATCACTGAAGGGAAAAGGAAGGATGATTCTTCCAACTGTTTCTGTTTCACTGCGTAGGAGTCTTACTCTGTAGTCCAGGCTGGTCTTGAACTTATAGCAATCCTCCTGCCTCAGTCCCTCCCCCCCCCCCAATGCTTAGATTACAAGGGCGAGCCACTTAATCTGTGAGGGGATAGTGAGAAACAAGTTCCCAAAGTGTGCAGTTTCCTTTGTTTTTGTAAACACTTGAGACTCCTTTGTCCTTAGGAACTTGGTGCTCTTCCAAAGGTGACCCTGCCTGGTTCTCTGTGGTAAAAGACAATTTTGGCCTTTGGCCTGGCTGGTCAGCTCTTCCTGTTAGGCAGCTCCTCACTTGGCCTTACCCCCCACCCCCACCCCCCAAAACAATAACCAGCCAAGGGAATTGAATCATGGGATGAAGGTCAACTACCTCTAGTGCAGGAGGCCCAGCCTTCCGCAGTTGTAGGAAAAGCCTCCGGGTGGCTCTGTGGACTGTGAAAACCCTGTCTACATTTTAATTTGCTAAACAATACAGATAAAATTTGGAATTGAAGATGGAGGTCTTGAACTTATTCAATGGTAGCACAGCCTGGTAAACTGTACCTTAGATCCAGCACAGGTCCTCAAGGAAATGTACAGAAATGCTCACCTCAGCATTGGACGCTGCTGCAAACAGGAGTGACCTGGAGCTTGCTGGCAAGGGTGTGCTGAGACTCTGTACCTCTGGATGGCGGAATACTATACAGTACATAAAATATCAACACAGATAAATCCTGGAACATATGTAATCAAAACTATAAAGCCTCTCATAAAACCTCCAAAATACACAAGGAGAGTCTAAAGATGACATGTCCTTTTAGGATAGAGGTGGTTAGCTCTGTCTATAATCTTTCTTTCTAGATGTAATCATTTTTCCTTTTCTCAGCCTCTGTGGTGGTTTGAACAGGTTTGGCCCCATAGATTCATGTGTTTGAATGCTTGGCCCACAGGGATTGGCACTACTACTAGGAGGGGAGGCCTTGTTGGAGGGGGTGTGTCACTGTGGAGATGGGCTTTGGGGGTCTCAGCCTTAAGTTCCGCCCAGCGTAGAATTCTAGTCTCTTCCTGGCTGCCTTCAAATCGAGATGTAGAACGTTTGGCTCCTCCGGCACTATGTCTGCCTGTGTGCTGCCACGCTTCCCACCATGATGATAATGGACTGAATCTCTGAAACTGTACGCCAGCCCCAATTAAATGTTCTTCCTGGTCATGTTGTCCCTTCACAGCAATGAAACCCTTAAGACAGACTCCTTTTTAAACACGGTTTATCTGTAACAGGCTCTCAGGGTTCACCTGTCTGTTAGCCTTTCTTATGATTTTGAAATCAAAGTAGTGCCTTCACAATTAAGGGTTGTTTTTATCATTCTCGAAGAATCCCGGGTACAGCAAGGAAAGCCCCGGAGTGCCCTGTCTGCCTCTCTAGTCTCAGAGAAAGAATTCCACCTCGCCAGCTTTATCAGCAGCTCCTTTGCCTCCTCGACCCAGAAGATGCACACAGGGAACGGGTCAAATTGGCCTGCCCTCTGTATCCCACCGCCCTGTGTAGCAGCTGCAACAGAAGACTTATCTCGGCTCAAGGGAACAGGAGCTGTGATCTCAGTAACCAAGCTGGGGAACTAGACCTGGCTCCCCAGGGGGGGGGGGCGCCTCACTTCTCAGAGAGCATGGCTGGAATCTGGGGGCTCCAGTAGATTATCACGTTAAGCCGTTGCCCAAAGTCACTAGGAAACGATCAACATCCCCCGCAAAGAAAATGTTCAAATTTCAGAACCAACAAACTGAACAGAACCTGAGGAGGAGGCAGGTTGTTGAAGAAGCCTTGGGCCCACCTCAGCTGCAGAACATGTGTGAGTCTCTGCTCAGAGGCTCTGAAAGATTCAAGGAGGGCAGCTGCGGCCCTGATGCCCGCAGTCTTCAAGAACGCAGCAGCAAGCTCGAGGTGGTGAGGCAGAGAATGCGCATGCGCCCTTCTCGGAGCAGCCATTTCTTTGGGAGCTGAGGCAGGGGTGGCACTTTAGAGATCAGGATATTTTGGTGGCTGGCAGAGACTTCTAAAAAAATCCCCCTTTTCTCCCACCCTATCTTAAAGCCATCAGACATCCCTGGCTTCCTATGTCATGGTCATAGATGGACCCGCGCATAAGTGTGAGTGAGGCTCAGCAACTGCGCTCTACACTGCTGGCAACCGGGTCCTCCAGAGCCAGAGAGAGCCACAGCCCGTCAGGAGCCTTCCCCAGGCCTCTGGCTCCACCCTGTCTCCCTCCTCCTTTGCCTCTGGGATTCAGAAATGAGCAGAGCAATTCCAAGGCTGGCTTTTTGCCAGCCCCCCCCCCCCCAGCCTCTGTAGGGTCTTGCACCTGCTCACGTCCCCACAGGTCCCTCCCACGCAGAGCTGAGATGTAGCTCCGGGTGAATCTAGGTTGCCATGGCATCCCACATATAGAACATTCACATCAAGGATCTGACCACCCCTGTCTGCAGGAGATGTGCTTAGGGTTCTGCTCTGTGATTACAGGAAAGCTATTCAACCTCTCTGGGCCTGATTTCCTCCTTAATAAAATGAGGAAGACCTGATTGAAGATGTCCACCCGTGTTAAGCCACTAGACTAACTACTCTTGTAACAAGTATAGGTTGAATGTTTACAACACCAACTCAAGAGCAAACCCAAAACTAAAAACAAAAACCTCGTTGTAGCGAGGGAGTTGTTTGTAGCTTGTTCTTTGTTAATTTCCTCTGCAAGTCCATTGTGGTGTTTGGACAAAGGCTGGCCTGTTATAAATGCACGCCTCCTTTCTCTCACAAGCCTTTGCCAGCATTGTAGTGTGTCCAGCAGTGTCCCTGGAGCTGGGGGTCTAGAACGTCAAGTCAGAAAACAGCACCACACCCAACAGGGGTGGGCTTCCCAGTGGCTGGCTATATAAGTGCTGTGGAGAGGAGAGGCTGCATCAGGGTAGGGGGTTCACTGAGAAAGTGCCTGAGGTTGACACCCACAGGAAGAGCAGTAGACTGGAGGGAACAGCCAGTGCACAGGCTAGGGAGTTTGAAGACACTTGGGACAGAGGAGAATGGAGATGCGTGAGAGGGCTGTGTGAAGGGAGAATCTGCCTCAGGACCTGCTGGTTCTCTGGCCCATGAGGCAGGCTTCATTCGCAGTTGGCTTTGACCTTTGATAGGTCATTGACCCAAGGGTAAAGGAAGTATGCAGGGAAAGACCACCCTGGGATTTAACTTTTGAGTCAGTTGAGGTGGCATCATGGTTGTCTTTAGAAACCCCTGGACTTGAGCTGTGAGATCCGTGGCTGTGGGGGGAGTGGGGAGGAGGAGCCGTGCATGGCAGGCGGAGGAGGCAATGCCTCCAGGAGCACTGAAGGCTGTGAACAACCCAGCATCAGAAGCAGCCTGCCATGTGTATTTAAGGCCACAGACAAAAGCTCCTGTTTGTAGAAGCTGCTGGGAGACTTGCAGTCACGTGGGATCCCAGGCCACCCGTGCCTCCTGCTGCCTTGGGGACACCAAGGACCTCTGGAAGCTCTTCCCACCCCACCACCCATCCAAAGGAGGCAGAGCTCCTCCCCGCCCAAGAAAGGGTTGGCCACACCCCTTCCCATCAGTCAGAAAGTGTGTGCACAAGGGATTTGTTGGCAGAGCGACTTGGTCTTGGCTAATACAGAACTAAACGTGTCTCAGTTCTTCAACTTCATTACTGTCCGACTTCAGCCAATTTGGACTCTCTCTCTCTCTCTCTCTCTCTCTCTCTCTCTCTCTCTCGTGTGTGTGTGTGTGTGTGTGTGTGTGTGTGTGTGTGTGTGTATGTGAGAGAGAGAGAGAGAGAGAGAGAGAGAGAGAGAGAGAGAGAGAGACATATTTTGCATCTTTCCATGTATGAGTGTAGGTAGGTAGGTAGTATATTTAAAGGTCAAAGGACAGCCTCAGGAGTTACTCCATGCCTTCTACATGGTATGTGACAGACAGGCTAGCTGGAGCGTGGAATTTACCTGTCTCCACTCTCCCCCTCGTCTGGGTAGAATTCTGGGACTACAAACACGTGTTACGGTAGCCAGCTTTTTAACAGGGATTTGAACTCATGTTTCTCCTGTTTGAATGCCAAGAACTCTACTCACTGAGCCTCTTCCCAGCCTCATTTTCTGCTTCTTAAAGCCAACAAATAAAAATTGTATATTTCTGTCATGCACATGTACATAACAGGACACTTTGAGGCATAGGAAGGAGTCTGTCTTTCTGTCTTTGAGCTTTCTTCTCTCTCCCAAGAAGCCCTTGTTAGCTTTGGTGGTGCATTACCTGCAGAGTTCTCTGCTCAAGGGAGTGTGTGCTACTGTGTGTGGGAGGCAACACATGCGCCCAGGAGTTTCGGCAGTGTTTCTAAAATAAGATTTGGGGGAACAGAGTCATTTTTTCCTTGTATTCTCCATGCTGAGACTCCCTTCAACAAAAGGCAGATCGACACGAGTAACTGGAACAGATGTTTAATGGCGTGACCACCTGCTGTATACACAGTAGAAAATCCAGAGAGAAATGCCCACATGCACATCTCAGAGATCTTTCTTCAACCCCAGGCTTACACATAACCCTTAAAATAAAGACAGAAAAGAGGGTGTGGGCAAAGACCTGTGCAAACAGGATAGGGCTTGCTCTGCAAATGTGGTTTGTAGTGTGTGTGTGTGTGTGTGTGTGTGTGTCTGTCTGTCTGTGTGTGTCTTGGGGGAGGGGCTTGTTCACATGAATGCAGGTGACCTTGGAAACCAGAAAATGGTGCTGAGTCTCCTGGGGCTGGAGTTTCCGAGAGCTGTGAGCTCTCTTCATGGGTTTTGGGAATGGAACTCAGGTGCTCTGGGAGAGCAATATTCTCATATCAGATGAGCCCTTTCTTCAACCTCACCTATGAGAATCTCTTATGACCCTTGCTTCCTTGTGAGGAGAAGCCACACCAAGCATGGAGATTCCACTAGCGATGGGCTTTTCCATCTTGGAAGGGATACTTCTGCTCCATTTTCAGAGTTGCTTTTGTCTATAATTTTCTCCTTATAATAAAAAGGCATACTTAAGAGTTGGATCTTGGGGTGGCATGTGTTAAAACTTATCGGGACAATTTTTATGTCTTTTTGTGTTTTGTTTTGATTTGTTTTGTATCTCTTCCCTCATGTGCGTATGTGTGTGTGTTTATATATGTGTGTGCATGTGTACACTTGTGCCACAGCATATATGTGAAGGTCAGAGATCAGCCCAAGTACCAGTGTTCACTTCCCCAATGTGCTGAGGTAGGGTCTTTTGTTGTTTGTTGCTGGATATTGTGTGTCAGGCTAGCTGGCTTCTAAAGAGTCTCCTGTCACCACCTCCCATCTCTCTACAGAAGCACTGAGATTACAGACCCATGCCACCATGCCCAGTCTCACTTGGGTTCCTAGAATCCAAACGCAGGTCCTCATGCTTGGGTGGCAAGCCCCTCCCTCAGTGGGCCATCTCTGCTGCCTCCTTTCTGTGCTTTAGAAGCTATGTGACTTAAGAATATGAGGGGCAGCCAAAGCCATTTTGGGGAACCCGGGGAACATAGTAAATGTGGCTAGGTTTACCCCTACCCTGCTAGGCCCAACCCAGCCTTTCCTGGGCTCAGTCTGCTACAGCATTCCAGCCACATGGACCTCCAGCTGCTCCTACCAGCTGGCCCGAGGGAGACCTAAGGACCAGCTGGTCCCTGTTCCTGGTAACCTTGTCCCAGTCGGCCACTGTCCCACGTAGTTCATTCTTCTGACCACTTGACTCTGAATCGGCCATTCCCATGATCATTTGGGGTGTGCTTGTTGTTGCTTCCGTCCCAGCCCCAGAAGAGGAAAAGCTCAGAGAGCAGACGGGGCCGCTGGTGTCTCATCTCAGCAAATGCACCTTCGAGACCTGCAGGGAGGTATAGGGCTTGTCTGAAGCGCTGGGTGGGGTATCTGCTCTGATTCTCCCTGCAGCCTGACTCCGGGTCTGTCTCACTACCATCTCCAGTTGTCAAAGAGACCACTGGGCAGAATTCCTAACCAACAGGTGACATAAAATCTTGCTGTAGGTCACTTGGCCCAATGCGAGTAACTGAGTAATGTCCTCAGACCCGAGAGGTCCCCTACGAGGAAGGGGACTCTTGAGTTGACCACATGTGTGCTTCTCTAGGACAGCAGTTCTCCACCTTCCTAATGCTGCAGCCATTTAATACAGACCCTCATGTTGTGGTGACTCACAACCATTATAGATTTATTTTTTGTTGCTATTTCATGACTGTAATTTTGCTGCTGTTTTGAATTGTAACGTAATTATTTTTGGAGTTAGAAGTTGGCCAAAGTGATTGCAACCCAGAGGTTGAGAACCACGCTATAGGGTCTATTATATCCCGAGTCTTCTGAAACAAATGTGCTTTTCACTATTAGTTGTCATGGTTACTAGCAAAAGGAACGTTGCTAGCTAGAAGTACTGATGGGTCCTCCTTTTGTTGGATGCCTCTATAGTCCAATAGTAGGACATTTTGGGTAGTCAGTAGGAGAAATGGACCATACCTGGCCATATACAGACTGGAACTGGAAATATAGATAAAACCCCTGCCATGAAATCACTTTAGGTGGACAGTGGTGTATCCTAGGTTAAGTCTGCTTTGAGTGGCCAGCTCACCATGCTGAGGGGCACGTGCTATGGCTTTTGGCCTCCAAGGCCTTCTCAATTCTCCGTAGCCCTGGTACCCAGCTGAATACCCGCTCCTCCAGGTCTGGCTTCAGCTTTTCCTACTCTGGCACCTACAGGGGTACCAACTCGCCTTCGGCCTACAGAGCCTCTGGCCCATGGGAGAAGGCAGATCCCCTGCTTTACCAGGCTGCCTGTATGACCAGAGATCAGGCTAGAAGGATGTGCTCCGAGGTCAGCATAGGCATGCGAAGGGATTATCACATCTGCTTGGGGAGATGAGATTCCTAAGCAAAGAAGTCTAGAGGCCATTACAGAGAGGGTAGGAAAAAGCACAGGTGCCCAGAGCGCTGGGTCCTCAGCTTAAAGATCAAGAGCTCAGTCCCACATCTGGAGGCCATGGGTGCCGGGTGCTGGCTGGGTCCAAGCATAATCTTCCTAATGGTCCAGGCAGGCGCACAGCATCTGGTGGGGCCTAATGCCCTGGGAATATCTGCTTTCATGTGATTAAAGGCTGTCGATAAGACCTTGATCCCGGAAAAGCAGGCCTGGCCGATGAGCCCAGCTCCCATCACTTTGCGATGCTGGGGGACGGGAGTCATTTGAGGGAAGAGGTGATGATGGAACTCATGGAGCTCAGAGAGACGAAGGGAGACAGGGCCAAGCCTGGCGTTGAAAGTATAAAAGCAGCCAGGGGCAAAAGGGTTCTTACTCCTAGGAACCCAGCTCACTGACCCCATCTCTCCCGTCCTTGGGGCTTAGATGAAGTCCCTGGACGATTCCCACTCACCGGTAGCCATGGAGTGAATGTTCTACCAGCACACAATCCTTACCTGTTCCTCTCTGCTCTGGCTCACCACATCTTCTCATCCTGGCCAGGCAAACAGCTATTGGTGCACAGGGGCAGGTCCTTTCAACTTCTGGGTCCTAAGACTGTGGCCTAGGGCTCAGGCAGCCCCGTGGCTCTGGAAAGGACTTTTTTCTAGACCTTCAGGGGAGCATACTAATGTGTCACTAACCTTTATGTCCACAGGTTTGAATCTAAGGATTTAAACAGACTTTTTTTTTCTTATTACTGTCTCCTAAACAATACAGGATAACATGGTTTGTGTGATAGTTAGGGACAAGGCTGTAGCTCCATGTCTTAGTATGTAGGAAGGCCTGGGTTCAAGACCTAGCACTGCCAAAATACATGTATGTGAATCTTCATAAAATATGTGCACAGTGCATGTGTGTTCTTGTAAATATTCTATGTCATCAAGATATGTCTTAAAGAATGTATATAGGTTCTGTGCATACACAACCTTGTCTTGTATGAGGGTCTTGAGCACTTGCAGATTTTACAGACCTCAGAGCCCTGTGACCAGTCACCCTTGGGTACTTAGGAATAACTGTCTCCCCCAAAATACACACTTGCTGAAGATGAGGCTCCATGCTCTGACATGGAGAAGAGCTGGGCTGCCAAACTCACACTCGTGATAGCTAAGGCTCCAAGAGCCCACAGAGCGTGTGGAAAGAGCTCTGTCAGGGTGCTGTGTGGCTGTCACAACGCACTGTCCCGAGTTTCCTGAGCCATGGTGAGGTGTCAATACCCCCAGAGCCACCATCGACCTCTGGAACCGTCTTCAGCATGCACGGAATGTGTTTTAGGATTATCCTTCGTAATGCCTTCCACTCTCCTATGGCTTTCCAGGCCTACTTATAAAACCCCTAGGACTAAATGGGATTGCTTTGTGCAAGTTCAAATTGACATTTGTGCAGGTCGGTATTTTGACCTGAAAAAAAAAAAAGAGCAGCAATTTGATCAATAACTTTTATGGACGCAAACCACAGCTAGGGGTCAGGGTGGCTCTGAAGACAGCCAGGTGGGGGCAGCAGAGCACTGAGCTGCAGAGTCTGGCTCAGCAGTAAGGAGAGAAAGGTGGGCCATTGAAGGGAGGTGGAGGGTGCCAAGTCCCCCTGCGGGACAGGCTGACTAGCTGGCATAAGCAGGGGTACTGTTGTTGCTAGAATAACAGCGGCTCAAGGCTTCCTAGCTCTCCTGCCAAGCCTCTATGGCAGGAGACACCCCAAGCTCAGGAAGTCCCAGGGTAGACAGGCAGCTCAGCCAGTCCAAGTTCATGAGTCACTCACTTTGATACTTGCTTGTGACAGAGGTACTTTGTCAGAGGTTCGGCTGGAGTCATCTCCACCCTGCAAGACCGAGAGGAGGCCACCCCCTCAATTGCAGGCAAACCTCTGGCACTCGGTGGACTCCCCTGGGTTTGGCACTGGCGGGATTTTCGTCAGAGATCTGCTGTAACATTTGTTGGCTTTTTCAAAAATTTTAAAACAGCAGTGGAGTATGAAACTGAATTCAGGGCCACTCCAAGTACAGGACCCTATATGACAGCACACTTCATATGAAGTTGCCTTTGGACTTATTTAAAGCCCAGAGCCTGCTTGGGTTTTGAGTGATGGGTGGTGTCTTAGGGTCTCTATTGCTGTGAAACCACACTATGGCCAAAGCAGCTTGGGGAGGAAAGGGTTGATTTTGCTTCCACTTCCACATCACCGTTCATCTTTGAAAGCACTCAGGGCAGGAACTTGGCGGCAAGAGCCGCTACAGAGGCCATGGAGGAGTGCTGCCTACTGGCTTGTTCTCCATGACTTGGACAACCATCCCAGGGTGATTCCCACCTCCTGCAGGCTGGGCCCACACACATCAATAACTAATTAAGAAAATGCCCTACAGGCTTGCCTATAGCCAGATCTTATCAAGGCGTTTTCACAGCTGAGGCTCTGTCCTCTTAGATGACTCTGGCTCAGCATAAATCTAGCCGGCATAGGTAGCTTCCTGGCTCTGAGATAGAGAAGTCAGTTCTTCCCCTCATTTAGGAATGAGATAGATTCCTGTCATGTAGCCCACTAGCCATTGGGGGCCACCTGGTAGAAATAGCTCTCTTATAACATTTAAGCCACATTAGCTTGAGTCCAGGATTCCTGATACCTGTGCTCTGCAATTCCACAACTGTTACTTGCTCTGAGACCCACTTGTGGGCATGACTTTTCCTGGCAAGCCTATTTCAGTTTCCACAGGAATAGGCGGCAACAGCAGGCCAGAGTCACGATGCCAGCCAATCCCAGCCTGGTGAGCCATTGAGTTTACTGGGGTCACTTGCAGAAGCACAGGTGAGTCAGACAACTTTAAAAAGAAAAGCCCACCCAGCATAGGTGAGGGCTCTCAAGGGTGCACCCCTCAAGTCCTTGCACGACTTGCAGGCAACACCACTAAAGAGTCTCCTACACACAAGAAACTGTCTACTGCTGATGTAGCTTCACTGAGGGCCTCGGAGACAGGACTTCTTGTGAGTTTGGTGGGCCTTGCTTCCCAGCACACCAGAGAGGTGCATTTCAGTAGAAAGGAAGCAGCTACGCATCACCCTCCACTCCCTCCCTCGGGGACCAACATGGTCAAGAAACTCCACCTCGCTAGCCTGTCCCTTTTGTGGCTACCCCCTGCTTGCCAACAGGCAGTTGTAGGAGGTCTAGTTGTTGTGTAGGCTCAGGAATAACATCACACTAAAGCTGTCCTGAGACGCCCTCAGCTGCCTTCTGTCCTCAACTGTCACAGAGCTCTGCCCGCTGTCATTTCCTCTGCACACCCCACCCCACCCCACCCCACGTCCTTTCTCTTGCAGGACTGTGTTGGCCGTCATTCAGAATTCCCTTGTCTGAACCTTAATGCTCAGAATCTTGCCTTCCCCAGAAATTCGGGCCTTCGGATGATTTCTGCAGCGAGGTACCAGATCAGTGGGACAGCACTTGTCCTAGTTCTGATTCCTAGCGAACACACACACACATGCACACACACACACACACACACACACACACACACACACACACACAGAGAGAGAGAGAGAGAGAGAGAGAGAGAGAGAGAGAGAGAGACTGAGACTTTCCAGAGGACAGGTAAGACTTGCACAATTCTTAACTGCAGCCAGGTGACGGTCGCGCAAGGCGGTCCTCATAGGACAGACTCAGAAATACACATGTAATGACTTCCACGGAGGACTGTGGGCTACACTCTGCAGTGTACCCTTTGAGATTTTTAAGCCCAGAAACCCAAGAAAACAGGAAAACGCAGGGACTCAACCTGGGGCATTCATATACCTGCTTGGCACGGGAAAATTTCTCAATTTCTCCTTTGGAGAAATGCAGATATTCACACCCATTCCCATCAGCTTCTGAGGATGTGAAGGTGGTGAGGACATATTTGTAAAGTGTGAAGAAACCCAAAACATGTCCTTAATACATTGTACACACGCATGCCAGGTGTTGGCCCATGCCTTTAATCCCAGCCCTTGGGAAGTAGAAGCAGGTGGGTCTCGGAGTTCGATACCAGCCTGGTCTATAAAGTGAGTTCTAGCACAGCCAGGGATACACAGATAAACCCTGTCTCACAAAACCAAAATAATAATAAATAATAATAATAATAATGATAAGAATATTGTGTATATGCATGAAAAAAATCTTAAAACACCTTGGCTAATTGAATCTTTCAATTTTTGTCAGAATAATGAACTTTTTTATATTTTTAAAAATTAAGACATAATTACACAATTTTTCAGCCCTGCCCACTTGTTTCCATTCAAATTCATGGCCTCTTTTTCTTCAATACTCTTACATATACATATATATGCAAACTATATAAATACCACCTGCTCAGTCAGTTTGGTTTGCTTGCATGTACATGACTTCAGGGCTGACCAGTTGGCGCTTAGTAACTAATTACTGGGCTCATCCCTGGGGAAGACTCTCTCATTCTCAGCGTTCCCTAGATTCCTGTAGTTCTTTGTGTGGGATGGGTGTTATCCTCTTTCCATAGTATCAAGAGCATAGTAGCATAAGGGAAGGAACTTTAAAAAAAAATAAAATCACTTTACTGTAAAGAATTTGCACATAAAAACACCATGCAGAGGGCTGGAGAGATGGCTCAGTGGTTAAGGGCACTGACTGCTTTTCCAGAGGTCCTGAGTTCAAATCCCAGCAACCACATGGTGGCTCACAACCATCTGCAATAGGATCTGATGCCCTCTTCTGGTGTGTCTGAAGACAACAACAGTGTACTCACATAAAATAAATAAAAATGTTAAAAAAACAAAACACCATGCAGTGAGGTTAGCATAGCTCTCTGGACAAATGCCTATCTAGGCCCAAAGTCTACATCTCAGTGAACATCTCCACCCTTAGAACAGCTGTGCTGAAGCCGGGAGCGTTTCTGTGGATCTAACACTTTCCCTATGGACTGCGTTGTTATGCACCTATCTACCATGAAGCCATGGGACAATCACGGCAGAGTTAAAACTGGAAAAACAAGATCATCGGCTTGGTCACAGCCCACTGTCCTTCTGAGCTCTGCTCTTCCTCACTGCCTGATGTCACCCTTCCTTGTCCTTGATTCTGTGTGTTATATTACATCCACACTGACATACGCATGATTTTTTTCTTTCATAAGCCCTTCTTTTGACACTATATCTAACAAGTCACCACCATGCTCAAGGTCATGATGATTCTCATAGGTTTGTGTCTCTCTATAGTTTGTCAGTATCCAAAAAAAAAAAACAAAAACAAAAACAAAAAACAAAAAAAAATCTTGCATTTTGAAAGCTTGATTGGGGTTTGATTGGAATCTGTGGATCATGTTGAAAGGAGCTGACATTCTAAGGATGCTGAGTCTTCCTATCTGTGAGCATGAGATAGCCCTCTAACTGCTTAAAGCTAGATTTCTTTCTTTCCTTGGAGTTTAGTAATTTTCCTCATGGTTTTCTTGCTTCCCTTCCCTTCCCTTCCCTTCCCTGTCCTTCCCTGTCCTTCCCTTCCCTTCCCTTCCCTTCCCTTCCCTTCCCTTCCCTTCCCTTCCCTTCCCTTCCTCCTTCCTTCCTTCCTTCCTTCCTTTTTTTTTTTGAGGTAGGGTCTCATTATGTAGCTCTGGCTGTGCTGGAATTCACTCTGTAGACCAGGCTGGCCTCAAACTCACAGAGATCCTCTTGCCTCTGCCTTCCGAGTGCTGGAACTAAAGGCGTGTGCCACCCTGTTCAGACCCTCATGGTTTCTTTGTACATACTTTGGTAAGTGTGTCTCTAGTTATTTCATTTTGGGTGCAAATGGGAATGGTTTTGTGTTTCTCATTTCAAAGCCAATTGTTCATTGCCGGCACATGGGAAAACATCAATTGTCTCTTACCAGAGCATCCTGCAGATGTGCCGCCACCATTTCCGAATTTCAGTGACTTTTATGCGCACTCCTTAAAAGTTTCCAGATCATCAGATCTCCATATCATCAAGCCATCTGTGAACAGTTTTACTTCTTCTTTTCATTGATATACCTTCATCTCCTTTTACCTTGGGACATTTGCTCTGATTTTCAGTATGATTTTGAAAAACAATGGTGTCCTCCGGAAGAGAACTAGGAACTGTCTTGTCTTGTTCCTGTTTCTACTGGGAATGATTCTGCCTCCTTATCACTACATGTGAGGTGAACTGTAGGCTCTGCTCACAAGCTATGGTAGGCCCTCTCTGCTACTTCTTGGAGAGGTTTCTTTACATCATACAGGGAAGCTGAACTTTCTCAAATGCTGTTTTGGCATCTACTAATGTGATTACGTGATTATCTTCTTGACTTTGCTAATATGGGGTATTATATTAATTAATTGAACTAATTAATTGAACTAATGCATACTTGGAATAAATCCAACTTTATCATTTTTGCATGGTTCCAACTT
This sequence comes from Tokudaia tokunoshimensis, assembly GCA_036184795.1. NCBI lineage: Eukaryota > Metazoa > Chordata > Mammalia > Rodentia > Muridae > Tokudaia > Tokudaia tokunoshimensis. The sequence continues at coordinate 39,578,406 of BTHU01000001.1, forward strand.
ATTGATATTTTGGTTGAGAAAATTTTCATTTACATTTATATGAGAGATGTAGTATGTAGTTTTCATGTCTCATAATAGGTAATCTAGTGCTTATGTTAGGGTAACATGAACATCATAAAATGAGCTAGTTAGGGTTTGCTCATTCTGCTTCCATTTTCTGAAAGATTGCCTCTTAAAATACATTGTTTGATCGCCAGATATTCGGAGATTTCCTAGCTACATTTTTTTGTATTGTTTTCTGGTTTAATTCTACTGTGGTCTGATTTGTGTTCTTTTAAATTTATTAGAGGCATGCTTTATTTTTAATATATTTTATTATTTTTTGAGAATTTTATACATGAAAACAATATATTTTAATCAGAGTCACCATCTCTTCCCCTTAATTCCTTCCAGATCTACCCACATTTACCCACCCTTTCCCAACTTCATGTTTGTTTGCTTGTTTTTTAAATTATAACCCATTAAGACCAATTTGTACTGCCAATATACTCATGGGTACGGAGCTAACTACCACAGCATGCTTGACCTACCAAGAACCACACCCTTTAAGAAAACTGACTCTCCCTCCCTTGGGTGCCACCAACTGTCAATAAGCCCTCAGCTGTGGTCAGGGCTTATGTACCCTTCTGCCATCCATGCTGGATTGTTGACTGGCTTGACCATGTATAAGTAACCACAACTGAGAGTTGATGAGTTTAGTATCCTTGTCTAGAAAAGGCATTTCACTGTGGTCTCCCCCAAATTCTGGCTCTTACAATCCTTTTGCTTCCTCTTCTGAGATGGTCCCTGAGCCTCGGATGTGGTGTTGTCTCTTATGGACATCCCATCTGTGGCTGAACACTCCACTGACACTCTGCTCTTTGACCAGGTATGAGTTGCTCCTCTAACTACTGTCCATTGCACAAAGAGATGCCTCCGGTGTAGTCTGAGAGCCACACTAAGGAGGTCTGCTTTCAGGGGCGTGTGTATTTAGGCAGTTGCTGTAGCCAATGGAGTCTTTCATAAATCTAGTACCAGTCTCTGGACGCTGTTCAGCTCAGTTATGCCCTTATTGATACTGCCTTACTGATTTTCTTTGGCAGTTATAATTATCAATTACTGAGAGAGGCATTTTGTGATCTCAGTTGTTGTAGTGGATCTGTGTATCAGCCTTACAAGCGTTGCCAGTTTCTGCCTCCTACAGAATGACACTGTGTCATTAGGCACCTACGCATTCATTAAGGGTAGCTGTGTCCACTTGGGGAGCAGACCCTTCATCGTTATGTGCTACATCTTCATCTCTTCCTGAAGTTGGCTTCATCAGAAATTAACATAGTGGAGCCACTAACATTCTTCTGAGTAGTGTGAGAGTGATAAAGCTTCCCCTATATTTTCACTTTTATCTGCGTCTTTACAATTAAAATTGAATGTGTTCTCTATCAAGCCTGACTCTACTATTTGCCTACTCTCTTCAGATTCTGTCTCTGTCTCTGTCTCTCTGTCTCTGTCTCTCTCTCATGTGTGTGTGCATGTGTGTGTGTGTGTGTGTATACACAACAAAACACAGAATAAAAATTGACCTTCAAGCCAAATATGAGTGATCATGGCCAAGGAACAGACTCAGGTTTCCTCCAGTACTAGCATCAATTTATTTACCACATACATTGTGGGGGTAGGTAGGAGGGTTACAGCAAAGTGTGGAACACCACTGTAAGTTTCTGATGACATTCTTGGACTTTGGATTGATGGAAGCTAGTGGTCTGCTAAGAATACATAGCAAGAGTTTGATGACCACAAGGATGTTAGATTAAACACAGTGAGCAGTGGGCGACTTTCAAAAGGGTTGAAAATGGTTTAAGATGATTAGATTCTAATCTGCAACATTTTCACTTTCCTTAACCTTGATGGTTAACCTATGGACTCATTAACACAGGTGCCGGATCTGGCTCCTTCCTCCTTCCCCACTTTTCCTTTGAGAACTTCACGAACTGTGAACATGTGTTTACTTGTGAGTGTGTGTGTGTGTGTGTGTGTGTGTGTGTGAATGTGGATGCATGTGTTCTGGGTATGGAGCCAGGCATTGTGTGAAAGCCTGTATGTATATCCGAGACTATATGAATGTCTGTGTTTAGTTGTGACTGTAACCGTGTGTGCATTTGTGTGCTGTCAGCTTGTAAATATGGGGATTGTGTGTTTTGGTGAAAGTATAAAAGAAGTGTCTCACTTGTCTTTGGCAAATCTTTTTTGTTCAAAGGGCATACAGGGTCATGGGGTCTTAAAGAATGACTTGGGGTTCCTGCTGTGGACAATGGGGTAGGAGGCCTGCTGGAGAGGGTGGAGTGGAGTAACTGCTCTGTGAGGCTGACCTTTTCTGACTAGCATCCACTATGTTCACTATTAACTACAGTCATATATATTAAGGCCTTGTCTTCTTCGAGTGTTTCTGTTTTTTCTACCTCTTATTTCTACAAATCCTTTTCCACATTTTTTATTAATAAAATCACTGTGTTGTAATGAATGCACAAATAAAAACTATCTTGCAGAGCGTTTAAGGTAGTCACTCAAATGCTAACTCTACACGGCTCAGTGAGCTTCTCCACAGCTAGAATGGCTACTCTGAAGCCATGGCACTTCAGTTAGCTCACCATCAAGTACATCTGATTCACCTGATCACCACAGAGAAATAAAAAAATGGCAGCATTGAAGCTAGAAGAAAAATTAGCTTTATATGCTCTTTCATGACCCATGTATCTGTTTGCCTGCATTCCACCCTTCTTCCTAAGTAATATTAAGTACCTAGAAATAAGTCTATCCAAAGAAGTGGAAGACCTCTACAAAGAACTCTTCAAGTCACTGAAAAAGTAAGTCAAAGATGCTAGCTGATGGAAAGCACCTCCATGTACCCAGACCAGCAAAATTAATATTGTGAAAATGGTCATATTACAAAATTAATCTACAGATTATTTTTCATTTGTTTTTATGAGGCAGGATCTCTTTATGTAATCCTGACTGTCCTGAAATTCACTATGTAGACCAGGCTGGCCTCCAACTGACAGAGAGTTATCTGTCTCTGTCTTCCAAGTGCTAGGATTAAAGTTATGCATCACCACTCACAACCTAATCCACACATTTAATGTATGACCATCAAAATTCCGATTTCATATAGCTAAAAATTATCCAGGAATTCATGTGAAATTACCAACGATGAGACATAGCAAAGACAATTTTGAGGAGTAAGAACACTAACTGACAAGTGAAATAAGATCCATATCCTTCACCTTGTACAAAAATCAAGGAAAATAGACCAAAGACACCAGCTTAAAAAAGAACCTTAAATGCCGAAGCTGCTGGAGAGAAACACAAGGGATGCTCTTCATGACTTTGAGACAGGTAAGAACTTTCTGAACAGAACATCAACAGTGCAGGAACCTGCCACAGGTGTAAGAGAGGGGTGGCACGACACACAGCAAAGGAAACTATCAGCAGAGCCCACCAACAGCCCACAAAATGGAGGACAATCCACACCAACGGCACTGCAGACAAAAGGCCAATATCTAAAATTTACCAAGCTCTGCCGAATTAAACACCAAGAAAACAGAAGTGCCAGTCAACACATGTGCTGACTTGTATAGGAAGTTTTCAAAAGAGCAAACAGAGATGCCCTATATCTGTTTAAATTTCCCCTCAACATCCCAAGTTCTTTCTTGGGCCATGATGGGTCTTTCAGAGATTTCAGAATAAAAGAGAAATTCCACTTAAGTTTTCAGAGAGACTCAGTTGTGCAGAAGTAAAGAGCTTTCCTTACTGGGAGAGTCCCCAGTACTCCAGTAACTGCATATATATTAAGAGCCTCAAGAGGAAAATCTCCATGCAAGTTGCCTAAATTCTGTTCACACGGAGAGAGGTTTTGCAAAGGCCCCAGCTCTGACTAGGCCAGTTTTATTTTGGTTTGTGTCTATTTGCCTATTTTGCTTGTTTTCTAAACAGAATGCGGGGGGGGGGGGCAGAATTGGGGTGAGTAGGGAGGATGGGGGAAGGGAACCATGACCAGAATAATACATTGTATGAAAAATGATTTTTCCATAAAAAAGCCCTTCATAAAAAAATAATAACTTAAAAATACCATTCCTTGAATCCTATAGGAGGAACCATTTCTGAGCTAGGGATTCTTCAAAATAGATGGCACTCCTTTCATTTGAGACACTAGAAAAGATAAATCTGTCTCCTGAGAAGGAGGAGACGTGCACTGTGTAAAGGAGAAAATGCTGCTAAATGAAGGTTCCAAGGCTCAGGGAGAACTGGGGATAAACTGTTGGCGAACTCTTCAACCAGACATTCATATCTAAAAGAAGCCAGGGAAGCAGATGCTTTGGGCCCACTGGATGGCTCAATGGGTGATGCTGCTTCCTGCCAGCCTGAAGATCTAAGTTTAATTCCAGAGTCCTACAAAGTAGAATGAGAGAGCCAGCTGCAAGTTGTCATCTAACTTCCATACCCAGGCTATGGCACACACACACACACACACACACACACACACACACGCACAGCCAACCAATGTAATAAATTAATGAAAGAGAATAGAATACTAGAACGTCTCATGCTATGCCCTGGTCTTGAAGAGTAGGCCCTGTATTCCCACGGTTCTTTGCTCACACTTGTGACCCATCAGCAGCCTCACCATCCGAAGATTCTCAGTGGAAGATTAAAACGCAATGTATTTCTAATTTTAACAAGAGAGACTTGAGTGACAGTGTTCTATCCTGTGCACTTTCCTGGCCTTTCATGTGATTTACTGAGTGCATCCAGACATTTCTTTGGAGGCTGTGATGACTGTTCCTGATTGCCAACTTGACGACATTTGGAATTAGCTAAAACCCAAGTGACTGGGTACATCTGTACAGGATGTTTCTTAATCCTTTGAAGTGGAAAGACTCACTTTTAATCCAGATCTTTTGAGGTGGGATGATCCACCTTTAATCCAGGCCACACCTTCTTCTGGCTGCCTGAATAAAGACCTAGAAGAAGGAAACTTGCTCTTTTTGCCTGCCTGTCCTCACTCTTCCTGGCAGGTCTGTTTCATCGATGGCCAGTTCATTCCATCACTAGCATTAGAGTCTAGTTCTTTGAGATTCTGGTATATACAGAAGATCAGATGAGACATCCAGCCTTCTAGACTGAACAATTATTGGATTCTTGAACCTTCTGTTGGTAGTCAGCCATTGTTCAACTAGCTTTATTAAATCACACACACACACATACACACACACACACACACACACACATTCTATCCTGTTCCTCTACAGAATCCTGACTAATACAGGGATATTTTTCTTTAAAGGTTCTTATTCTCCAACTTGAGATAAAAATTCATATTTTAGGAGTGATGATGCATTACTCAAAAAGGATGGGCCTGGAACAAGACTCTCCTGATAATTTTGAGTGTTCCTGTTTAAGTACAATGCATGGAGCAGGAATCGTGGCTTGTCTGAGAGTACCTGCCCCTCAGGTCCCAAGCATCACTGCCTCACTCTACACTCCCCGGCAGCACCGGCAGCAACAACAGCTCATGATGGTGGGTGTCTTAGTCAGGGTTTCTATTCCTGCACAAACATCATGACCAAGAAGCAAGTTGGGGAGGCAAGGGATTAATTCAGCTTAATACTTCCAAATTGCTGTTCATCACCAAAGGAGGTCAGGACAGGAACTCAAGCAGATCAGGAAGCAGGAGCTGATGCAGAGGCTATGGAGGGATGTTTTTTTACTGGCTTGCTTCCCCTGGCTTGCTCAGCCTGCTCTCTTATAGAACCCAAGACTACCAGCCCAGGGATGGCACCACCCACAAGCTCCCCCCAACCCCACCCCTTGATCACTAATTGAGAAAATGCCCCACAGCTGGATCTCATGGAGGCATTTTCTCAACAGAAGCTCCTTTCTCTGTGATAACTCCAGCTTGTGTCAAGTTGACACAAAACCAGTCAGTACAGTGTGCCATGTGTCCTTCTCATGCAGTTAACTTCTAACCAAACAAGTGTGCAGGCAAAAATAATCTCATATGCTGGTTCCTGCCCAGATCTCTTCTCTGGAACATAGACATCTTGAAAGAGGAAAAGACCACATTGACTTGTCTGTAATGAGACCCACATCCACATTCTGGGAAGTTCATGACAGCTCCATGTGACTGAAGAAGCATGAGTTCTGGTGACCCAGCAGAGGGCAGCCAGCACAGTGACACTGGGACTTCTGCCACTGACCGATTAAGGATAGATGAGATGGTGGGAACATGGTGAACCACCTCTAAGACTGTCCCCTTGAAACATCCCAAAGCTCCAGCTGTGACCCTTTGTTGTTGTAGAGCCTAGGACCTGCCCTAATGTGCACCAGTTCTGTGCACAGGAACCCTGTGGGGCATGAACGGAGCTCCAGTCCCGGACACTCTTTTGCTGTAGCCAAGACTGTTATCTTTCTTGTAGAGATTTTCCTACAAACTAAAGCATATTTAATGCTTGGCAGGTCATTCACACCAATGTGTTAGTTATCCCAGAGCACGTCATCTGCCAACATTACAACACAACTCTCTGAAATGCAGGAAGAGAGAGAAAAGAGAAGGGGGAGGGGAAGGAAAGAGGAAAGCTGTACAAGCTGAGAGGAAGACACTGTCCACTTGAGATACACTCATGGATTCTTCCACCATTGATTGGTTCTTTAGAACGTGCATCCCCCAAGTTGAGGGGATGATACAGCTCTGGTGAAGGTTGCTGTGATACTAAATTATTGATAGGCCTGGATTCCTTTGAAGAATGGCCTGCATTATTTTGGCCAGCAGATGTTATAGGATCTTACTCCCTGCCTAACTGAACTAGTCTCCTCTCTGGAAAGACCCTCTGGCCTTCAGACAGAGAGAGGAGTTCCCAAAGCCTGAATTCTTAATGTCTGAAGAGCTTACTGTCTCCCAGCTGGGAAAACATTCAGGCTTTTATTTAGTCAGGCCCTGGAGAAACAGAAAGCCTGAGAGACCACCAATGGCGTGGGTCGACCTTTCAACCTTTCCCTCATCTAGTCACTCATAATTACCTTTTGTAATTTTTCATAATTACCTATTCTAACAGAATCAAAGCCTTTTTTAAAATTTACTTTTATTTCATGTGAGTTGGTGTTTCACCTTCATGTGTGTTTGTGTGAAGGCGTCAGATCCTTGGAGTTACAGACAGTTGTGAGCCTCCATGTGAGTGCTGGGTATTGAACCCCTGTCCTCTGGAAGATCAGCCAGTGTTCTTGACCACTGAGCCATCTCTCCAGCACTCCCAAATCAAAGATTTTAAAGTTACCACTTGGCTTCCTCTGTTCATGCAGGCATGGCATGATACAATTCCACTTTAAAATAGCCATCCCATTTTCTGCTCTAGGTTCTCTGATCACTAGATGAGACATAGAAAGGCAATGGAAAGGCATCTTGCTTTACTATATAAATAAATTTCAAAGAGGGACTACGGAAGGCAGCCCCTGCTGCCGATCCCTGGAGCAGCAGTGTTTTCTGCTGGTATGGCTTGCCTTAAGTGAGTTTCTGTAAAGGACATGGGTTGGACCAGGGCTCCCAGGAAGGGACCTGCCTGAGCTGGGTAGTGCTTGGCTTCGTGTATGGAACTCCCCGAGTCTCCCTAAGCTTTTCTTCCAACTTCAGCATCATCTCATCATCTCCTGCCTTTGTCTGAACTCAGGACTGTGCTCTAGCTCACAGGGGCCACTGCCCTGCTCTGATGACCACAACTTCCATTACAGCAGCTTCGCCTAGTGTGCCACCTTGACTCCTGCCCAAACTACCCCCACACTTTGGCCCTCTAACTTCTCTCCTATGAGAGGCTCCCTCTCCCCTTCTGCCTTCCCATTGCTCTCACGTCTGGCTGAAGGGCTTCCTCACACCTTTCTGGAGCAGCTGGCCCTTCTTATCCCTGAGTTCTCCATCAATGCATTCAACCAAGTTCAGATCAAACTGTGCACAAAAGCCCTTCATCTGTATTGGACATAAATATCTACACAGCATTTCCATTGTGGTAAGTATTATAAGTCACTAGAGAGGGTTTGGCATCTCCAGGAGGATGTAATCTCTGGACAAATACTGTGACAGTTTTTTGAACATCTGAAGAGTTTGCTACCCTGGAGCTCGTCCCTACAAATACCCCAGGATGACTGTTTCCAACGTGCTCCTGTGGGAACCATCTGCAATCTAGCCTGTGACTCCTTAGGGGTCATTTCTGAGCCACACTTGGTCCCACACAGCATGAGCAGTGCCTAGGCCTAGTTAATGACCTCAGCAGTGCATTAAGACAGTAGGAAGTGGGTAAGAAAACAGTGACAAGTCAGGACACCTAGGTAAAGCTGAAGGTTAAGTGACAGGACCTGGGGGTAAAGTTGAAGGATAAGTGACCAACTGCAAGTGTCCGTCAGTGTACTGCAATCCTTTAGTATAATGGTATTTTTTTTAAGGGATGGGGGACATACCATGTAGAATAATAAGCAAGAGATATACAAAGTTTCACAGAGACAGAAATGCATATGGCCCTCAAATATGAAAAGATGCTTACCTGCATAGAGGACAAACTTATATTAAAACTGCACTGACCTAACTCACACCTTCGCTCAATGAAAGCAGAGTATACATTCTTTTACAGTTTTATTTATTATCGTGTGCGTGTATGTGTGTGTTCATAACACTTGTATGGATGTCAGTGCTCTCTTTCCACACTTTGTGGGTTCCAGCAACTGAACTCAAGTCACCAGACTCGAGAGTCAGTAACGTTTACTGACTGAGCCATCACACCAATCCAAGAACATACTTTCTACTCAGGAGCACCTGGAATGCACCCCAGAATAGACTACATACCAGCCCATAGAGCAAGCCTCAATATATGTGAAAAGGCCTTGGATCATGCAGATTATATTCTTCACACACTGGAATCACACTAGGAATACATAATAGTAATTTGAGAAATTCACAGATATGTGGACATCAATATAGTATAGCCATATATAACTGGTGGGTTAAAAGAAGTTTTGAGAAAAAAATAGAAACAAATTTTTAAACGAACAAAAATTAAATGTCAGTACTTGAAGGATGCAGCTCAAGAAATGTCCAATAGGAAGCTTGCTGCTATGAGCATTCATAAGAAAGATGGAAGCAGGCCTAATGTCTGCATGGTAGTGTCACAACACATCTCATGCTTTATAGAGTTGATATAAACTGTAAACAGTGAGTGACCTAATTTCCAACTTTAGAAAACTAGGAATAAAAACTAAACAAAACAACAACAACCCAGCCAAACTGCTCTCAATCGAGGGAAAGTCAATGCTGCATTGATAAACAGAAAACAGAAAAGCCATAGGAGAGATGGCTGTTGGCCGGCTGGCTCTGTGAGCCGGTGGCCATAACTGACAAACCTCGAGATGGACAGATGAGCAAGGAGAAACACAAGGAGCAGGAATGTGCACAACGGTGCACAACCCATTAACAAGAAACTAAATGAAATGGGGGAAAAATCTCTGTAAGAAATAAATTATTGAAACTTATTTTAAAATCTGAACAGACAAGTAAAAGCAAACACAGTGATTTTAAGCATTTCTGCCTAGAAAATTACTGGCCTGGGTGGATAGAGTCACTGGTAAGCTTTGCTAAATGTGTGAAGAACGGCAGAGATACACCCCCTCCCACCCCCTTCTCGATGCTTCTCAATTTATCCTACAAGGTCAGTTTTCTGATAGTAAAGCCGGATAAGGAAGAAAAACTATAACTAAACTATATGGAAACACTGTTGTTTTTCAATTAATTAATTTATGTATTTATATCCCAAATGCTGCCCCCATTCCATTCTTAAAGAGATTTGCAAAAGTCAGTCCAAAGTTAAGCGTTATCCTGTGTTGACGTGAAAGGCAAGATCCCTCATGAATGTTGGTGAGAAGCAACCCGTATGCAGAGGAACATTCCTATCCATTTGCCTTTTGTTGCTCATTTCTAGAAGCCCCACCTCTAGGAGCCTCACCTGAAGATTACTGGTAAATATAAAAAGACTCATGGAGAGGTCTTGGGTTGCAGGGTGGTTTGTAAGACAGAGAACTACCTAAGAGTCCTCAAGAGGGCACTGGCTCCATCAACTTCCCTGAGAGTCATTGAGAGGGCACCAGTGCCAGCAACCTCCAAACAATCACCCCCAAATCACAGCTGCGAAGCTATGCATCGAGATGGGGGAATTTATACCATCCCCAGAAAAAGAGGAACTGGTAAGTCCAAGAACAAGGCAGGAAAGGAGTGTGAAAAAGAGGAGGGAGAGCTGCGTGCATATTGAAAATCAAAAGAGGGCCAAACGTTTCTCAGGTTCACTTGTGGAGAAGGCGGGGGGGGGGGGGGGAGGATGGGGAGAGGAGATACTCAGTAAATAGATTCTGCAGAATAAATCTTGTTTCAAATCTTGTTCATGTATTTGACTTTACAGTAATGAAAATATTTCATGTAAGTTTAACTCAGATTTAAATCTAAAAGCAAACTCACAAAAAAACCAAAGAGAAATTAAATAAGTAAACTTTTCTGTGTGACAAATTCGTAGAATCATCAGAAGAGAATTATTTTTAAGAGATTGAAAAGAGTCTTTTCAACAAGAAAACATTTGAAACTGCTTTCAGTAGTTAGCAGCAAAGCTAACTGTACCCAGGGAAAGGGGAACTATTCTAACATCATTAGGAATGAGACTTCCAGAGCGAAGGGACCAAGGATGTAAGTAGCTTTACGGATGTTAAGTCCCTGTGTTTCCAAATTTGAAATTAAAAGGAGGCAAATGAATTGGAAATTCGTTTTGAGTTCATGAAACACTTCAACATCATACAAATGCACACACATGAGCACACACCTGAGTTCAGCTCCTGGAACCCACAAAGTGTGGAAAGACACACACACACACACACTCACACACACTCATTCACTACACACTCACATACACATGCATACTCACACACTCACTCACTCACACACTCATATACACACTCACATACACTCACACACATACACACACTCACTCACACACATACCTTGGTTCGTCTGCCCTTTATACTTTCTTTCTTGAGCCAAGAACCAGCCCAAAATAGAAGCAGACACTGAAACCAGGGCTACTTGGGGGAATGGTGGAATCCACATCTGTGGCAAAACCTCTGTGTGATGAGTCAGAAACCTCAGATTTTCATGTAGGATAGCAGGGACACTTTGAGACACTCGGGAGGTATCACCAGGACTCGGGAGTGCCTGTGAAGTTGGACAACAGGATGGAAAAACAGCAACTGTGGATTAAGATACATCAAACATGTTCAAACCCACAATTTTGTATTGATAGTAAGAAAGAAGAAATACGTTCCCCCTGGGATGAGGCCGAGGATCCAACTCACTTTGCAAAACAAGAACTGTCTCCCTGCCTTTGCCATGTAACCAGAGCTGACCTTCGTTTTGGAGATAGAGTCCAGTGCGTTAGAGATCCACACCCACCGAGCCCTGATGACTATCATCTACCCTGCAGCTTGTAGGCCTTGGGAGCACTCCCGATCCTCCAGGGACATCTTTCGGTCCTGACAAGGAGAGCCATAACGTCCCTCCTGGCCACTCCCAGGCAGATTCCTTGTGCCCAGGAGTGCCCTGCCTCTCAAGCTCAGCCTCCACCTGTTCCGGCAGAACCATGACAGCCTCGTACCTTCCTTCTGCCCCCGGAGCAATTTCCCACTGGAGCTGAAAACTCATTGCCTAGAAAGAAGAGGCAGACCTGGCGCCTGGACTGTTGTGGTGTAGGCCTGCCATTCTGGGTATGTACCCAGCTCAGTGTCTGGGAAGCCAAGCATTGGTCCACAATGCCTCTCCCATAGGCAGCATAAAGGGTTCCAACCTTTGGTGCGCCCAGAGCTGGAAGGAACTAAGGAAAAGGCAGACTCTCTCTAGTATCTGGCCTGGCTGCGCTGCCCCCAGCTGCATCCTCTGGGGGAATTTAGACTCTCTGTGCTTCTGGATACTGGCCAGACTCCTGCCATGGTGTTCTGCAGCCTACTGGCTATAGGAATGTCTCCAGATCCAGACTGTTTCCCATCCTCAGAGTTCAACAGTGAAGAGAACAACCTGAAGTGAGCAGCTGGTCCTGCTCCAGTTCACATACTCTATGGGAAAGTCAGCCACTCCCTACCCTCAGTGTCCTCGTCTGCAGATGGAAACCTGTCTAGACATCCCAGCTGTCCGCAAGTACACAAGTCCCTAGTAAAGCAGAAAGGGCTCTGTTCCCAGGAGCCTCCCAGACCTGTGGTGGAGAGCAGCCTGAAGGGAGTACACATTCCCTTTCTGGACTTTCCTTCTAGCAGGCCGAGAAGGCACGCCAGAGGCTGGCACACATATGGAGGCATGTTGTTACAGCAAGTCCACAAAGCTCTCACTGTGGTGGCCACTGTGACCCCAGGCAGGCAGATTGCTGGTGGAGTGGAGACAGAAAGGGATTAGAGGCTTCACGTGGGCCCGAAAGTCATGAGGGACTCACCCAGCATTTGCTGTTGGATTCATCTATCGCAACCTCTGGCCCAACTCTGACCAACTTGAAAAGGCTCAGCAGTAATTAGAAGCATGTGGCTTCCCCTTCCTGGCTCATGAGGGCTGGGGCATAAGCTGCCTGATGTGGGGCTTCTGAGAGAATGATTATGCCCAATTGTCTCAATTATGCTAAGTGGGCTGACATTTGCAGCAAGGAAGGCTGGTTGGGGCAGGGGAGGTGGGGACCACTTCAAAGGGAGGTGGCTTTCGGTGCATACCCTGAGCGGCCTGGGAGCCAGGTCACGAGGCCTCTGTCTCACAGGGATCATGAGGACTGGGTATAGGCACTCACATGCTCTTCATGTGCGCTGCTCCTCTTAAAGAGTGAGCCCCCCTCACCCAGCTTCCTGCCTGGGCCGAGGAGGAGGCTGAAGGAGTCTAGGCTGCACCCTTCCCGCTTGCTCAGGTGCTGAGGCAGGTAAGCTCAGTGACAGTTTGGCTCTTTCAGCCCCTCGCTCCTCTCTCTCTGCAAAGGTGGCCGCAAGGCCTCCTGGGACTGGGTACTAGATCTAGATTCAGCTTAGGCTCCCAGAGGCCTGACAGGTTGATTGACAGAGAAGGTCTGTAGGACTGAGAAATGTCTCAATCCTCTGAGCTTCCCTGGGGGAAAGCTTCTCCATGCACGTGCCTGGGATTTGCTGGGAAGCCCCAGCCCCAGAGCTAGACAGCATCTCTCTTTTCTGGTATCTTACCTCCACCACTTTCTTTTGGGGAAACAGACATCTTCTTTAAAAGCTCCAAAATGCCCAAGTTCATAGGGTGAGAGTGTGTACTTCAAAGTCTTGAACTGCTGAAGTTTGATTAGGCTCAGGGGAAATCTGGGTGGAAGCTCTATTCCCTCTCATTGATCACCTCACAACAGAAGTGTGGTCAGGACTCTAGACATGTTCAACAGCGCGTGCCAAGGTCAGCAATCCCACATGGAGGACTGTCTGGAGGAAATGACCTGAAGGTATGAGGACACGCACCCAGCACTGTGTTCCACAGTGCAACTCAGGCTCGTCTAGGGACAGAGGATGGACACACAATCATGGTCTATCCGTATAAACTATCACAGGACATTTTAAAGGGCAGAGAAAAAGGTACGACAGCCTTGTGCAGAACAATCATAGCTTTGAGATTTGGACTGCCTGTGCCTAGCCACACGTCTAATCTATTTGTAGAAAAAAGGCAGGGGCGAGCAGGTGCAGACATTATCAATTGTCCTTTTAGGATAAGGCCTTGGCAGCACCTGTTTATTGGGACCTTTGTAAGTCTTACTTTTTTTTCCTCCTGTAAGTTTCAATAACAAATTTTTAAACCAAAGTGTGCATGTTTTTAAACCATAGCAATCTACCTCAGTAGTGGGGAGAAGGACACTGTGTGTAGAGTGGACTCGTGCTTATGAGAATGAAGGTAGGAAGAGGAGAGACTTGAGCCCTGTCCGAGCTCAGTGCAGCCACAGGAATAAGGCCCAGCTTCTCTACAGGAGGAAGATGGTTGACTGGGGAAGGCTTGTCTCTGACAGTGCATTGCTTGGCATTTGCAGTTATATTTGTAGTGTAACTTGGCCACTCTCTGCAACTTATTTTAGACCCCAGAAAATGTCACTGGAAATGTCAATTCGTGTCACGTGTGTTTGCTATAATTGTTGTTTGCTTGATTACTTTCTAGACGTCCCTAGAACTTGATTTGACTCTCTCTAACTTCTAAGTTCATGATTGGTGCAAGAAATGGAGTGGACCCCAGTCATTTGAGCTCACTTGTCCCCCCCCCCCCCGCGCGCAAGGATGAACTGAGTGGAAATAGATTTTCCAACAAGCTATAAGTCTCTTACTTGGGGGGAACCAGGCATTAGAGGGTTTTGAAAAATTCCTTTTTAACTTTGGCTGAATTAGTTTTTCAAAATATTTGAGAGAGAGAGGGAGAATGAATTGGAGTTAGAGTCTGGGCCTGGGTCTGGAAACTGGAAGTCCCCAGCTAGGAGCGAGTGGGTCCCTATTCACCAATATCTTCTGCAGCCTAAAGGAATTCAATGTCTAAAAACTTCCATTTGAAAGAGTAACCTGCCTTGTACGGTGGCACACACCTATGATGCCAAAACTTGAAAGGCTGGGTCAGGAGTTGTCATCATCTAAACTACATAGTGAGACTGTCTCAAGAGGAAAAAAATTGGCAGGTTCAGCTATGGACACACTGAAATAGCATGCATGGGCTGCTACTATGATTGTAAATAGAATAAAGCCACTTACAAAAAATGAATAAATGAAATTAATTTCAATTCTACAGATTTTGAACTCAATAAATATGTCATCAACACCAAAAACTTATTTATGAGATACTTCATGTCACGATTCTGTACTAGGTCTTTGAAATGTTGTAGACTCTGGGGCACACAAGATCATGGTGAATGACTGTGTGGTGGTTTACCCTGTACTCAGCGTATCTCAGCTGAGACAGTGCTCAGCCATGTTTCTTCAGTGCTAGACAAATCAGTTCTAGTTCTTTCCATATCAGCAGGTATGTCCCATTCAGCACTGGGCAATCCAGCAATCTCTGTTTCTCAGCACTTGGGCCAGTTATAAGTCTGTATTTCTACCCCTGTAGAAAGTGGCTTCTCTGACCAAGGTTGAAGGCAGCATTAATCTATGGGTATAAATGTAAGTGTGTATAAGGCAGTTTAACATGTTTGTTTAGCAAAAAACCAGTAGTAGGTTCCCCTTGGGACCTCTGACTACCTGAGTCATTGGCTTTGGAGCAATTGTACAGTACCAGGCATGAATTCCCTCCCCTGGAGGAGGCCTCAGTTCTGATCAGAAAGCAGTTGGCTGTCCCCAGAATCTCATGCTACTATTGCACCAGTGGGCATGTCTTGCCTGGCAGGTTGATATTGTAGTTTAGTCCAGCACTGGGTAAGGCCAGTCTTCTCTCCCCCACTGGTATGCCCAGCACCTTCCGGTGCTGCGAAAGCTGGTTGGCAGGGATGGTTTCAGGCCAGTTCCAACTTTCATACCTGATGTCCTGCAACCAAAAGGTATGCTACCTCCCTTCGCTTCTTCTCAGCTAGCTTGTCTTTCTGCTGTTGAGTGGCAAGACATCCTCACACGATCTAGGTACTAGACCCTCACCAGATAGATGATTTGAGAATATTTCCTCCCGCCCTACAGGATGCACCTTTATGCACATTTCTAACTTAATGCACTCATTTGTCTATTTGTTGTTCATGCTTTGGTATCATTCAGATGGACACTGTCAAGTCCAGGATCAAGATTTAGCCCCAAGTTCCTCTTCCTTCTAAAAGATTTATGGTTTTAGCTCTTACTTTTAGGTCTGATCCATTTGAGTTAGTTTTTGTGAAGGGCATGAGGTAAGAGTCTAAATTGATTCTCTGGTGTGTAAAAATACAACATTCCCAGCACTACTTGTTATAAAGATCTGCCCCTCAGCACTGAGAGAGCTTGACACCCTTATTACATATCCAGTTTCCCATAGATATGTGGACTTGTTTCTGAACACATTTATAATTGCAACTTTAAAATCTCTATCTTGAGCATCAGCCAAGGGAACATTATGATGAGGTATTTAATCCCTGGAGGAGATAAATTGTTTTGGTTATTGGTGTTGCTTATGTTTTTGTGATAGACTCTAGGCATCTGGAGTTAGATCATTGGTGGTGTTTTTTGGTGTGGATATTTGGTCTTGCCTTGATGAGTAGAGGCTTGGATCTTTGTTTTCTGTTACTCAGGCTTGTCAGGTGGTAGGCCAGATGAATGACACTTGAGGTTCAATCTTGGAGCAAATCTGTATTGATGTGAGAGAGGTGTCAGAAGTGATCTTAACTCAGCTAGGTATAGGCACAACTTCTGAACCCAGAAGCAACTCTCAGTAGGCTTAGAAGGTTTGCGCATGCGTGTGCATGTGTGCATGTTTTGAGACAGGGTTTCTCTGCGTAGCCCTAGCTGTCCTAGAACTTGCTCTGTAGACCAGGCTGACCTCCAACTCACAGAGATTCACCTGCCTTTGCCTCCTAATGCTAGGAGTGCACCACCACTCAGCAAGCTTAGAAGGCTCT
Source organism: Tokudaia tokunoshimensis (assembly GCA_036184795.1). Taxonomy (NCBI): domain Eukaryota; kingdom Metazoa; phylum Chordata; class Mammalia; order Rodentia; family Muridae; genus Tokudaia; species Tokudaia tokunoshimensis. The sequence continues at coordinate 39,595,031 of BTHU01000001.1, forward strand.
TTCTATCAATCTTTAGGAATGTGTGGAAGGCTCATTAGTGGTCTTTGGGCAGCACAGGCTGGAGTCACAGTGAGTGGTGCTTCGTGGAAGTGCAAAGCAGGACGCCATACTGTCTTCTGGTGGAGGTAGGTAGGGTAGAGGCCAAGCTGGAGGTTCTTATCTGGATTCAGGGACACAGTACACCACGAGTCACCAGGCATCTTGATATGTGGCATGATTGGGTCTGAAGATCTCTAACTAAGGATATAGTTTTCAGAAATTCACATGGTTCTGGGGTGGCACAGTGGGTGGGGTGACTGGAAGGCAAGCAAGGGAGAGTGGGTCCAGAGGTCCCTACCTCTCTTTCTAAATTTGAAATCCTCTTTTATCGGTCTGTGCCAGTATCACACACCATTGTGAGTTCTGGCTGAAACTGGGAAACGTGAGTTCACCAATTTTGTTCTTTTTTGCTTTCCTAAGATTCACAGTCCATTTATCCATTAAAACCTCTTTTGAATTTGGGAACCAGCACTGATTTTGTTTCTACAAAGTAGGCCCATGGAATCTCCACAGGGCTGCCTTGAATCTGAGCATTGTCTTGGGTTGTTTTGCTATCTAAGTTGCCATCTTGGCCAAATATAATGATACTGGTCTGTAACTGCAGCTCCCAGAAGTGAAAGCAGATAAATCACAAGTTCAGAACCATCAAGGCCACACAGCAAGCCCGAGGCCAGCCTGGCTGCCATGAATCCTTGTCTCAAGATGAACAATAAAAAGGCACCTCGTTCAATCTCCCAGTGAGCAAACAAAGATTTCTTCCCTTGCATTTATCATTTTAGTTTGCTTTCTATTGCCGAGGTAAACACCAATGACCAAAAGCAATTTGGGGAGGAAAGGGTTTATTTGACCGACACATCACTGATGGAAGCCAAAGCAGGAGCTATAGCACAGCAGGAACCTGGAGGCAGAAATTGAAGCAGAAGCCATGGAGGAATGATGCTTACTGGCTTGCTCCCCATGGCTGTCTCAGCCTACTTTGTTATAGAACTTAGGACCACCTGCCCAGGGGTGGGGCTGTACATAATAGGTGGGACCCTCCCATATTAATCATTAATAAAGACATATCTATAGGCCAACTTTATGGAGGCATTTCCTCAACTGAGGTTTTCTTTTCCCAGATATATCTAGTTTGTGTCATGTTGACAAAAACCAGCCAGCATAATATACTCCATGTCAACTTGACACACAACACATCTCTGTTACTATAAACCTTCCTTTCTGGTTCATCCCTAAGATCTCATATTAATAATGTTATAATATAAAACATTCCAACTTTTAAAAGTCCCACAGTCTTTAGAAATTCAAACACTTTAAAAGTTCAGTTTCTACCCTGTCCCCCCCGCCAAAACAATACAAATAAAAGTTCAGTCTCTTTAAAACATCCAATGTCTCTTTCTAAGTTCAAAACCTCTCTAAAACTACAAAGTCTCTTTGCAAGTCCAAAGTCTCTTAACTATGGGATCCCATAAAATAAAAAAAAAAAAGTTACATAATTTTATACTCTAAGAATCAGGGCACAATCAAATTAAACCAAAACCAACATCCAACAGTGTAAAAAGTTTCACACTTGACATCTGGGACATACTCATGATCCTGTGGGCTCCAAAGGCCTCGACAATGGTACTTCTCCAGCATTGCCCTCAGCCACACACACAGATTGTCTTGTGGGCTTAGGTGGGCATCCCTCCGTGGCTGCTGCTGTCCTTGGTGGTCATCTGTGGTACCAGTGTCTCTAAAAAATTGGGATCTGTACTGTAATTGGACTGTACCTTTACCAATAGCCTCTCCTGGCTTCTCCCCAGGGACTCTAACCTTATTACATGGGGCCAGGCCTCACTCTCTTCCCATGACCCCCTCAGTATTGGAGCTTCAGCTGCAACTGTGTCTGCACCTTCTCCAATGGTTCCTGATGGGGGCCAAGCCTTAGTCATTTTTCACGACCCGTTCATGCATGCATATATGTATGTATGTATGTGTGTGTATGTGCGTGTGTGTGTATGTATATGTATGTGTGTATATGTGTGTATGTGTGTGCGTGAGTGTGTGTGTGTCTGCCTCTGTGTGTGTTTATGTGTGTGCATGTGTGCGTGTGTGTGTGTGTGTGTGTGTCTGTATACCACAGCACAGGTGTAAAGGCAGAGGACAATTTATAGAAGCCAGTTCTCTTCTTCTTCAGTGTGAATTCTGGGGACTGAACTCAGACCCCCAGGCTTGGCAGCAAGCACCTCACCTGCTGAGGTGTCTAGTCAGCCCTCATGACTATTTTACAGGAGCCATGAAGATGGTCTGGATGGAGATGGTGCTCATGGTCATACAATCTCTGAAATGGGCCAAAACCACTGAACTACAAGCTATAAGGCAAGTTTTAGGGCTTGTGGTTTATAGCTCAATTTATTCACATTTTGACAATTTCATATATCCATACAATGTATTTCACTTCTTATCTTCTTTTATTCCCTCCATCTCTTATAAAACTTCCCTCTTTCCTTCCACTAGTCTGCCTTCCAGTCTCTCTGTGTGTAGCACACTGAGTTTAATTGAGGTGACTTGTCTAGGTGTGGGCGAGAGGAGATTCACCATAGACAGACAACCTATCAGCCCATACTATTGAGGAAGACAGCTAGCCCTCCCCTGGCTTAAAGTTCACTCTTTTTCTCAGGGACTCCCAACTGGAGGGTGATTTCTTAATGTGTCTGGGCAATGATCCCTGGCAAGGACAGAGTGAGACCTGTCACTGGGAGGGATGGGCGGGGACAACTCGTGACATTTCACGTAGGCTAGCCCTGTGCCTCTGAGGGATTTTGAGGCCCAAGCACCAGAAATAAGGTCTTCATGTAGGAGCCTAGCTAAGCCCCTAGGCACCGTGGCACTTGAGTATGGCACCAGCCTCGAGTCCACAGCCAAGGGGCAGCTTTGCCTTCGTTTTCTGGGAGAAGCTTGGAAGTGTTAAGGGCTGCTTCACTACAGGGACAGAGAGGCTGTGTCTAAGGAGACACAAGAGGCAGAAAGGCCTGTTGGCTCTAGGCCAAGGCCTCCCCTGAAGCAGAGGGCGGAGCAGGAAGGGATGACTGTGGGTTTTAATCCCTTGTGCACATAAAGCTCTCTGTCTGGGGAGTCTGTCTGACTTTCTGCAATGGACAGTTTCCCCTGGCAAGTTGATGTTGCCCTAGGTGGTCCCCCTGGGGGGGGTGTTCCACAATGGAACCCCACAGTCACCTGCAGTGTGCAGGGACATCAGTCAGTCACCACACCTCCTATAGGCTATAAAGAGAAACCAGAGTCTAGACCTCTTAAGTGCTAATGACAACTAGCTATATTTTGTACACAAGAGTCCAGCTAAGCCTGTGTGGGATGAGAGTTGGAGTCATCTGTTCTAAATATACACATGAAACAAGTAGTTTATCCTGGCGAAACTGACCCACCAATCAGTCACTTCACTGTGGACTTTGCTGTTAATTTTGGCTCAAGAAACGGCCATTGCGTAAACAGACTCATGTAGCAGAAAGCCAGTGTTTATGCCTGGAAGCCACTTTTCCCATTTCTGCCGGAGTAAGAGTCACACCCTGCCTTTTACAGCCCGCCCAAGTCACCCTCATCCCAGCCATCTCAAGAGTGTTCCCGCTTCCACCCACACCCTCCCTGTTGGGACCCCTTCCTTCAGGTATAGACATGAAGGTCAAGTTGTTAATGTACCTTGTAACCGCTCATCCCCTAGAACTCTGACTTCTCGACTCTTCTTATGGGCAAACTTCTCCAGCATCTGACACCGTCTCTACCTCCTCACTCCACCCTTTTACCCTAAAGCTGCATTGAAAGCCTAGAGGATGCACTCTTATCTTACCCAGGACACCTCGGTCACACTCACAGATCATTCTACCAGAAAATAAATACCAGTCCCCATTGCTCATCAACCCACTCTCCTCACACCCTTCCCTCTGCCTGCCCAGCACCCACGTGCTAGTACTCATGAGGGGAGGAGCCTGTATCCTGAGTGAAGCAAGGGTAAGAAAAGCAGCTGTTCTTGACCAGGGCCACAAACAAGAGCAGGTGCTCGGGCACTCAGAAAACCCACCTTCTCAGAGACTGAAGGGCAGTAAAGCAGACACCACATGGGGGTCACAGATGCCCTGCACGGGCTGAGAAGGAAAGAGATTCATACCTGAGAGTGCTCCATTTCAGTGCTGCCTGGGTGGACTGAACACAGACCTAAAGACCAGAGGCACATTTCTCCTGGGCCAGCTTCCCCCACTCCCCTTTTATTATATTTATTTATTTATTTACATCCCAAACTCTGGCCCCTTCCAGTCCTCCCCTTGAAATATCCTCCCCACCCTTTTCTCCTCTAAGAGGGTGCCCCTCCCCATCTCCCATCCTGGCACATCAAGTCTTTACCAGATTGAGTGCATCCTCTGCCACTGAGGCCAAACAAGGCAGCCCTGTTGGGGAATGGATACCACAGTCAGGCTTCAGCTTTAGGGAGAGCCTCTGCTCCAGTTGCGGGGGTCCCCCATGGAGACTGAGCTACATGCACATCTGCTACATGCTGAGGGTCTCGTTCCAGCCCGTGTGTGTGTGTGTGTGTGTGTGTGTGTGTGTGTGTGTGTGTGTGTGTGTTCTTTGGTTGATGGCTCAGTCTCTGAGAGCTCCCAGAGGTTCAGGTTCGTTGGCTCTGTTGGTCTTCCTGTGGGGTTCCCATCCCCTTCCTCTGGTCCAGCTTCTTTATCCACCTTGTGGGACTATAAGGGAAGGCCAGTGTGAGGTCAGAGCGCGGCATCTGGTGTCTTTCCCATGCCCTCCACTGTATTGCCTTGAACAGGCTCTCACTGAACTGGAAACTCACAGTTTCAGTTAGGCTGGCCAGCTGGAGAATGCTCACGGTCCACCTGTCTCCACACACCTCCCTGCACTACTGGGCTTACAAACACAGGGGCCTTGCTCGTCTCTTTACATGCATGCTGGATTCAAACTCAGGTTACCCATAGAGCCATCTCCCAACACCCCCTGCTCCATGTTTTTCTTACTGTGAGGTGCCTGAAAGCAACAGAGAGGGTAGAGTCTAGGCACCATTTTGATTTTGTTGTTGTTGTTTATTTTTATTATTTTATGTGTATGGGTGTTTTGCCTGGGTGTGTGTCTATACATCATGTCAGTGCCTGATGTTCAAATAGGATGGAAGAGGGAGTAGAGTCTCCTAGAACTAGACTTACAGATGACTGTGAGCTACCATGTGGGTGCTGGGAATGGAATCCCCTGGACCTCTGGAATAATAGCTGGTACTCTTAACCACGGAGCCACCTCTCCAGCCCCTTGCTTTGTTTTTATCAGAGAGAGTCTTGCTACATAGCTCAAACTCTCAACAATTCTCCCGCATCAGCCTCCCAAGTATTGTGTGCCTTAAACTGTGAACGGTAACCCAAGTAGAGCAGGGTACCAATTTGGAGATCCAGAAACACAGCTGCAGCAAAAGCTTCTGAATTGTGGTGACCAGAAATCAACTCAAGGTCAAACACAGGACGATTCAGACATGTGTCTGGTGGTGCTCATGGGTGTGGCATGTCTTGGTTCCACGGTGCCTGGGTCCTGAGCTCACACTGCACAGGGCAGACAGACATCAGTCCAGGTAGCTCACTGTGGCCACCTGAAACACAGAGACTCAGGCTGTGGCCGCTGATGAATCCTGGTGCTTTTGTTAACTGCCGTGCTCTTAAAAAAAACCACAATGATTTAGTTATGGAGAGAAAAGCTGTTTAATATTTTCCTAGCCACCTCTCTGCATGTAAATACCAAGTCAGTATAGCTTTAGATGTGTCAGCGTGTCTGATTTTAAAAATTGTTGCCTGATTTGTTGGCATGAGTTTCATTTAAAAAAGTTATTGAATGTGTTTTGTCTTAGGATTGAGATAACATTTCCAACAACTTCTGAAATGGTCCTAAACACATTCTGCACTGTGTGTCTTGGGGAGGCAGCATATTTAACATCACCAATTATAAAGTTAAAACAGCAGTCAATTCTGAAAGTTGTGGTAGATGATCTGAATCACGCAATATCAAATATTCAGCAAAGACAGAATTCTTTGTGGGAAAAAAACAAGCACATTCATCCAATTAATGTACAGGATTGCTTTACCTTCGATACATAGTAAAATTACATATCACAACATCAAAGAGTTATTATAACACACAATGTATAATCAAATAGCGATTTTAAATGCATTTCTTTTTATGATTTCTTATCAATGAATGCTATACTTATATACATCAACTTCTGGAGACTCAAAATATTTCTCAAGTGAAGAGGCTTGAGTGGAAAAGGTTTTAAGAAGTCCTGGTTGATGGGGGGCCTGAGAGCAGAGGGGGCATGGCCTATATGGTGGGACTACTGAGGACTGTGAGGGCAAGGCCTGGGCCAGGCACAATCCAGCCTTTTCAACCTCTGCTTGGTCTCAGTCTACCCTCACTTTCCACTGGCAGGACATCTATGAAGAGTGTGGGTCAGTGACAAGGATGTCTGTCCTCCAGGCTGTCTTAGTGTCCTGTGCAGACTCAGAGGGCTACACTTTTCTGTTGCTGGTGGTGCATGCTCATTCTCAGATGTTCACCAGATGGCTCTACTGCCCAACTTACCCTTTCCAATGATGAGTATCTATGGCCTGTGTTTTCAGATGTGTGGGTTCACTGCTACCCTTCACACCTTAATTAATGGAGGCAAAGTGAGTTTCCTGACTCCATTGCTTCCATGTATTAGACACCTCCACTGGGAGAAAAAGCTCTCCCAACCCCTGTGTACTTCCTTAATGTGTACACCTATACAGATGTGGATTCGTGGCTATGCATTCAAGCTGAAGGCTGTAATTCCATATTGTGATCTTTTTTTCCACACTACATCCCAGATAGAGCCAATGGGAGTCCTTCAGAGTGGTCTTCTATGTTCTTTTGACATAGTTGCAGGTTAGAAGCAAATATTTCCCTACTTTCTGGCACATAGAGGTACAGGCTCCAGCCCTGACTTCAGTTGTTGCTAAAGGAACCCTGATTTGGGGAAGGCTGGAATCTAAAAATTATTATTTGAACACTGGGTATTTCTACGGTCATGGTTGTGTGAATGTTGTTGCTGTTAGGCCCTTTCAAGGGATGAGCTTGCTGGGTATACACAAAGACCAAATTGTGTGTGGTAGGCACATGAGCTCACTGGTCCCTGACTGCCAGGGTCACAGTTATGTAACACCTCCGAGTGGAATAAGATGAATGACTTACTTCTAATGAGCAGACTATGAGAGATAACAGGACAGACCTCAGATACTAGGTTACGAGGCCTTGTGCCTGCTCACTCTGATGAGTTCAGTCACCATGTTGTAGGTCTATGGAGAGGCTCACATGGCAAGAGACGGAATGAAAGTCAAATCTCTGTGGGTCAGAAAATGGTTCCTCCCTGGTCCTGTCTCCTTAGATGACACCATGGTCTCACTTACAGCTTGACTGAACCCCTTTGAAAAAACCTGGAGTCAGAAGCACCAAACACACACACACACACACACACACACACACACACACACACACACACACACACGCACACATACATACATACACCCACTACTCAGATCCCACAGCCCACAGACTAGGAGATGGTAGCTTCTTGTTGTTTTAAGTCTCTAGGTCTTGAGGCAGTTTGTAATGTTAAGTGATATATAACATATTCATCATGTCATATGGATGTATGCATGTGTGTCCCTGTGCGTGTATAGAAAGATGACACATCCATTCTCATATTACTCGACATATCACAAACTGTTACTTTGTGCTGATAATTTCATTTTGGGTCCAGTTCATGCAACTCTTCCCCATTTCCCATGTTTGTACTTTATCCAATAGTGAAAGGCCAGCTCTGATGACATAACTTGTCCATAGCCATTAACTTGTTCATTCATAGAATACACGGAGAACAGCATCAGAACTGTTCTCTTCTCATTTCTTTGAAAAAGTTACCTAACTGCAGGAGTTTAGGATTTGTTTGGTTGGCATACTTTCCAGATTCTACTGCATACAACCAAAGCCCTGTGACCTTGTTTTCACAATCAAACACAAGCATGCTCTGTGAGCTTCTCTGGGAGGTGAGAAATATCATCCATCTCAGACAGCAGACATCTGCTTTGCTGTTGAGTTGGGCTCTAACATTCTGCTTGTGATGTCTAGACTAGATGGAGCTTCTACTCACTTCCTGAGCTTCTACTCATTTCTAAGCAGATGCATTATTGTCAAGAACACGAAAGCACCAACTTCTGAGGCCAGCAGCATAGTGTTCAAGACCTGGTAGTTCTCAATCTTCCTAACACTGCTATCCTTTAATACAGTTCCTCATGTTGTGGTGGCCCCCAACCATAAAATTATTTTCTTTGCTACTTCATAACTGTAATTTTACTACTGTTATGAATCGTAATGCAACAATTTTTGGAGATAGAGGTTTGCCACAGGAGATAGAGGAGACCCACAGGTCAAGGACCATTGTCAAGCAGTCGTTAAATTATTTATGCATGAGGCTTTAGCTTGGTGGTTGAGTGTTTGCCTACCATATGCAAGGCTTTGAAACTGATTGATCTCCAGTTTGTGCATACATGTGAACTTAAACACACACACACATACACACACAGGCACATAGGGTGGTGATTCCCTTATGTTGTGATAAAACACTCAGACCAAAAGAACTTCGGGGAGGAGAAGCTTATTTGACTGACACCTCCAAGTCTGTCTATCACTGAAGAAAGTCAGGACAGAAATCAAGTTGGGATGAAACAAAACCCATAGAGGAATGCTGCTTACTGGCCTCATCCACTCTGGTCCTGGGCCGTACAAGGAAGCTAGCTGAATACGAACCAGTGGGCCCTCTTCCATTACTTAGAAATCAAGACAATGCCTCCACAGACATGCACAGAAGCCAATTTGATTTGCTCAGTTTTTGACTGAGATGACTCCAGGATGTGTTGGGTTGGCAGTAAAGCTAATCAGTGTACACACCACCATTCTCCCATGGTCACTTGGAGGGCAAAGCATATAGTGTTGGTTTTTGAAGACACCTGGAGAAATTTTCAATTATAATTATTGCCATTATTCAAAATGACACTGAATGACCAATTATTGACCTCCTCTTTGGGAGGATCCCCGTAGCCTGTTTTCATCTCTTGGCTAGGCAGAGCTCTGGTGAAACAACAGGTGGGTATCAGGTCCTTAGCCTTAATTGATCCTTAGCCTGAACTGATTTGAAAGGTATTCTGTGACACTAGGTTGTCACTGCAACTGTCCTGGGAGGCAACTTTAAAGAGACAGGTTGTTCCTAAGCAACATCAATGCCAGGCATGGGGAGGAGGACATAATGCTTCACTGAGGCCTGTCCCTCTAGACACCAGACTCACACCTAGTCTCAAGTAACAAATACAATTATTCTCTCAAATAGAGTCTCTAAGACAGTGGTTCTCAACCTTCCTAATGCTGTGACCCTTTCATACAGTTCCTCATGTTGTGGTGACTATCAAATTATTTCATTGCTACTTCACAACTGTAATTATGCTATTGTTATGAATCATAATCTGAATATCTGACATGTAGGATACTAATATCCAACCCCAAAGGGGTCAAGATTCACCCACAGGATGCTGCTCTAAGTTTTTTACCTAGGATTCTCATGCTGAGCAAATATTTGCTAAGCTACCCTTTACCACCCCAGAGATGCTACATAAGCTGGCATATATATATATATATATATATATATATATATATATATATATATCACATTCCACATAATACAGTACACATATACTATACATCTAATACATAATGCATACATACACACACACACCATCCATATATCCCCATCATTACCACACCCCCAGAAACCATAGCACACATACTTATGCACACAGACACTGGTCATGTATCAATAGGCACACACACTTATCCATGATGCTTAAGTTGTCCACATGCATACAATGGGACAAATACAGTGCACACGTGCATGCACAGATACACATACATACACACCCTGAGGGAAGCCTCCTTATAGAGACAGACTGTTAACTCTCCTCCAGCTAGCCTGGACAGCTTTCGCCAGGGCCCTCCCAGCACCTGCATCCAGAGGAATCTGCTGAGCCTCCACCTATGGCCTCCCGCTGGGAGACAAGAGGGGCCATGTGAGGCAGGCCAGTCACTGCTCAGAGCCTCTTCCTCTGTGTGAGGGTCCCCTGAGTACAGTATGGCTTGAATAAAGGCCCCTGCCTTGTCCACACTGGTAGAGCCACTACAGGAAGTTCTCTCAATCCTTGTGACCTGGGAAAGCAGTCTGACACTGCCCCACCCCTCCTCATGTTTTCTCAAGCATCACCTATTAATTTTAGACGGTAAAGGACACTTTTCCCCTGCTCTCTTTCCTGGGAAAGTCTCCACAACACCCAGCACTGAGCCTTGTACACAGAATATCTTCAACTGCTGGATGCCTGTGAATTAAATTCAGCAAATGAGAACCATACATACTTGTTACCAGGCCACCACTCTTACAAAACACAGATCCTTAAACATATGTAACCCCTTCATGGAAATAACTGTTTAGGTATCATAGGCAAAGACAAGGCCATAGCTCAGCAGTAGAGATCTTGAGTGAGGCATTGGTTTGATCCTCAGCATTGACAAAAAGGAACACACACACACACACACACACACACATATACACACACACACACACACTCACTCACTGGGGGGCATAGGAAACCTCCTAATAATGGCTTGTTATTTTTAAAATATTACATTGATTGATTGATGGATGGATGGATGATTGATTGTGTTCATGTGTCATGGTTCATGGGCAGAGCAGAGGACAAATTGCAGGAGTCTGTTCTCTCCTTGTATGTGGGTTACAGGGAGATCAAACTCAGGTCATCAAACATGGTGGCAAACCTTTACCTCCTGATCCATCTTGCAAGCCTATTTGATTTCTTCCTCAAGAACTGTGGTGATGGCTTATGGCATCTAATTTTCATTCCTTTCTCTTCCAGGGTCAGAAAGCATGGATAGAGAGGACATTTTGCAAAAGAGAATGCATCTTTGTGATTCCCAGTACAAAAGACCCTAACAGGTATGTTAGATGCTACTGTGGAGGCATGATCCAAGTCAGGGCTTGTCCAGCATGTCTCAGCAACTATTCTTCTAATGTCTGTGAGAGAAGGGAGAGGAGACAAGGACGTGACAGACTCTGTCCCCATTAACACAGAGTCACTGGGCTAATCAGCTCCTCTGTTGAGAGACAAATGCCTTGGTAGAGGATTTTTCTTTGCAAGTCTCTCATGAGCTCTCTCCCAGCCAGATGAGAGAAAGATCCTTAGATAGTCTCAGGATATCTTCCAGGGCCTCAGCAGTCCAATCCCCTAGTTTAATTATACAAAAAGGAACGTCTATCCTTGGGAAAGATGCAAGTGGCTGAGTGAAATGATTATGGCCCTTGTTCACAAGATAGCCAGCGCTTCCACTTACCCATCTGAAATGCATGCTATAGGGTAAATGGGAAGCCTTCCAAATACTTGAGCAATCTGGAGGACTCAGCTGAAACTTCTCCTCTGAGCTTAAGGGTGGGGGAGACTTACCCACAGGCTCTCCCTGAAATCCATGTGAGCAGGGTCACTGGTGTAGGAGGGCACAGATGCTTGGGCATCATCTGTTTCAGATTTGCTTGGTGACTAATCCTAGTGTCTCATGTCCTCAAGCTCCCTGTCCCCCCCACCCTGTACCCTGCAGGCCTCACTCCTTACCCAAACCCTTGTATAGTTAGGGGAGAAAGAAGCTCTCCATCACAGGCCTTCTCTTTCTTCATCCCAGCCACTGAGTGACTGAGTGACTGGCTCTGTCCCTCCCTGTCATGATGAACAAAGGTCTTCGAAAAAATTGAGAAGCATCTTTCCTCCTCATTCCCCAAGTCACAGCAACATAAGTCTGACTAACATTACCCCCCTGGACTTGGGTGACTTTGTTAAAGAAATTGAGATTCAAGTCCTAAAATTCACATGCACTTTTGTAAGAAGAGAGGGAGGGAGAGAAGGGAGGAGGGATTTTGTGGTAAATATTATCTTGAGGGTTTTACCTCACTTGGACCATATAGTTTCCAAAATAAAAGACATAGAAGCCTTTATATTTACAATAAAATTAAAGCACTAAAACTGTACAGATATCAACCCTCTGTGCTAGTTTGTCTACTTCCCTGTCAAAAATCCCAAGATATCAGTTGCCACGTTCCACCTGGACCACTCCTACCTCAAGAGGCCAGCCTCGATGGCCATCGCTCATGACCCACCTACCCCATGGCAACTTCTCCTTCCTTCCTCTTCCCCCTCCTCCTCCTCCCTGCCTCAGACCCCAAGCCTGGGAACCTTCACTCTGCCTCCCTCTCTTCTGCCCCGTTCATCTTTAGTAACTAATCAGGGATAACTTGTGTGTGTGTGTGTGGGGGGGGCAAGGTTCACACAACAAAAGTTGGTGGACTTGAGAACCTCCTCAATGGGGTCAACCAGATCTTGAGGGCCAGTAGAGCAGTACCAGCCTAACCCTCTACAGAGAAAAGGAGGGAGGGAGCAAGAGAGGAATGGAGGAGAAGAAGGAGGGATGGGGGAAGGAAAGACAAGGAAGAAGGAAGGGAGGGGAGAAGTTGGATTGAGGGGAAGACAGAAGGGGAAAGGAGAAGAGAGAAGGAAAGGAAATGAAAGGAGAAAGAAAGAGGAGGGAGGAAAAGAGGAAAGGAAAAGGAAGGAAGTGGGAAGAGGAGGAAAGAGAGAGGAAGTGAAAGTAATTCTGAATATCAGTTCTCATACCACTGATGAAGCAACCAGAAGGGCAGGGAGAAAGAACCTCCCACTTGTACCAAGACATCACTCTGGGAAGACTAAGCTTTGGTGGTTCAGGCATAAACTATATGGCAGCCAACCATGACAGGGATAAAGGAATCCCTGGTCATGCCTGGAAAGACCAAAGGACAAGCTCAGGGGAGTCTAGAAAGGAGAGTGGGTCAGAGGCTGACGGAGCAATGCAGAGATGCCAAAAACCAGGATTCCCAAAGTGACAGCCCAGGACAGGACAGCCCAACATTCACTGAGATTGGGGCAGAAACAAGGTTTCACTGAAACAAACAAGCAAACACAAAACCAGAAGAACCATGCAGCACTGTAGAATTTTGGCAGGTCACTTGTCTGTCCCAAGACTATGACTGTACTTGGTCACAAAATGTTCAACATTATTCACAGGGCCCATCTGATAATGTTCTTGAGACATTAGAAAGATAACCAGTCACTCAGTAAGAAAGTACAGCCATCCAAAGTGTTGCAAACAGACTGGTATATAAGGAGTGATGTGTTGCTCTTTGTGGGCACTTCAGGGGACACTTCTGTCCCTGATAAAGATGATGACTAAGATATTCTCGGTGCCCTGGTTGGTCCCAGCTTGTCCGCTCAGGCTAACTTCACTCACTGGTTGGATGGAACGGAGGAAATGCTGCTGAACGGCCTGCTTTGCTCCTCTTTCAGATGTTGCTGTGGTCAGCTCACTAACCAGCACATCCCCCCTCTGCCGAGCGGGGCTCCCAGCACAACAGGAGAGGACACCAAGCAGGTGGACGTGCAGTCTGGGAAATGGTCTGTCAGCAAACACACCCAGAGCTACCCAACAGACTCCTATGGGATTCTTGAATTCCAGGGTGGGGGCTACTCCAATAAAGCCATGGTAAGAGGGGTGATGGAGTGCTGTACACAGGAATTCAGCTTTCACCAGGGCCTGTCTCCTGGCCCTGGGTCTTCCTCTGTCTTACAGCTCAACTTTCATAGGCACATTACTGCAAGTCCACGAGATGCATCTGTGCAGATGGATTTTACCCATTCTTCAGAACTTGACATCACTGTATAAAAGTACACGCAACCTCTAGAGAATGCACCCCAAGCTCTAGACCACAAAGCATGGCTGAACCCAACCTTGCACACATGCTCCTTTGCCCCACCCCCTTGTTTGCTTTGTATTGCTATGATAAATACTGCCACCAAAAGAAACTTAAGAAGAAAAGGGGTTTATTTCATCGTGTGTTTCTAGGTAATATAATAGGTCATCACTGAGGGAACTCAAGGCAGGAACCTGGAGGCAGGAACTGAAGCAGAGACCACAGAGGAGTGCTGCTTGCTGGCTTGGTCTCCATCACTTTCTCAGCCTGCTTTCTTATACATTCCAGGATCACCTGCACAGGGGTGGTACCCTCCACAATGATCTGGGTCCTCCCACATCAATTATTAATCAAGAAAATGCCTACAGGCCAGTCTGATAGATAAAAAGCATTTTCTTGATTGAGGTTTCCTCTTCCCAAACAACCCTGTCTTGTGTCAAGTTGTCAAACAAAAATCAACCAGCATACCTACTGGTGAGGAAATTCTTTAAAATGGTATTAATAACCATGGACTTGCCATCCTCCTCAGTCCATGTGGAGACCCTCTGAAGTCAGCTTCCCTGTGTCTTCCCTTCTCTGCAAGAGGAGGGGGACAATCTCTCACAGTATGCTGTAGCTAGGACTGCTAGCTCCCTTTCTGGAAGGCCCTAGAGAGGAGGAGGCACTGATTCTCAATACTATTTATGCAATTTCATTTCATTGGTCTAACATTGTGATTCAAATGCAATTGTTGTGTTTCAAATACCACAGTATAGGAATCTCTGGGTTGGCTCCCTACGTATTAGCATGGGCACAGAAAGGCAGCACAGGGGGCCTTGGCTTCTAGCTACTAATGTCTTTTTTACCCTGAGGAGAAGGGCCCATGGCCACTTTCCTCCTCACTTAGTGATAGCATTGCTCAGCATTCTGGACCTTTGTTCTAGCTGAACCAGTTTGGAATTGATTGTTTCAAGGCTAAGCTTGCAAATAAATTGCAAGACGCTCAGATATGTTTGAATGTCAGTCAAAAGAAGAAACCATTTTTAGTACAACTCTATTCCAACTCTTATGTGATGTCCTGCATTTAGTAAAGATACTGTGCTACACCATTTTAAATATTCATCTAAAATTCAGGCACATTAGCCTGGTCAGTTAACACTACAACACTTTAGATGAGGTAATTTATAAACAGATATGTACTGTACACAGTTCTCAAGGCTAAGAAGCCTCTAATTAAGGTCTCAATTGATTATAGTTTCTCATCGTGCTTACTAAGTGTCACTTTCTTGGTGTGTGCTCACATATAGAGAAGCGAGCAAACTCCCGTGGGCCTCAGGAACACCAATCCTTATCTACCCCTTACCACTGCTGCACTGGGATGGAGTTTAAACATGTGCCTGTCAGGGTAACACAAACACTTGACTCATGGTACTGGTGTCCTGCATTTTTCTTTGCTAAATCTGGCCATCTTTCCCCAGGTTACCTTGAGTCACTTGGCTGCAGATTAATGCAGAGGACCCAAGACATAGAGATCCTTAAGACACTGAGGGAGTTCTTATTTGGGACATGTGGCATATCCCTGCTCCCCTCTGACAGAGAAGCGAAACTAAGGGCGGGCACTGAGCACTACGCACTCTTTTGCAGTACATCCGAGTCTCCTACGACACCAAGCCAGATTCCCTGCTCCATCTCATGGTGAAGGATTGGCAGCTGGAGCTCCCCAAGCTCTTGATATCTGTGCACGGAGGCCTCCAGAGCTTCGAGATGCAGCCCAAGCTGAAGCAGGTGTTTGGAAAAGGTCTGATCAAGGCTGCCATGACCACAGGGGCGTGGATCTTCACCGGGGGTGTGAGCACTGGTAAGAGGGACCCGCCCTTGCTGTGTGAGTCTATACAGATGGACTCACTGAGGTTGCAGAGGGCCTCCTAGTAAGAATGGCCAGAAGACCAGACACGTGGAAGCCTGATCCCAACTGTAACAACAGTGAAAGCTTTACTCGACACAGTTTTATTGTTATTGTGATTGATTTGTTTAAATAGTCCAAACATAATTTTGTTAGGTGACTTTCCATCACCATAACAGACAGCTGAGATCATCAGTTTATAAAGGGAGAAGGTTGACTCTGGTTCATGGTGTTAGAGGTTTCAGCCTATGGTCAGTTGGCCCATTGCTCTGGGCCTGTCAGTATCTCATGGTGGGAGTACATAGTAGAACAAGATAAAGAGAGGTCACTAGAGTTGACAAGTCTTCAAGGGCACTTGCCAGTGACCCACAGACCACACACTGGGTCCTTTCTCTTATAGAGTCCACCACATCCTGACGGAGCCCTGCTAGACAGCAAGCATCTAACATGGGACTTTGGGGGGACAATCGAGATCCAAACCTCAGTGGGCATAACAGCGATGATGGTGAACCTCTGAGTCAGATGATCTGGGCCATTCCCTGGGCATAGCCGTGGAGAAGTGCCATTTCCCAGGAGCCAATAGGTGCTGTTTCCACTCGTTATGGGAGAATGAACTGAACCATATATGAATTAAGGAACATCCCTGGTGGTCTATCTTACTGATAGCAGAATGTAGCTAGGACTACCAGTGAGACCCAGTGACTTCCAGCTCTGGGTCACAGAAATCCACGCCCGGCTGTTTTGGGCTCTGCTCATATTTTCCCTACTCCAGGAGTTAACACAGGATCAGTGGTTATGAGGAGCACAGACTTGTGGGATGTGTTCTCTTCCTGAAGAGAACGGGTTCCAGTCCCGATCCACGGGGATTATGGAGGCTCAGAGTAGGCACCTCTGACGTCCATCAGTGTTGATGTGGTGTGATGTGGCGCAAGAGGGCCTGAAACGTGGCATGTGGCTACTCACAGGTGTCGTCAGCCATGTGGGGGATGCCTTGAAAGACCACTCCTCCAAGTCCAGAGGCCGCCTCTGTGCTATAGGAATCGCTCCCTGGGGCATGGTGGAGAATAAGGAAGACCTGGTTGGGAAAGATGTAAGTTTTCTCTGAAGGCATTGACAGGTTTCAAAAATTAAGTCTGTATTTTGAGATTTGTACATTGTTATAAGAAACACCAGAGAGCACCTTTTACTCATTCCTCTGGTGGAAGGTTCTTGCAAAATGATAGTATAATCAAGATGCTGACATTGATACCTTCAAGATACCTCATCACAGAAGGAAGTCCCCTGCTGTCCTTAAATATTTATACCAATTTCCTCCCATCTCTCCTTCCTCCTCAACCCTGACAACCACTACAGTGTTACAGATCTAATTTTTTATTATTTTCACGATGTGGTAATACACAGTATGCAATCTTAAGACGATGAGTTTTCCCCCTGTAATTCTCGGGACACTCAGATTGCCATGGCTTCCTTCTTACTACTCAATGATGTTCTGTGATGTGGATATACCACTGCAGGTTGTGTAACCACTATCTCTTGAAAAAACATCTAGGCTGTTTCTAGCTGGTCCATTAAAAATGAAGTTGCTATAAAATTTGTGCTCAGGGGCCTGGAGAGACGGCTCAGTGAGCGGGTAAAGTGCTTGCTGGACAAGCATGAGGACGTGTGTCTGTATTCACAATGCTCACATACAGATCCAGGTGTAATGTGTGACTGTAACCTCAGGGCTAGAAATGAAGCCAGGAGGTCCTGGGGGCTCATTCTCAGCCCATCTAGCAAGGCAGTGAGCTTTGTGTTCAGTGAGAGACCTTGTCTTAAAAATAGCCTCTGATCTCCACTGGCATGTGTAGCCACCACACATATACGCATACAGACACTCCTGTGCTCAGGATTTTGTGTTACTGTCAGTTTTCATTTCTCTGCAGTAAATACATGTTCAATTATTGGGTTGCCACTATCTAAAGCAAACAAGTTTCTTTCTGTTCAAATACATTCATTGAGAAAATAGCTTTCAGAGTATAGGATAGAGAAATGACACTTAAGTTTACATGTGGTAGCTGGGCAGTAGTGGCACATACCTTTAGTCCCAGCATTCATGGCAGAGGTACAGAGGCAGGAGCAGGGACAGGGGCAGGGCAGGGGCAGGGGCAGGGCAGGAGCAGGGGCAGGGGCAGGTGCAAGGGCAGGGGCAGAGGCAGAGGCAGAGGCAGAGGCAGAGGCAGAGGCAGAGGCAGAGACAGGTGGATCTTTGTGAGTTTGAAGCCAGCCTAGTCTACAGAGCTAGTCCCACAGTCTATACAGAGGTATACACGGAGAAACCCTGTATCAAAAAAACAAAAGAAAACCAAGTTTTTGTATGTGGTATGGGTACACATTTCTTGTGTCCCCTGTGACACTTAATATCTAAGTTCTGTAGCTTTGATTCACATCGTGCTTTCTGTCAGGTAACAAGAGTCTACCAGACCATGTCCAACCCTCTGAGCAAGCTCTCTGTGCTCAACAATTCCCACACTCACTTCATCTTGGCTGACAACGGCACCCTGGGCAAGTATGGTGCTGAGGTGAAGCTTCGAAGACAGCTGGAAAAACACATCTCCCTGCAGAAGATCAACACAAGTAAGTCCTGGGAGGCGATGGGCACCAACTCAGGGCTGACTCTACCAGGGTGGAAGCCAGCTGAAAAGGAAATGACCAGAGGATGTTGATTCTTGCTAGACCCGTGGACCATGCTCAGACTCTCTGCCTTAGCCACCTACCAAACCACCTTCCCAGAGCAGTCATAGGATGCTTTGCCCAGGTTCACAAGTTGGTATGAGACTTACCCTTGCACTGTTTGTTATGGTTGTCATGGCGATGGCACTGCCCATCACATTGCCCTCATTCTTGTTCAATGTACTTACTGCTATTATTTTCCTTAATGTTTTATCAGGAAAAAACACTTGTATGATTCAGATTATGAACCAACGAATGTTGTAGGGTCATTACTTATCTCTGTAGCTCTCAGTCTCTCACATGAACTAAGATGGTGAGATGAAGTCCCTGGGCCTGGCTGCAGGGCCATCTGTTCCTGATGGGCACCATGCTTGCTGGTCCAGATGACACAGCTAGGAGGAAGGAACACTCACTGCTGGGGGAAATCTGAGGATGAATTAGAGAATGGACTGACTCCCAAACAGATGAGAGGACAAAACTTGTTAGAACTAAGGTATTTGCATAACCTCCTGGGAAATGCCCACATGCAAAACTTCTGTCAGACAATTATTAAATGATCTCACAGAATATTTCATTCTTAACATCATTGGTAATATCTCAGTGCACCACAATCTAGAACTAGGAAAAGGTCAGAATGTAAGGAACTGCGGTATCACTCAAGTGGTTAGGACTGGGGTGCCTACTCCTAAGGGGTGCAGATTTCCAAGAATCAGCTTAAAGTATTTCTATTAATACTCTGAGAATATTATATAGTTTATTTTCATTCTATTCTTCCCTTACTTGTCCCAGATCTACCCTCACCCCCCAATCACCCCTCGAATTCATGTCCTCTTTTAAAAAAATGACTCCTTGAGTCCTATTGTGCTGACCATGCATTCACAGGTGTGGGGTCATCCACTTGAATGTGGTCAACCTACCAGGGCCACACAATTAAAGAAAACTGACTCCCTTCCCACAGAAACTATCAACTTGTCAACCCCTCCCCACCCCTATGCTGGAATACTGACCAGCTTGATCCTGTGCGGACAGCCACAGCCGCGGTGAGTTCATGAGTGTGGCAATCCCAAGAGTCAGATCTTGGTGGATAAATCAGTTGGATTTAGTATTTTTGGACTTGTAAGTTCGGCTTGGACCTGTGACCTGTGGGCTTCCCTTTGTCATCCTTTGCCTAGGCCTCTGAGTGGGGCGAGGACAGCAAAGGGGTGCTCAGTGGTCACCTCTACTGCAGAGAGTTTCGGAAGCCTGGCCTGAGCCAAGAGCAAGTTCTACTCTGCTTCCGGAAGTGAAGTCACCGTGATCCTAAGCCTGCTTGGATGCAAATCTCAAAGACGGAGACCATGCCACCCTGATCCATTTCCCACTATTTTTTTCTTTTTTCTTTTCCATTTTTTTCCTTTTTTTTATTGAATATATTCTTCATTTACATTTTAAATGTTATACCCCTTCCCAGTTTCCCCCCTCCCCAAAAACCCCCAACCTATCCTCCCACCCTCTGCCTCCAAGAATATGCTTCTCCAGCTAAAGGGGTTTACAGTCCCATGGGAAGAACAATGATGTCGGCCACCCAGATGGCCCAGGACTCCCAGGGACTAAACCATCAACCAAGGGGTACACATTGGTTCCAGCCAAAAA
Organism: Tokudaia tokunoshimensis; assembly: GCA_036184795.1. Taxonomy (NCBI): domain Eukaryota; kingdom Metazoa; phylum Chordata; class Mammalia; order Rodentia; family Muridae; genus Tokudaia; species Tokudaia tokunoshimensis. Next base: position 39,615,244 of record BTHU01000001.1, read on the forward strand.
TGTGTCAGAGGAATGCTTTGTCAGGCATCAGTGGGAGGACAGGTCCTTGATCCAGTGAAGGCTCAATAGATGCCCCAACAAAGGGAAATCATGGTGGTGGTGGTGGGGAAGGTGGGAGTGAGTCAGGTGGAGGGGCATATACTTGGAGGCAGCGGTGGGAGGAGGGATTGGGGTTTTCAGGGAGGGGGAAAGCGGGAAAGGTTTTAACATTTAAAATGTAAATGAAGACTATATTCAATAAAAAAAAAAGAATATGCTCCTCCCCCAACCCACTCCCACGCCCCCCCCCGATTTCCCCACGCTGGGGAATCTCTTGAGTCTTCACAGGACCAAGAAACTCTCCTCCCACTGATGCCCAACAACTCATTCCTCTGCCACTCTTTTGACTAGAACCATGTGTACCCCTTGGTTGATAGCTTAGTCCCTGGGAGCCCTGGGGCATCTGGTTGGCCCTTCCCATGAGGCTGCAAACCCCCCAGCTCCTCCAGTCCACCCTCCAACTCCTCCATTGTGAACCCCGAGCTCAGTCCAATTTCCCACTATTTCTTATTCATGACTTAGCCCGGTAGTTCCCAACCTTCCTAATGCTCCAACCCTTTAATACAGTTCCTCATGTTGTGGTGACCCGCCAACCATAAAATTATTGTTGTTATTATTATTATTACTATTATTATTATATGATAAAATTGAAGATTTACATGGAAAATATTTCTGACAAAATTGAAGAAATATATAGAAAAACACATTAAAATTGAGAGTTTTCATGGAAAATTAAAGAGTAAAATGGTATACATAAAAAAATTGCTAAATTAATTGAAAAAGGAAGTAGAAACATTTTATGATAGAATGAAGATTTATGTGGAAAATATTTCTGATAAAATTGTAGGAAAATATAGAGTAACATGTTACAATGGAAGATTATGGAAAATTACAGATAAAATGGTACGCATAAAAATATGTCTAAGTTGACTGAAAGTGGGAGTATGAACATTTTCTGATAAAATTGAAGATTTACATGGAAAATATTTCTGATAAAATTGAAGAAATATATAGAAAAACATGTTAAAATTGAAGATTATCATGGAAAATATTACAGATAGTATGGTAGACATAAAAATATTACTAAATTAATTGAAAGAGGAATTACAAACATTTTCTGATAAAATTGAAGATTTACATGAAAAATATTTCTGTTGGTCTGTGTCTTTTTATTGGGGAATTGAGTCCATTGATGTTAAGAGATATTAAGGAATAGTGACTGTTACTTCCTGTTATTTTTGGTGTTATTTTTATGTTTGTGTGGTTACTTTCTTTTGGGTTTGTTGGAAGATTACTTTCTTGTTTTTTCTAGTGTGTAGTTTCCCTCCTTGTGTTGGCATTTTCTAGCTATTATCCTTTGTAGGGATGGATTTGTGGAAAGATATTGTGTAAATTTGGTTTTATCACAAAATATCTTGGTTTTTCCATCTATGATGATTGAGAGTTTTGCTGGGTATGGTAGTCTGGGCTGGCATTTGTGTTCTCTTAGGGTCTGTATGAAAGCTGCCCAGGATCTTCTAGCTTTCATCGTCTCAGGTGAGAAGTCTGGTGTAATTCTGATAGGCCTGCCTTTATAAGTTATTTGACCTTTTTCCCTTACTGCTTTTAATATTCTTTCTTTGTTTAGTGCATTTGGTGTTTTGATTATTATGTGCCAGGAGGACTTTCTGGTCTGGTCCAGTCTGTTTGGAGTTCTGTAGGCTTCTTGTATGTTCATGGGCATCTCTTTCTTTAGGTTAGGGAAGTTTTCTTCTATAATTTTGTTGAAGATATTTACTGGCCCTTTAAGTTGGAAATCTTCACTCTCTTCTATACCTATAATCCTTAGGTTTGGTCTTCTCATTGTGTCCTGGATTTCCTGGATGTTTTGGGTTACAAGCTTTATGAATTTTGCATTTTCTTTGACTGTTGAGTCAATGTTTTCTATGGTATCTTCAGTACCTGAGAGTTGTTCTTCTATCTCTTGTATTCTGTTGTTGATGCTTGCATCTATGACTCCTGAATTCTTTCCAAGGTTTTCTATCTCCAGAGGTGTCTCACTTTATGATTTCTTTTTTGTTTCTACTTCCATTTTTAGATCCTGGATGGTTTTTTTCAGTTCCTTCACTTGTTTGTTTGTGTTTTCCTGTAATTCTTTAAGGGATTTTTGTGTTTTCTCTTTAAGGGTTTCTACTCGTTGACCCATGTTCTCCTGTATTTCTTTTTTTTTTTTCAGACTTAGTTCATTTATTTTTCTTGTATAAAAACCCCTATGTGGTAGCCACAGCTGGAGCCTGGGTCCTCTGAACAGAGACTCTGGTGTGGATTTTCACAAGATGATCAGTGAAATCCTGACAAGGAGACTTGGTGAACACAGTCTCTTTCCAGAGGTCGGGGGTCAGGTAGCTGTAAGTCTTGGAGATGGCATCAAAGGTGGCCTTGGCAAAGTTGCCCAGGGTGGCAGTGCAGCCTCTGACTGATGTGTAGCAGTCATCTATACCGGCCATCATCAGGAGCTTCTTGGGCACAGGAGCAGAGACAATGCCAGTGCCTCTGGGGGCCGGGATGAGACGCACCAGCACAGAGCCACAGCGGCCTGTCACCTTGCATGGAACAGTGTGGGGCTTGCCAATCTTGTTTCCCCAGTAGCCTCTCTGCACAGGGACGATGGAGAGTTTGGCCAAGATGATGGCCCCTCGGATGGCAGTGGCAACCTCCTTAGAGCACTTAACACCAAGACCAACGTGACCATTGTAGTCCCCAATAGCGACGAATGCCTTGAACCTGGTCCGCTGGCCAGCCCGAGTCTGTTTCTGCACCGGCATGATTTTCAGAACCTCATCCTTTAGGGATGCACCCAGGAAAAAGTCAATGATCTCAGACTCCTTAATGGGCAGGGAAAACAGGTAGATCTCCTCCAAGAACTCGATCTTCATGTCCTTAACCAGGCGGCCCAGCTTGGTGACGGGGATCCACTCCTTGTCTTCAGCTTTACCTCCACGAGCCCTGCGACCTCGACCACGCCCCGGCCTCAACCACGGCCTCTGCCCCTAAGACCGCTGCAGAATCCTCCGCGGAAGCCGCCACGGCCTCCTAATCCTGGGCCCCCGGGTCCCCCGGGTCCTCCGGGCCCTCCCGCTGCACCGGCGTCATCCGCCATTTGGTGTTTTCCCGAAGAAGAAGCTCTCCTGTATTTCTTTAAGGGAATTATTTATGTCCTTCTTGATGTCCTCTATCAACATAATGAGATGAGATTTTACATCCAACTCTTGCTTTTCCGGTGTGTTGGGGAATCCGGGACTTGCTATGGTGGGAGAACTGGGCTCTGATGTTGCCAAGTAGCCTTGGTTTCTGTTGGTAGGGTTCTTGCTCCTGCCTTTTGCCATCTGGTTATCTCTGGTGTAAGTTGGACTCTGGATGGAGCCTGTCCCTCCTGTGGGCCTGTAAGCCTGTGTCCGTACTCCTGAGAGACCAACTCTCTTCTGGCAGGGTCTGTGCACAGAAGGCCTTGGAGCCGCCTGGTTCCCTGGTGCAAATGGCAATCAGAAGACTCCTGTTCCAGCAGCTCCACTGATCTTATGCCCTGTGCATTTCCTATCTGTTCCCCTCCAGAGAGAAGGTGATCTCACCTCTAAGCTCAGAAGTGAAAATACTGCTGGGAGATCACTCTCTCCTGGCGGACTGTACACAGAAGGCTGTGGAGCTGCCTGGCTCCCTGGTGCAAGATCCATAAAATTATTTCTGTTGCTACTTCATAACTGCAACATAGTTATTGTTGTGAATCATAATGTAAATATTTGATATGCAGGATATCTGATACATGACTCCCCAAAGGTGTAGAGACCCACAGGTTGAGAACTCCTGACTTAGCCCATGACATATCTTCAGCGTTTGTTGCTAAAATAAACTCAACTGTAATTCTTCCAGCAGGAGATAACAAAGTTATTCTAAATCCTTAAGTATCCACTGGGGAAAACAGAGTAGGAAAAGAGAGATTCTGAATCACTCATTGATAGTCTCAAGGCTTCTTATAACCTGTGCTGGCAGATTTTATCTGAAGCTCTCAAGAACCATGATGTCAAGGACATTTCCCTCTACCTGCCTCTTGTTGCCCACAATTACAGAAACCAAGCAAAACCTGACCAGCAATCAGTGAGCCTGAGTGTTAACAGGGTCCAAAGCCTGGAACTTCACTGGCCACACACAGAAAACATTCAGGAGGGAAATTCTGTCTTTAATTAATGGGTTCGGAGTTTTTTTCCTGGTTGCTATTCCTAAGCAACACAATATAATAACTACTTTCATGTCATTGCATCATGCCAGGTATTCTAAGTCCTCTGGAGATGGCTTGATGCATACAGGAGAACATATATGCAGATGCTACACCATTTTATATAAGAGATTTGAGCATTTCGAATTTGGTGTCCAGGGGGATGTTGTAAGGTTCTGGAACCAATTCTCAGTAGATGCCAAAGTACTCTATTCTATGTCCTGACCAGACAGAGATGATATTTTGAGTTTGGCAAATTTGTCATGAAGACTCCTCTCCGGCACTTTCCCCCTCCAGTATTATTTCAGCTTCCAGAATTCTCCCATCACTTCCTGCTTTCCAGAGCCGACCCTGCTGGATCTATCACCAAAATTGAGTCTATTCCTACTGTGTTCTTGAAGAACCCTATTAGTTTTTTATTTTGAATCAGAGCAGACTCTGGAAATAAACCATTAGCAATGGGCTAATAGTACTCCATGTTTTCACCCCTAAGATAATGTACTGGGGCTAGAAGTGTTTTAGTTTTGGATGTATACATTTTGGGCATATTTGGATGCCAGTTACCAATGATCATCTCCAATCCAAAAATTTGATACCTGAAATGTTTTGGGCATGGGAGATACTCAAACTTTTCGGCCATATTTGAGGTTCTGGAGGCAGCTACAAGAGCATACTACTACATGTGTGTGCCTCTTCAACTTCCCAAACACTGCCTAAAAGCCAAATATATTCTTATATTTCAGGTCCATTGAGATAAGTGAGGCCCTGATCCTTTTATAACTGGTCATCTGTGAGATGGTGCTTTGAACAATGGCCCAGCATTGTATTGGCGATATAGGAGAGGCCCTGGATTGAGCCGAATTCCCCTTTGGCTCAGTCCAGCCCTCTTTATACTGGATCATTCTTGGAACACAGCCTCCAGCTTTTCACACCTAGGCAAGGCAGAAAAGGAGCCTTCTTAGCAATGCTTCTAAAACTGGCATGGTGTCCCTGTGTCAGATTCTTTACCGGAATTAGGTCACATGGGAGTGTCAGGGAATTTAAGAGTTCTGAAGTTTGGAATTTACAGTGGGAGGCCATGATATGAAGTTCGAATGCAAGAATGAAGATAGCCACCCTTTGTCTGACTTAGTCAGAGTGTTGGTCAACACTAACACCACAGGGAAAACCCTGGGGCAGCAAGTTTGTGCTTTTTGCTGTTTTAGCATTTACTACAAGTTGGAGTTGCTCATGCTGGTGTGAACAGCAAGTGTGGTTGTGTTGCAGGGCTGGGCCAGGGTGTACCTGTCGTGGGCCTCGTGGTGGAAGGTGGTCCTAATGTGGTTTCTATCGTCCTGGAGTATCTCAGAGAAGACCCTCCTGTCCCTGTGGTGGTCTGTGACGGCAGCGGACGCGCCTCTGACATTTTGTCCTTTGCACACAAATACTGCGATGAAGGAGGGTAGGTTTGGTGTGTGACAAAAGCAAGCTCTTAATGGCTTTTTGTCAGACTGGGGACAACATCTGACGTGATCCACCCAGATATCTCCAAAATGTCTAACTTACAAGGCTTTTCTTGATCTCCTCTCCCGAGTTCCCAAGGTCAGTCTGAGAATGACTAGGAGCTCACGTTCCTGACTGAATCCTCTCTGTTGAAGTCTCTCTTACAACTTTATCTTACACTATTAAGCCTTGCATAGAGTTAAATGTAGGCCAATTTTTAACGCTGCTTTTAGACCGGGATGACTTTTTGTCTCCCGTATACAAATCTCTTCCATTAGCAGTCCCAAATCAAAAGTACTGGGTGGGCGAAACTGTCTGGTTTACTTGGGAACTGCCCTAACTCCCTTGCTCCCTTCTCTCTCTTCACCCCTTTGAACAGGACCATAAATGAGTCCCTGCGGGACCAGCTTCTAGTTACCATTCAGAAAACATTTAATTACAGCAAGTCCCAGTCGAATCAGCTGTTTGCAATTATCATGGAGTGCATGAAGAAGAAAGAACTCGTGAGCGTTCTTGAATTTATTTCCAAACAAGTTCCAAGGAGAGAGTTCTTTCCAAGTCTAGCTCTGCCGTACTTGGTTGATGGACTATCCGCATACTTCAGTTGACCTTCTCAAAATGCAGCTTACTGGGTGACTCGTATTGTTGTTCCTCCTGTGGCTCTGCAAACCCCTTCAGCTCCTTTGGTCCTTTCTCTAGCTTCCCCATTGTGGACCCTGTGCTCAGTTCAATGGCTGGCTGAGAGTGTCTCCCTCTGTATTTGTCATGCACTAGGAGAGCCTCCCAGGTGATATCTATATCCATCTCCGGTCAGCCAGCACTTGTGGGCATCCACAATAGTGACTGGGTTTTCCCAGAGCTCCCAGGGACAAAAACCATCAACCAAAGAGTACACATGGAGTTACCCATGGCTCCAGACACATAGGCTGGAGGATGGTCTTGTTAGACACCAAAGGGAAGAGAGACCCTCGGTCTTGGAAAGACTTGATGCTGTAGTGTAGAGGAATACCAGGACAGGGAAGCGGGAGAGGGTTGATTGGGGAAGGGGAGATGGCTTATGGGATTTTCAGGGGAGGGGGGAACCAGGAAAGGGCACAACATTTGAAATGTAAATAAAGAATGTATCTAATAAAAAAAAGAAAAAAAAGAATAAATTAAAAAAAAAGGCACCTTACAAACTCATTCCAAACTAGCGGCCCATGTGCACCTGAAGGAATGGAAAAAGCCCACAGAGCAGTGGTTCTTAATCCGTGGGTCGGGACCTGTTTGGGTGCTGACCAACTCCTTTCATCGGGGTTGCTTAAGACCACTGGAAAACACAGATATGTCCAGTATGATAAATAACAATAGCAAAATTACAGTTATGAAGTAGCAACCAAAATAATTTTATGGTTGGGAGTCACCATAACTTGAAGAATCATATTAAAGGGTCGAAGCATTAGGAAGGTTGAGAAGCACTGCCACAGAGAGTCTCCAGGTGTTTCCAGCCCTTAGTGAACACAAGGTGATGTCACTCAACTCAGAAATTCAAAACATGAATCAGATTTAAAGTCCCCGGGGAAGTGAGACATAAAGACACCGTTAGCTGTGGTTGGTCCCAAAGTCAAATTTACTTCCCTTTGCAGATGCAGGGGTCATTTCTCATTCCTTCCTTCAACTTCCTTCAACCTTATAGGCACTCCTCGTTCATGGATGACGACATATTCAAAATTCTAAATTCATTTAACATATTCCTTCTGACTAGGCATGTGTTCATAAGCTCAGATGGCTATTTAAATAGCGGGTAATCCTGAGGCTCTTACCCTCTCCTCCCAAGGCAGGATAATAAATTCCAAATCCAGGGAAGGATTCCATCAGCAAGAGCAACATGGAAGTTCCCGGGATTGAAAACTCTTGTGCACCTTTAATGGGCTCTCAACTCTACTTCATTGCCCCAGTTTTTTGTGTTCAGCTTTTTCAAAAGCAACTCATTTCCTCATGTCGTTTTCGATGTCGCCTTGACTCTGTCCTCTCCCCATTCACCTGTTTCCAGGTCACTGTGTTTCGAATGGGTGCTGAGGGTCAGCAAGACGTCGAGATGGCAATCTTAACTGCCTTGCTCAAAGGTGAGCTTTTGGGACATGGCGATTCTGATTTTTTTCTTTCCAGAGCTGCCTAGCAAGGGCTTTGTCAATAGTGAGAGCTCCTTCACATCTGCCCTCCCTCCTCCCTCCCACCCCCACCACTACACACACACACACACACACACACACACACACACACACACTAAGGACTTTTAGTAAAAGAACTCTGAGCCGGCCAGGTTGCCTGTGGTGACCTCAGCATGAAATGCTGGAATGATCAGACTCTGAGAGGGCTTTTGTGAGATAGGGGCTGATGGATGCCCATAGATGTTACTAAGGTGTCAGAGCTGTTCCAGTGAGGCTGCTTCCTGAACACAGCAACTCACCTCTAAGGACAGGCTGCAGTCAGGAGCTCTTGACACAGGAGGATCTCCATGAGAGGCACACGTCCTCCCTGCCTCTCAGCTAGCCTGGGGCCATAAAGACAAAAGGAAGTTCACCACTGACTGTCTCCTGTTTGTTGCACTGGGCTCTGTGCTGCCCTGGGGGTGACGGTCCTTGGCTTGTCCTGGCAAATGCCTGGTATTTTCAGATTTCCTTCCTTTTCAGATGAGGGCCATGAATTACTTGACTCCTCCTTCATCCCTTCCAGGAAACCATGCCCGGTTGGCTTGGGATGAGGTTGCCCCTGGCTTTCTCTCAGGAACCATTTTTTTTTTAAATGCAGAATTCTTAGCTTGGGTGGTCATTTGGGGGCAACAAAGAAGAGTGATAGGGGCTTAGTTCTGAAGCAGTCCTCGGTGGGAAGCCCAAGTTCCCAAATCAGACCCTGCCAAGCTCAAGTGGTCCAGACGCGAATGAGTGAGGAATGCACTCACTTCTTTCTTTCCCAGGAACCAATGCGTCAGCCCCAGATCAGCTGAGCTTGGCACTGGCTTGGAACCGTGTCGACATAGCGCGAAGCCAGATCTTCGTCTTTGGCCCACACTGGCCGGTGAAACTGATTTTCTGTTGTTTTGGTTTTTTGATTTCTGGTCTCAAATAGTCTGGCCAAGAAGGTGTCTATGTAGGCAAGATTGGTCTTGAACTCCTGATCTTCCTGCCTTTACCTCCCTCATGCTGAGGTTAAAGGCATTCACCACTGTGCCTTGTGGAACTGTTTTCTGTTTAGAATATTAGCTGTGACTTGTCATGGTGCTGTGTTAGTATGTCCTCGTTCGTGATGGATCTCTGGAGATGATCTGAGGGTTTTCTGATCTGGGTAATCCATGAGATTACTGAAGATGTTGCTGTTTAACATCAAAGAAGCAAAGGCACTGAGCACAGACTCCACACTGAGCGGGTCTTCCTGAGGAAACTAACCACCAAACCTTTCATCATTGCTGGTAAAAGAAGGTTCTTCCCATTTGAAAGAAGAAAATAGATCATTAAAATTAACTGCAGCAATTCCTTCTAGAGCACTGAGTTTTCATACTGTGTTTCGTGAAGCTTTGGGGGTCTAGAGAACTCCATGTGTGATGTATATGTGATGTGATCATTGTGTCTGGTGGCTCTGGCCCAGTATCTGTGGTGTGGTTTAATGTATTGGATGAGGCAAGTCTGTGCACAGCATGTGTGTGGAGTATGTGACTTGTGATATACAGATGTAGTTTAGCATGTGTGGTGTTTGTGGCTATATATATATGTGTGTGTGTGTGTGTGTGTGTGTGTGTGTGTGTGTGAATGTGAGGGAATGCGCACATGTAACTTTTGTGCATATCACATCTGTAAAATAGTGTCTTGTCTCTATGTGCTCTGTGATGTGTTTGTGGTATGATGTGTGGGTAATACATGTGGGCATGGGTGGTGTGTGTATGATTAGCAGGTAGGTATACCTGTGTGTGATTATAAGACATATGTGTGAGTATGTGATTAGCAGATGTGTATGTGTGTGTGTATGTGTGTGTGTGTGATTAGCAGGTATATATGTGAGTATATGATTAGCAGGTGTGTGTGCATGTGAGATTATCAGGTGTGTGTGTATTAGCAAGGGTGTGTGTATGATTAGCAGGTATGTGTATGTGTGTGATTAGCAGGTGTGTATATTTGTGTGTGTTTGATTGAGGAATATTTTGTATATTTGTGCCAGTGATAATGTATATGAAAGAGAGACAGTTTGTGTGTGGCCAGAAGATTGAGCGTGTTGTGATGTAGGGCAAGCTGTGTATATGCACACACATGTGGCCATGGTAGACAGAGTCTTCCATGTCACAATCACATCACGGTTTGTTAAGACTCCCATTATATTATCCACCTGATTTTCCTCGAGGCTGAAGCAAATGCAGCAATACCCTTAGTACATATAGCATGCATGATAAGTGACTCGGGCATCCTCCAGTCACTCCTTCAATCAAAGCAATTTCTTTGCTCTAAAAATTAGAGCATAAGCCAGGCCATAAGCCTTGTGATGGACTAAGCCACATAAGGATCCCAAAAGAATGCCAGAGACACTATTTCCAGCAATAATTGCTCAACCCATATTTGAAGTTCAAAACGAACTTTCCTCTGTGGATGTGGTCCATTGCAACCCACATCCTTTTAAGGGTGTGGCACCTACAATGTAATACTGGTGTTGGATGTGATCTCACATGCACAGCATAGCCGACTATCACCTGCCTGTATTGGCTCTACACACACCCCGGCCCAGAAACAGAATCATTTCACCCCTGTTAACCCATGTGCAGAAATCCCCACAGGTTCTGTCATGCCTACCTCCTGCTACACACACTCCTCAGAGCTCAAAGGGCCAGGCAAGTGGCACCCAGGGGTAGAGGTGAGGTAGGTGGGATGGGGATTCTGTTCCTTGTTAGTTTTCACTTTGCTCTGTTTAGTCTATCATGTCACAACCATATCATGGTTTGTAAGACTCCAACTGTATCATCCACCTGATTTTCCTTGTGGCTGAAGCGAAGAACATCAATACTCGGTCTCTCTCTAGGCTACCACTCTTCTCTTGTTCTCTGGGATTCCTCCATAATATTACATTTTAACCTATTATGACAGCCAGTTTGGAGCATTCACATCTAAAGTGTATGATAGCTACTTTCACTCATCAGCTGCCCTCTTCCGGACAGCTACTGAAGCCTCTCTTCAGGAGTAGGTTCTGTCAGCCTGGGCTACAAGCTCTTCTTCTGAGGTTACCCACAGTGCTCTAGGCATCCTGGAAGGTATCCAGGAAGCCCAGTAGGTGAGCTCGTTTGAGCAACTAGATGCTCTCTTCGCACACCAGCCACACATGTTGTGCCTTCTCCACTCCCAGCAACAGCAGGGCGGGAAGCTGTGGTAAGGAGATAGGTTGCCGCTTCACATTTGCTCAATGTGTTTTCAAAACTGCGTAGTTTTATTTACTGATTTAGGAAATGTTGGATGACGGTTGCGTCTGGTGTCTGGGGCCCTCGTTTCATGTGCTGGGGACACAGAAGTTAATAGAATAGACTCACAAGAGCCTTTGATGAAGTCTTCCTTGGGGCAGACATGAAGGTGGGAGATGGAAGAGAGAAGGAGGCTGGTGTGGAACGAAGAAGCAGATAATTATTGGATTCCAACGTGTAGGAAATGGACAGAGTATACAGGGTGCTAATTTGTAATGGGATTCCAGGAAAGACTGAGCTGAGTGGACACTGGGTGATTGACAAGTAGATGCTGGCTGGTGGGCCATGAGGGGCAAGCACCTTCCCTACAGGGCGAAGGGCAACTGAAACCGGCTGAGGCAAGAAAGGAACACGCAAAACAAGAGCAGGGAAATGGGAGCGTTAAGGTTGGAATACCAAGTGAGAATGGGGTGACTTGGGGGAAGCCTGGAAGCTGGCCAGGATGTGTGCTTCTGAGTCCTGCAAGCCCAATACAATCTGGGACTGAATGCTAGGGTTCACAGAGGACTTTTTTTTTTAAAAGCAACAGTAAGTATCTGCTATCCTGTTATTCTGTGGTGACACACACCTTTAATCCCAGCAGTTGGGAGGCAGAAGCAGGTGGAACACTATGAGTTTGAGACCAGTCTGTTCTACAAAGTGAGTTCCAGGACAGTAGGGTTACACAGTGAGAGACCCTGTCTCGAAATGAGAGAGAGAGAGAGAGAGAGAGAGAGAGAGAGAGAGAGAGAGAGAGAGAGAGAGAGAGAGAGAGAACTGCGTATCTAACCAGCCATCCCTGAATACTATCCATCATCGCTAAGGATGTGGGTGTGCAGGTGTCCATTTGAGTCTTGCCATAAATTCCTTTGGGAATATATCCAGAAGTAGTCTTCTGTCATGATTCACAATTAAGTGATAATTCTATGTCTAATTGGCAGTTACCAAGATCTTTTCCATGACACTTTCATAATTTTACATCTGCACCCAAAGTGCAAACATTCCTATTTCTCTGCCTTTTCAGAACTGTGTGTTATTTCCTATAGTTTTATGTTGCTGCTTTACCATAGTAGATATCCTAGTGGCTTAGGCTGGCATCTCAGATGGTTTTTATTTGTCTTTCCTTCGTGGTGGTGAGCATCTGTGCCGTCCACTTGTGAAATCCTTTGGAGAAACAGCTATTCAAGTGTTTTGCTTATTTTTGAATTGGATTTTTGTTGTTGAGTTTTAGGAGTTCTGTATACATTCTGATAATCCCTTTTCATATTTTTGATTTGCCATATATTCCCTCATCCTTCAGCAGTGCTTCTCAGCCTGTGGGTCATGACCTCTTTGGGGGTCACATATCAGATATCCTGCATAGCAGATATTTACACAATGATTCATGACATTAGCAAAATTACACTCATGGAGTAGCAACAAAATAATTTTGTGGCTGGGGGCAGGGGGGGTCACCACAACATGAGGAATTGTGTTAATGGGTTGCAGCACTGGGAAGGTTGAGAACCACTGGGCTATAGGCTGCCTTTACTCTTTTGGCAGTATCATCATTATCACTATTATATTCTCTCTCTCTCTCTCTCTCTCTCTCTCTCTCTCTCTCTCTCTCTCTCTCTCTCTCTCTCTCTGTGTGTGTGTGTGTGTGTGTGTGTGTGTGTAAGTGTGCATTACATACTCTATCCATTCCAGGTGCTTTGGACTGTCTTGCCAGAAGCTCTGAGAGGGTAGCATTCACAGCAACTGTGCAGGACCAACCCTCTAATGGGCTGTTGAAATGACTCAGTTGAGAAAAGGCATCTGGACCTAGAGTGGAGACAGAGAGGAAAGCAAGAATGGGGCAGAAGTCAGCAGTTCTGAGCATGAAACATGACTGCATGACTGCAGGTAGGGGTGGGCCAACCAACAGAGGAGGGCAGGCAGTGAGGAGGACATCAGCAAGGACACCCCGCTCCACAAGTCGCAGAGGTGTTAAGTTAGGGTGCCACTTCATGGACATGAAGGACACTGGAACGGACTGTGTTGGAGATGTCTCCTGGGTGCACTCCACTCTCTCAGCAAAGGTGTTTACTTTTTATTTTGTTTCTGTTTGTTTTCTGATTTTAATAGCGGGAACCTAGGGACTCTGGTTTGTCCCGGGGATGGGGGGTGGGGGGGCGGGTCACTGGTTAGAAGCTTTGTGCCTAGAGCAGTGGGGTTGAGATGGAGACAGCTTTAAGAAGTGGGGTCTGGTAGAAGGTACTTAGGACATGGGGGATGTGGTCTTCTGAAGGCAGTGCTGTCATTCTTCAAACCCATGGCTAGCTCCTGTGGGAGAAGTCTTGATGATTAAAAGGAGCTGAGTTGCTCCTCCTCCCCCTTCCTGCCTCACCAGGTGATTTCTCCAGGCTATAGCTGTTCCCACTGGGCCTTTCCTCATGTTTGTGAGCCAGCAAGGAGGTTCAGGGCAGAGCTGACCCCGTGCTATTTGGAGTTTCAGCCTCCAAAACTGTAGGCTAGATATACAGTGTCAAGCTCCTGGTATTTCGTTGTAATAGCAGAACACTGACTGATACAGAAGTAAGGAGACTATGAGACAGGCACATGGAGCTGCCAAGTTCACCAGAGGAACTATGGGGAGGAGAGGGGACTGGAACTGGACAGGGAAGATTGCTCATCAATAAATAAAGATGTGTGAGCATCGGTGAAGCTGCTGAGGGAGAGAGCGAAATGAAAGGAAGAGAACTAAGGGCAGAGCCTTGGCATTGAGAAGCACTGGCCACACAGGAAAGAAAAGCTGGACCTTGCGGTGCCCAGGAAAGTGGCAGAGAAGCCCAAGGGAGGAAGTGGTTATTAAGTTAGATGACCTAAGGGCCTGACGCGAAGGGAGCTAGCTGGGTGATGCCCCGGACGTGGGCATCAGCACTGTCACCGGTAACCAAAGCCAGAGCAATGGACAGACAGACAGATGCAGTGAAGCAAGCAGAGGAAAAAGCGAAGAGGAGGGAGTGTGTCTGTGGACAACCCACCAGCAGAGCATGATGGGAGGAAGGTGATGGAGAGAGGCCTTCAGCAGAGGGTCCGGTGGTTCTGACACTGGCTGTGTTACCATGACGGGTCCCTTGTCCCACACTTACCAGGGGATCAGGCCACATCTATCTCCTTCCTCTTCCATTGAGTGAGCACTCTCTGCCCTTGAGGCCTTCAGTCTGTCATCATACTACATTGAGCTCTTGAAGCTTCAAGCTCATCACCACACGCATGTGCCCTTGAAGCTCCATCCATCACCACATGCATGTGCTCCCAAAGCCTCCATCCATCACCACATTGTACAGCTCCAAAGTACCTGCCAGAGCTGCTTTAGCCACAGCAATCTCCAGCTCACATTTCTCCCTAAACAGCAACTTGCTTTATATCTGTTGCCTCGGATCCATTCACAGTCACATCTCCCATCATTAGAGGACTATAATCACACTTCTGGCACATTTTAATTTGCCTCTCAGCATCCTTTCCTCAAAATACACCCATCAACCAACATGTTATTCACTTCAAATATACACAACTGTTGTATCAGGCCAACTAACTCTTTATGCCCATCAGGAACAGTGGTTCACAGTATCAAGATCTTCATCAGACAGCCAGGCCACAGTGACAGTTTGTGTGTGTGCATGTGTGTATGCCTGTGTGTGCTGGTGCATACGTGCCTTGGGTGTATGCATGTGGGAATACTCATGTATCTGTTCATAGCGTTCAACCATGGATGTGTATAACTTTGCCATGTGCACACGGAGGCATTGCACGAATATGAATGCGTACCTTACAATGTGTACATACATCTGTACTATTCATGTGTGTGGATGTGTGTGAGTCTGAGCTGGGTGTGTCTGTGTGAGCTTGAGGTATGTGTGTATACTTGTGTGTGTGTGTGTGTGTGAGCATGTGTGTGCATGTATACTCATGTGTGTTTGTGTGTGTGTGTGTGTGTGAGCATGTGGGTGTGTGTATAGTCGTGTGTATGGGTATATGTGTGAGCATGTGGGTGTGTGTATACTCATGTGTGTGTGTGAGCATGAGGGTATGTGTGTATACTTGTGTGTGTGAGCATGTGGGTATGCATGTATACTTGTGTGTGTGAGCATGTGGGTATGCGTGTATACTTGTGTGTGTGTGAGAATGTGGATATGTGTGTATACTCATGTGTGTGTGCATGCATGTAGAGTTCAGGGTGTCCCTGTGCTTATCTAAGAATAAGGGGCAGTCTTGGTACCTTTCCCAATATGCTTGTTGTGGATTGCAGCCACTGGGAAGCCTGGCCCCTCCCGTAGACACCAAAGTCACAGAGAAAGAGAAGAAGCCACCCACAGCCACCACCAAGGGAAGAGGAAAAGGAAAAGGCAAGAAGAAAGGCAAAGTGAAAGAGGAGGTGGAGGAAGAAACGGACCCCCGGAAGATCGAGCTGCTGAACTGGGTGTGTGCTCATGCGCTCATGTGTGTCTTGCCTGTGTGTCTTCCGAGTTCTACATTGGCATTCCCTGGTTCTCCAGGGAAGAGACTCCCTTGTTACCTTTGCTTCATCCCTACCAGGATGGAGGATTGGTGGGTTAATGTCAAGATTGCACGGCAATCGTGTGCTCACTGTGATGCAGCCGTCGGTGGTCACAACTGTTTCGTAAGGAGGAGTGGTTGTCCCTGCGGCATATGCGTGTTACTGCAGAGTCCCTGCTTGCCTGTGTCTCAGCAGCAGGGAGACCTGGAAAACATCATGGCTCCAGCCTCCCAAGCCGGGTAGCTACTGCTACCCACCCGTCACCTCTCTCTACACTACCACTTCAAAAGGCTTTTGTGGCATGAATTCTAAATTTGTGGTTTGTTTCCCATATTTTCCTGCACCGAGTGTCTGCATGCCTGCCAAGCAGAGAGAGCTACTACTGAGTAAGATGACCAGAACTTCCTTTCAGAGTGGTACCTTTCTTCCATAAATAGGAGTGTCTGGTCATCACCCACCCAACAGCACCCTAGTGGCCTATGACATGCCCACATGGTCAGACTGCTGCCAAAAAACCATGTTCCCCAGTCAAGGAAACAGCAGAGAGAAACTAAATGGGACAACATTGGGATGACTGTCTTCAACTCATTAAAACGGTTTTTAGATTTATTTGTTTTTATTATTTTACATGTGTGTTTTACCTGCATGTGTGTATGTGCACCACCATGTACATGCCTAGGGACTACAGAAGTTCAAAAAGGCACTGGATCCCCTGGGATGGGAGTTAGCAGAGAGGCTGTGAACCACCATGTAAGCACTGAGAATTGAACCTGGGTCCTCTTCAAGCGCAAGAAGTGCTTCTAACTTCTGAGCCGACTCCACAGCCTCTTTGACTCACTTTTAAAGGAAAAAATCCCTCACAAACTTTGACAGAGCATGTGGGGAGCAGACTGAAGACAGAGGAAAGAAGGTTAAGGCATGTTTATTCAAAGGAAACAACTCTGGGAACCACAGACTGGGGTGCAGGCCCTTAGTACAGCTCTTGACAGGCATACGTGAGGCCATGGGCTCAATTCCCAGCACCAGGTTAACAAAACACGCCTCCCCTGCCCCACACACACATGCCCAAAACAAACAAACCAAAATTGAGAGTATACAGCTCAAAACATTCCAGAACTTTCACAAGATGTCCTAAGGTCTTGTGCCTGGAGTCTCCCGGGAGGCGACTCATGGTCTCCCTTCTGGGTTTCCTGCAGGTGAACGCCCTGGAGCAAGCCATGCTGGATGCTCTTGTCTTGGATCGGGTTGACTTTGTGAAGCTCCTGATTGAAAATGGAGTGAATATGCAGCACTTCCTCACCATCCCGAGGCTGGAGGAGCTTTACAACACCGTGAGTATCCCAGGTGGAAGGGTGGAGGCAAGCTAGCACTGAGAATGCGCTTGTCACTGGCACATATTATCCGCCCCCGCAAAAAAGCGGAGGGTAGAGTATAGACTGGGGCAGCTTCAGCTGGAAGACGCATATGTAGTGGGAAGCAGCTACTTCTCACTTGCTCCTGGCCAGTGTGCATTCATCATACTCTTAGCAGCTATGCCATACCAGCCAGTCCGTGCTTCCGGCTGCAGTGGACAGATGATCCTCACTGTACAGTAGGCTCGCATCTTTATAATGCCATCTCTGAGGTGAAAGTGTCCTCAGATGTACTTGATGGTCCCAGCCATCACGACTTTAGCAACACAGGCCACTGAAGCATTGGGCGTCTCCCTGGGGGCATGGGGCTTACCAGGAGCTACAGCTCATGGGATTGCTCATTACTAGCCTGGAAAAAGGATTCAGAATCAGTTTATCATGATGAAGGCCTGTGTGGTGCTTGTGCAACAGGGAAAAGTCTAAAATCAGCCAGATAAACCATTGTAAGCCTGCATTTACACCCTATGCATGTGAAGCAAGAGGATGTCATAGCCTAAGGCATCAGCAGACTGAACTGCCACCGGGGGTTATTACTCAGTTGTTGCTTGGTGACCCTCCCTCGAGTTTCCAGGGGCTACACTGAAAACAAGGTTTAGCAGTCAGGAGCTGTGTCAGAACAGGAAGTGGTAGGATGAAATTAACTTTGCCTACACTAGAACAATTCAAATTTTAGAAATTTATAACTCCTTCCCCCAGTCTGACTTTCTTTTTGGCAGAAATGGTGTAAAACATGCAGGTATTTAACACTACAAGAACACTGAAAGTATTCAATGTATTTCACACACGTTTGAGTGTGGTAACCACAGCCATTTGTCTTATAAAAGAAATGAGTCAGTAGGACACTACAAACTCCACATTTCAGTGGGGCAGACTTTTGCTCAGGAGTTGAAGGGCCAACTATACTTACTGTGGCTGACGGCTTCCCTTTCAGAGACTGGGCCCACCAAACACCCTCCATCTGCTGGTGCGGGATGTGAAGAAGGTGAGCCCATTTGCCCATTTGCCCCTTTCCAACCCTCTGCTAGCATTTCGCTAAAGTAATTCTTAAGAAAAATCATCTGTCTCTAATATGTGTTATCTTCTTGTTTAGGATGTAGGGAATAATGATTTCCTCTATTCATAGTAAGAGTTTACTTATAACTTTAAAAAGAAGAATAAGGGGCTAGGGAGATAGATGGCTGTCAAATGCTTGAAAGTGTGAGAACTGAAGTTCGGATTTCTAGAATCAAGTAAACGCTAGGTGGGGTCTTGTGCGATGACTCATCAGGTAAATGTGCTTACTGACAAGTTTGATTACCTGAGTCTTGTCTCTGGGATTCATATGACAGAGGAAGAGAACTGACTCCTACTGACTTTCCTCTTACCTCAACAGGTGTACTGTGGTGTGTACTTGTGTGTGCATGTGCACGCACACACACACTTATCTCTATATATACACATACACATACATATATATATATATTTTTTTTAAATCTAATCTGGATGGGCATGATGCCAGCCCCCTCTATAACCCTAGCCTGCCAGAGGTAGAGACAGGGAATCCCTGAAGTCAGCTGGCAAGCTCCAGGCTCATTGGAGTCTCTACTTCAGTATATAAAATAGAGAGAAGTTAAAGAAGACACCAGACATCAACCTTAGGTCTCCACACTCGTGTGCACACACATATGTATATGTACTTGCACACACTAACACAGATACATGCATACCAAAAAACACACATTCAGACAATAAACAAAAATAAAACTTGAAGTAGAAGGGAAGTAGAATAAGCTCTGTCACAGCCCAGGAATACACTGACAACTGTTTGGTTATAGTGCAGTGCCAAGGTGACCCCAGAAGTGCCAACAGGAGGCTCCCCAGGAAGTCTGTATGTATGTCCTGTGGATTGCATCAGAGCTTCTCTCAGCCTTTGAAATTCCTCCGTTCCTTAGGGAAGCTGCTCCCCTCATTCTCCAGGGCTCCCCACTGTGGGAAGACTGTGTTCCTGTGGGATCTTCCTCTCCCAGTCCTACCCTGGCATCTCTTGTGTCCTGTCACCACAAGTTAGAGATGAGATTAGGTTCTGCTAGTAGCAATCCATCTCTCCAGAATGAGTAAGTGGGGCTCCTGGACAGAGTCCTGGACAACCTAGTCACATTTTGTATTGATATTCAGTTCTAAGAATATGAGAAAATGATTTCTATAGTGCAGAATAAAATCAGTGGATCTGGGACCTGGGGGACCTCAGAAGTCTCTGGCCTAGAGCCTTGTTCCACGCACAAGAATTTTGCTTCCTCCCTCAAGACCCAAGTGGAAGACAGATTAGGAAGTGCAAACTTTCAAAGAGAGAGCTACCCAAGTTCAAGCTCAACCGTTTCTCAGTTGAATGAATGACTTCAGTAATCGCTCCTCCTCCTCCAGTCCTTCCTCTTACCACTTAATTCCCTGTTCATAAACACCAGCTCCAAATTGCCATGGCTGCAACATGAAGTTCAAGCTTGTTCCAATACACACAAATTCCCACTGATCCTGACCCATGCCCATGCCCATGTCCAAGATTCCCCCTACCACATTCCACCACATCTACATTGACCCATCTGAACATGGGGAGCCCTGGGAGGCTACATCCTGCCTGGGCCACACCTCCTCACATCCACAGCACTCACTGTTTCTCATCTTACCTCATCATCCCTGCTCCTCCGCTCCTAGGTCACCATCTCCTGGAAACCCTTACTCAACCTAAACAACCCACCCTGGAATCAACAGACCCTCCTTCTGTGAGTTACACATGCTGCTGCACTGATCTCTTTACAGCCTCATCCCTGGCCCCTAGCACCCAGCTCCTTAGAGCAGGTCCACTTCTTTTTGTCGCCGATAGGAGATCCTTGTGCTGGGATGTGCTCATTGGTAGAGTACAAACCTATTATGTATGAAACCCTGAGCTCAATCCACAGCACTGAAAAGAAATGATTTCATTAGTAAGAAATACCCAACATGGTCAATAAACATAATCGGAGCAGAAGAAAGACATATTTAAGAGCAAAGGAGTCAGCCAGTGTAAAAAGTCTGCTTATAAAAAGGACATTCAATGGATCCCTGGTTACCAACATCATTTCAGCTCTTACAAAACCGATGACACAATGATGTATGAACCAGTCTGGGATGTGGAGGAATGGCACAATGCAGGGAGTGCTTCTCTTTAGGCCATTGCTTCTCATCATTGGGATTGTGCCCCAACAAACCCTCTTCCACATTGATTAGATTCAGTCCTTTTGGTAGCTCCTAGTCATACCAGACAGCTGCTGGTTGTATTTTACTGAAAATCCAGTGTCTCCAGAGTCACTGAATACCATTTGTTAAGATGTAGGTGAAATATTAAGGCCTAGATGGAATGTTAAGGCCTAGATAAAATGTTAAGGCCTAGGTAACTGTTACCTGGCTAGCCTGGTAATAGAACTGCTTTACCCACAATAAGCTTGGACCCAAACCAACCACCCAGCAGCACTTCCCGCACCTGTGTATAAGCCTTTCTGGTATTTGTTTTTATAAGCTTCTCCTAGGATGAACCCCAACATAAGAGAGAGAGACCTGTACAATATAAGAAACTATTTGAAATGACTTCCATTTTGAGTAAGGGTCGCATAAAGTTCCCAAGACCTCCTCCTATCTGGCAGAAAGAGATATATGTGGGTAACTGACACTCTGGGTGGAAAGTTAAGACATGAATGTTAGACAAGGCAAATCCCCTGCCATAGATAAATACCCAAACCAATAGGATCAGGATATATGTACAACAAAGATATGTTCCTAAGGAGATCCCCTATCCCTAAATCTTGATTGGTGGAATAGTTTGGCACAGATGTTTGTAGATTTCAGGCACTATAGGATCTTGACTCAACATCACAACCAGCTTCTGAGTCTGGGTTTGTGACACTGATTGATCAGCCCTTCCTGGGGTGTGCGCTCAATAAACTATCTCTGTCTGACTGAGATTGGTGTTTGTATGGTTTGTGGGGTAACTCCTGGACCCCAGCACCATTTAAAGCTTCCACTGTGAGGCTCCAGTTCTGAGAAATACTCTGGCCTCCTACAAGTTCCTTTGAGACTCACTACTTCCTCCATGAAACTTGGCCCCTCCCTGAGACTGGCCCCTCCTCGCAAGGGCTGTTCAAGGGAATGTGTCATCCAAATATATCTGCTGATAGACCGTGGCACCAAACTGCTCCCTCTACCTCCATATACCAGCTACTGACCACTCTGTCTGGCCACAGGTGTGCCACAGATTCTATAGTAGTTGGGTGTCTATCTCTTTATTCTCAATGGAAGCCAATTTCTGGACTATGATTTAACTTGTCATTCCAGTATATCATATGGCAACAGAATGAACATTGTTGTTATAGTCACGGCCAGTTGCTTCTGGGATGACGACACACTGTGAACTCCTTTTCTTACAGAGCAACCTTCCACCTGATTACCACATCAGCCTCATCGACATAGGACTGGTGCTGGAGTACCTCATGGGCGGTGCCTACCGCTGCAACTACACTCGGAAAAGCTTCCGGACTCTCTACAACAACTTGTTTGGCCCTAAGAGGGTAGAGCTCAGCAGACACGCGGTGTCCTGTGCCTCCCAGAGTGACATGTGGTTCCTTGATGTGCTTCCCCATACGCCCACCTGTGCAGAATGCAACTCTTCACCTCACCTGTCCCAAAGTGACACCGCCCTGCCTCTGCCCTGACACCCAATGTGGGACCTCCTAGCTTTTACCTCTTAAGACTGGGCCATGCAGTGCAACCTGTCAAGCATGTCTGCCCTCCCTTCCTTCCCACAATAGCCCTCCCTCTGGGCCCCATGCCTCTGTTCTCCCACTGATCACTGGAGCTCCTGTTGTCTTCCAAAGCAAGGGATAAGAAAAAGCATCTTTTGTCTACAAAATTCAGGGCTCCCTGTCATTCAATCATAGCCAACCTCATTGTACATCTGAGTCATCCAGGACAGCTTCAGCAAGCCGTCCCCACCCGTACCCCAATAGAGCCTATTCCTCCACCAAAACCAAAGTTAATTCCTGACAATGCTTCTTCTTGCTCCAACCTGTTAGACCTCTGGTCATGTAAACGTCAGATCTGTGGGAAGCCTTCCTCACTCCCACTCCACAGTTTGTACTGCGAGCCTTGTTTGGTTCTACTTACAAGGAAGGCTGTGTGTCTGTCTGTTGTCCTTCCCAACTGACTTCTGTTGACAGAAGCAGTTTCCTCACAAAAGCGTTTACCCACCTGGATCTTGTCATTAATTAATAGTGATACAAAAATATTGAAACTTACTTCTTTTCCTGCTTCTTCATTATGCAGCCGAAAGCACTTAAGCTTCTGGGAATGGAAGTAAGTAGAACGTGTTTGTGGTAGTTTATTTATTATACCTTTGTCATTCTGTGGAAGCCTTTAGATTTATAGTAATACAAAATTGAGCAATGTTTTCCATGAATAAGTACTTTTTACAATTCACCAAAATCTTAGATGAGTTGGCTGAATCATAAAAAAAGTTCATATACCTTTAAAAAAATTAAACTGGTTTGTGCACATGCACGTGTGTGTGTGTGTGTGTGTGTGTGTGTGTGTGTGTGTGTGTGTTTGTGTGCCTGCCTGTGTGTGAAGGGCTGTATTTTCCTGCACATGCGTGTGTTTATGTGTGTGTGTTGGGGGAGGCCTGTGTGTGTATGTGTGTCTGTTTGTATGCATGCATGCCTGTGTATGAGGGGGCTGTGTTTTTCTGCCTGAATGCATGTATGTTTGTGTGTGTGTGGCCTGTGTTTTTCTGTGTGTGTGTGTGTGTGTGTGGCCTGTGTTTTCCTGTGTGTGTGTGTTTATGTGTTTGTTTGTGTGGCCTGTGTTTTCCTGTGTACACATGCACACACACGCGCCTGTGTGTGCGTGTGTGTGTGTGTGTGCGTGTGTGTGTGTGTGTGTGTGTGTGTGTGTGTGTGTGTGTGTGTGTGTGAATGCTTGCCTGTGTGTGAGGGGGTGTGTTTTCCTGTGTATGTGCATGTGTTTGTGTTTGTGTGGCTTGTATTTTTGTGTGTGTGAGTGTGTGTGTGTGTGTGTATGTGTGTGTGAATGCTTTCCTGTGTGTGAGGGGCTGTGTTTTCCTGTGTGTGTGCATGTGTTTGTGTGGCTTGTGTGTGTGTGTGTGTGTGTGTGGCCTGTGTTTTTCTATGTGTTTGGGTGTTTGCAGGTCAGAGGTTGTCATCACGTGTTTTCCTCAGTTGCTCTCCCCTGTATTTATTGAGGCAGGAGCTTTCACTGAACCTGAGGCTTGCTAATTATAATGACTCTATCTAACCAGCTTGGCTTGGGGAAATCTCCTGCCTCTGATCTCCAAGGCCTGGGACTACAGGCAGGTATGACAGCCGCCCAGCTTTTCCATGAGTTCTAGGGATCTGAACTCAGTCCTCATACTCCAGAGACAAGCATTTTGTCCACTGAGCCATCTCCACAGCCCAAGATTATTACATTTTAAGACATAATTTTCTTTTTTATTGAGAATTTAATACATGCATATAGTGTGTTTTAATCAGTAAAATCCACCCTCATTAACCATTAACTCCCTCCCACTCCTCCCATATCCTCCCACCCTCATTCTTCCCTCAATGTAATACTCTGCTCCCAGTCCTGTTTTTGGTTTGTTTTTCATTTCCTGATGACAGACACCAGGAATACAAATTCATTCAGGCTTCCTGTCTTATGGAGTTGAACTTGGTAATTTTCATTTTCCTCAAAGTTATTTCATCTGGATTCTCAAGTTCATTTTTACAAGATTTTACACAACATTCTGGCCTCTTCTGCCTGACTAAGAGCTTCAATGATATGTAATGTTTTTTCTGAGTTATCTTTTTAATTACATTTTATTTTAGAGTGTGTGTGCACGCACATGTACATGTGCATTACACGTCAGTAGAGGTCACAGGACAACTTGCAGAAGTCAGTTCTCTCCTTCTATCGTGTAGGTCCTGGGAGTTGAACTCTGGTCTTTAGGTTTGGCAGCAGAAACCTTCCTGGCTACTTTTCCTATCTCCTGAGTTTTTAAAAATGTACACATCCCCCCTCTCTTCTCTTTCCCCTCCATTTTATTTTTTGAGATGTAGTCTCACTGAACCTGGGCCTTGTTGATTGGCTAGACTGGCTTGGCCACCAGAGCCCAGGAATCCTCTTGTCTCTGCTTCCCAGTGCTGGGGTTACCAGTACGTGCTGCCTCAGCTGGCCATCTACAGAGCACAGGGACACAGACTCAGTTCCTCATACTGCATAGCAACCCCGTTACTTTTATTTTGAGGCGGAATCTCACTCAGTCGCCCAGATTTGCTGTTGACTCACTCCGTAGCCCAGGCAGGTCTTGAGCTCGCTGCCCTCCTGCCTCAGTCTCCAGGTGAGCTGGGATTATAGCCCTGTGCCCCCACCCCCACCCCCACCCCACTTAACACGCTCTATCAGTTTCTAGTTCAGCTACATCTTGCAAACAAGTATTGATGTTCTGCTGTGTTGGACTATGTCCCTGAAGAGACAGTGGCTTCACCTTTCCTGTTGTGCTATCTGTATTTGGTTTATGGGGAGGTTTTGGGGGTGTTTGTTTTGCCTCCTCCATTAAAGCCCTCTGGGAAAAAAAATGAAGCTGCTTACCCAGTGGGATAAGTTATAAAAATAGCAACATTCCTTTTCAGTTCCCTTGGTTTTAAGTGATTTGCTTTTCATAATAAAAATACATGCGCCTTCTCAAAGGAGTCAGTATGCGGAGTGATGATCAGAGCCTGGCTTACCGAGTCTCTTAGCTGCTTCTGACACGGAAGTCTTCCCCTCTCTTTCAGCTCCAGACCCATGTGTTGCCCATTTAGGAGGGACCTTTATTTATTTATTTATTTTTAAAGTGTGTTCCTCTCCCCTCAGGATGATGAGCCCCCAGCCAAAGGGAAGAAGAAAAAGAAGAAGAAGAAAGAGGAAGAGATTGACATAGATGTGGACGACCCCGCCGTGAGCCGGTTCCAATACCCGTTCCATGAGCTCATGGTATGGGCCGTGCTCATGAAGCGCCAGAAGATGGCGGTCTTCCTGTGGCAGCGTGGGGAAGAGTGCATGGCAAAGGCCTTGGTGGCCTGTAAGCTCTACAAGGCCATGGCCCACGAGTCCTCCGAGAGCGAGCTGGTGGATGACATCTCCCAGGATCTGGACAACAATTCCAAGTGAGTATCTTGAGGGAATCTGAGGACGGGGTTGCCTATGATCTGGTTCTCTCCACCTTGAAGGCATGACAACTGCATTTCTCATTTAAGACCATGTGGTTGAGGCTTTACTAATGGGGCTTCGCCTATCGCATCTGTCAGTATCTTCACTTCTGTCCCTTTGGCTTACTTCTGAGTTGTTACTGGTTTGGTCTGCTACCTTCTTGTGCATATGATCAAAGACAGTAAAATAAATTTCTATAAAAAAGTATTCACGGCTGCTGTCTATAAACTTCAGCACATCTATGTGCTGGGCACTGGATGTCAGGATTTCTGGATTTTTCTTCCCCTAGAGCTGGGGCAGATGTCCAAAGCGGGGGGGGGGGGTGGTTAATATTGTCTTTTTTTCTCTTCATATAGATTAGGCACTTATGCCCCAGCAGGGTGGACTTTCTGTTTAGCTAGTTTCTCCTGAGGGCAGGCCTAGCTAAGGAGAGCAGAGTACTGCTAGATTTTAATGCCAGATCTCCTTTTCCCCTACCGGAGGAGGGGGTTCTACATTAGCTGTCAGAACCTGGTCGGGTGGGGCCCTGGACTTGATCACATTTGGACTTGGTCACAGCAAACATTCAGTAATTCACAGGTTATATAGCTCATGTTTCCTAGGCCCACCCTGGTTCTGCAGACACGTCTGCTACAGTAAGCAATGGGTCTGAGCTACCTACTTGCCCCTGCAGACTGGGGACAGCAGTCTTTCCTGTGATGGACTGAAGAAGGGACGCTGCCCTCCAGCCTGTTCAGGGGATTGTCTGTTGTTAGGGGAGACCAGCTCTCTGCAGGGTTGTCACGTGACAGACTGGAAAGCTGGAAGCCAGAAATGACTTTATAGGCACATGAACTTGGGGCAGCTGAGCCCGAAGGCTGTGCCAGGCAGCTGAACCAGCATCTCACGGCTTTGTTTGGATTCCTTCTGCTTGTGCTCTGGTTTACGTGATTTCCACATGATGAGCTGGTTTCTAAGGGTTAGAACCTAAGGCTTTAAAGGCTTTTCTCTTAGGTTTATTTTACGAGTATGTGTGTGTGTGTGTGTGTGTGTGTGTGTGTGTGTGTGTGTGTGTGTGTATACCATGTGCATGCATGCACGCATGATGCCTGAGGAGGTCAGAAGAGGATGTTCCGATCCCCTGGGCTGGAGTTACAGGTAGTTGTGAGCTACCATGTGGATAATGGGAACTAAGCCTGGGTCCTCTGCAAGAGAGACAAATGCTCTTAGCCACTAAGCTATCCCTCTAACTCCAAAACATAATGCTTTTAAGAACAGAGCTATTGGGTTTCCAGATGTAGCCCTGCCTTCTAGAGAGTTCTCCCTTGGTGATATGTTACTCTGAAGCCTAAGATCAGGCCCAGAAAATACTGTACACTCCAGAATCTTCAATGGACAGGAATGGCCACTCTCTCTCCTTCATCTCCATCTTCATGACTGCAACAAAATCTCCTATACATGGAGAGGTAAAACCAGAGGAGAATGATAACTATGTGGCCATATTTTAACCATATCCCATGACAAAAAATAAATAAAGGTGAAGGAGCTGGAAATGGCTATAGCTGTCATTAAATATTGGAATCAGGGTCGTGAGGGGAACAAATTACAAAGTATATTCAAAATTCAGCTGTGTCACTTTCTCGGTGCCCCTTCTTCCTACCCTTCCCCTGCTGTGCTCCTGCATTCTCTCTTGCTGCTGGGGTGTGTGAACTCTGCTCAAGCTCACGCAGACAAAATGGGTAGCATTAGGCTATGAACTTAGCCTAAGATGGGGGCCCAGCCCGGCTGAGAAACAAGGCAGGTTGAGGCTGAGGAGACAGGGGTTCCCAAACTCCAGGGTGACCAGTTTTTGCTGGAAGCCTTGTGGAGTATGGAACTGGGGCCTCGTGGGGCTGCAATGACCAGCCTGGGGCAGGCGGGGGCAGGGGTGTGGATGACTCTGGCTCAGCTTAGCTGCAAGTATCCAGGAGCATGGAGGACCCCTCTGTGGGAGACATAGGTGTCGAGGATCTCTATGATGAAGGTTTCCCCCACACAGTGGTTCTTGATGAGAGAGACAGTCCATGCTTGTCCATACTGTTTATTCATTATCGTCGTGGAGAATGGGTGAATACAACTTACTCAGGTAGGACTGGAGGTTAAATACCTTTTACAAGAAGGAATGTCCAAGAAGGGAAGCTTATTGGCTAAACCCTCAGGGTGGCCCATCTAGATACCTCATTAGCATGGAGGACTCTGGGCTCTAAGCTACATTACTAGGGGTCACAATCCTAATGTGAGGTGCTATGGTCTCATGCTCCAGCACCAGAACGGGGTCGGGAGCAGATAAAACACCTACTGGTCTCAGATATGAGAATACCAGGGTTTCTGGATCTGTTCAACCTTCCCAGTTTTTGCCTGGTGACACTTGCCCCACACCCTGCCATTAGCAATCAGATATCTTGCTCTGGGCCCTATGACAACTATACCCTGTCTCATTGCACAGAGCATGTTGGACTTTCTTGTAATCAAGGCTTTGTTGAAGTCTTATACAACACATGAAAAGCACATGGTTAAAATGTTTGGCTTACAGCAAACACACGGCCATGGCCAACACCCATGGTTAGAATCAGAACCTAACCAACCCCCACAAGTCATCCTGGTGCTCTGCATGCCCCACTCTGTGGGGTTCCAGAAGCAGCCACTGGTTACCACTTGCAGTCCCACAGATCTTGCCTTTTCTATCTGCCTCACTGTTCTGTGTACAGCCCAAGGAAAAGGACTGTGTCTCCTTGGGGCCTGAGAAACATAGCTCGTTCACCTAAAGCTCTGTTGCAGGAAGACCAATCAATCTCCTTCCTGACCAGTCACAGAGCCTGCTACTTGCTGCCCCCTCCTCTGGTGACAGGTCTTGAGAATGTACAGAGGACCTCAAAGTCACAACGCTCTGTGTCTTATGGTTCCCCAAGTTACCTCGGGCACATACATTTAAGTGCAAACTCATAACCTCTATGGTTTCGTCACCGCCGACATCTTTTTCCCTGCAGAGATTTTGGCCAGCTCGCCGTGGAGCTGTTAGACCAGTCTTACAAGCATGACGAGCAGGTTGCCATGAAACTTCTGACCTATGAGCTCAAGAACTGGAGCAACTCAACTTGCCTCAAGCTGGCCGTGGCAGCCAAGCACCGGGACTTCATTGCTCACACCTGCAGCCAGATGCTGCTGACAGACATGTGGATGGGAAGGCTTCGCATGAGGAAGAACCCTGGCCTGAAGGTGGGTGTGCTGTGGCCATCAGGCTGGGATCACAGAGACAGGCGACACTAGGCTGAGCTCTGTACCTGTAGCTTATTCCATTTACAGTGGCCCTACAGTACCAGAGTTCACTTTCCTCCATTTTAGTTACCCATCACCCACAGGCTGAAAGTGTTGAATAAAACATAACCAATCCATAAGTTTCCTTGGTTTGTTTGTGGGGCAATCAAAGGTCTGATGTAAATTAGATGAAGGCTCTCTCACTGAGCTACACCCTAACTCCCCTGCTTGAGTTGTAAATTGCATTCTGAGCAGCACGGATAAAGTCTCATATGATCATACTCTGTTCCACCCAAAACATACATCATCTGTGTGTCCAGAATATCTACAGTGTATTTTGCACCTACCCATAAGTCGTCTAGCAGATATCTTGGTTCCCAGATAAACTGTCACAACACTCCAGTGCTTGTATTCAAGTAACCCTGAAGTTCCTTACTAACAGCCTCAAAGAGGAGAGACTCCCAGAAGACACCACAATGTAAAATGTACGGCACACAAGCTCTGCCACCAGGTGGTGATGCTACAGGACATATAGACAACACACACGGGAAGCACAGGTCAGCACTGTATGTTTCAGGCATCCACTGGGGGGGGCTTAAAGGGGATAAGGAAGACACTGTATTCCCCCTGAGCAACCCCATGAAGGAGACACTACAATAGTTCTAGTTTTAGAGATGAAGAATTCAAAGCTTGGCGATTAAGTTGCCCAAAGTCTGAGCTGCTCAGTGTGTGATAGGACCTGAGCTGAGGTGGTGAGACACTCCAGTCCCAGTATAACCATCGTGTCTAGCTTACAGAGCTCTTGGTACAGTCTGAGTTTTCAGCTGGAGCCTACCATGACTGATCATGCACTCCAGACAGGTCACCAACTTACAATTGAATCACAGTCCCGGGGATAGAAGAGATGTCTCAGTGGTTAAAACCACCCTTTCAGAGGATCCAGGTTCCATTCCCAGCACCTCAACGGTTAACAAATGTCTGTTTAACAACAGTTCCAGGAGATCTCATGCCCTCTGCTGGCCTTCCCAAGAACTGCATGCACATAGAGCACAGACAAACATGCAAACACAACATCCATGTGCACAAAGATAAATTAATCTTAAAAAAACAAAGTATAGATCTGTCCTCTGTTTCTACAGTATTTTATCTGACAATATCTCCCTTACACATGGCTTAGAAGAGAACATTGAGTAATGAAAAGGTTTGAGAGAAAAATCACTGTTGACAGACTCCTAGATTATCTTGAGAAAAGTTTTGGTAATCCAACTGTCTCATGGTTATATTATGGTGGTTCCATGGGATCTCAATGAGAATGGTGTCTTAACACAGCGGGTTCAGTATCACTTTTCTGAAATGTCTGGGGCCAAAAGTGTTCCCAGTTTCTTTTTAGGTTTGGAATTTTTGCATAGACCTAATAAGCTATCTTGGGGATGGTATTCAAGTCCAAATGCAAAATTAAATGTTTCACATTCACTTTATATGCACAACCTACAGATTCATTGTATTTGCTATTTGTAGGGTGCCTGAATTTTGACTATGGTTCATTACATTAAGTCACTTATGGACTTCTTATTTATTATGAGAAGTTTGAAAAGCATCACTTATTTCCCACTTATGATATTATGTTAGGTTGAGAGTTTGAAGTATGGTGTGTGTGTGTTTGTTTTGCTTTTTTTACTTTTTTTATTAGATATTTTCTTTATTTACATTTCAAATGTTATCCCCTTTTCTGGTTTCCCCTCCAAAAACCTCCTATCTCATCCCCCCCCCCCCCGCTCACTAACCCACCCACCCACTCCTGCTTTCCTGCCCTTGAATTCCCCTATACTGGGGCATCGAGCCTTCTCAGGACCAAGGGCCTCTCCTCCCTTTGATGTCCAACAAGAGAGTTTGGAGTATTAAAAATGCACTCATCCTGAATGGCACAGTGCCTAGCAGAAGAGATTCTGCCTCTTAGAAATACAGACGATATGCCTAGCTCTCCAATTCTACACAATGCACAAATTTGCTAGATCGGTATTGTATATAGCCTTGGATATTAACAAATATAGTCTGTCTATACCGAAGCCTAGAAGGCCACAGAGAAACAAAGCCTTTGTCTTCTTAGTTTTGAATGGAGAAGCATTTAGAACCTGGAAACTTTTCAAAAACCTGATCCAGCTATTTAAAACACATGAGGAGAGCTAGGGATGTAGTTCTGTGGCACAATGCTTGCCTAGCTTGCATGAGGCCCCAGGTTCAATCCCAACACTGCAACAGAATAAAAGGTTGAATGCACAAGGAAAGCAGACTGTCAAAAAAACAGGCAAAGAGCCAGGCCAGGGCTGATGGTGCTCACCTGTGATCCTGGCTTTGTGGGAAGCTGAAGCAAGAAGGTTGCAAATTTAAGGCTTGTCGGCATTGTAGAGGGAGTTTGAGTCAGCTTGGACAACTTAATGAGCTGTGGGCAAATCAAGAGTAGAAGCAGGGCTATGTTCTGCTTAGTGGCAGAGCCCTTGCCTAGGGTACACAATGCCCTGGGTTTAATCCCAAGTACTTCAAAAAGAAATACAAAATAAACCAGACAAACATTGAAACTTTACTTTCAACATAGGTATCTGAAAATATTAACAGAATAAATAAGTCCTGGTGTTTTACAACACCCCCTCAGCCTTCCCCCGCCCCCTGTGCAAAATGTATGCAACTGAATGAGAGGCATGTAGAGTAAACAAGTACAGAGACTTGGTTGGAGCTGAGAACGATGTACTCAGGAAGAGCAGGATGCGGACGGAGGGATGCTTCAGTCACTCAAGCATGAGGACCTAAGTTTGATTCCCCAGAACACATGCTTGAAACATCAACCAAAAAAAGTCAGACATGTAGTTTCAATAGATGGGTCCCTGGAGTTTACAGCCAGGCAGGATACTTTAACTGGTGACTTCCAGGCCTGTGAGAAACCTGTATCAAAAACCAAAACAAACTAAGTAGCCACTCCTGTGGAACAACACCTGAGGTCCTCTGGCTCCCATATGATCTCATATACCACATACATGTGCACAAGCATACACATACACACACACACACACACACACACACACACATACACACACACACACACACAGAGAGAGAGAGAGAGAGAGAGAGAGAGAGAGAGAGAGAGAGAGAGAGCAGATAGATTGAATGAACAGCTAAAAAGTCCCCTAGAATCAGGGATGCAGGTTCAGGGAAACAGACACTGTTGAACTCTTGATAATTCTTAAGAAGAAACCTTCTGGGGAATTGAAATTTCAGGGAGGAATTAAAGCCACACACACAAAGTTGAGGCTCGGGTTTCGTTAGGATTAAGCTTGGAGTCTTTTTAGCAATCAGTGGAGCGTAGAGAAGCACCTGATCAAACATCAGCGAGCTGCCGAGTATCCTTTCATCCTCTGGGCCCAGCTCAGCCCTTCCTCTGTGAGTCACATGAACCTCCCAACTCTAAGTACACATGTTCACCGCACACGGAAGTACTTCTATATAAAACAGAGGCTGTACTAGATTTTAATGTAGTTGCGTACTTGCTTTGTTTGGGTAGCTTGGTTTTATGATGTTGGGATCTAGTGCAGGGGTGCAAGAGCTCTAGCTAAGCTTCTGTCCCCCCTTACCTGTGTGGAGATTCAGTGTTAGATCGTAGCTTCTTAGAGTCTGGATTACACATAGCATGGCTTGTCATTTCTCTTTTGAAAAAAAAAATATCAGTGGATGCTTTTCAAACTTCTCATGATTCTATCAAAGTACTCAGCACACAAAGCCATGATGGACCATAGGAGCAGGGATGAATGCAGTCCGGGCCCCCATGCAACTGACAAGTGTGGACAGGCTAACTTTACACATTTAACTGTACACTCAGCCCTCTAGCTCTGAGAATTTCATATTCTTGAAATCAACCAAACACACACCAAAAGCCTCTTTGGAGGCTTTCAAGATGGCTTAGTGGGCAAAGGTGCCTGATGTCAAGCCTGAGTTCCATCCCTGAGACCCATAGCTTGAAGGAGGGAACCAATTCTTGCAAGTTATGCTTTGATTTCTACAAATTCACTGTGGCATGTGATATGCACAGGCTAGATGGGTGATGGGTATGTAATAAAAGAAAACAATATTTGTTAATACATCTGATCTGACCAAGTATAAGCCATGTGTTCTCTCTTTACTCCCCAAGCAATACAGTATGACAGCTTTTAACCTAGCATTCACATTGCACTAGGTTAGCAGCTATCTAGACATGATTCAAAGATTCAAAGCATGTGAAAGGATGTGTGCAGATGACATGCAAATACTGTGTTACTTAAAGACCATAAATATCCACTGGTTTTGGTATCAACAGTTGGCGAATCAGTAGAGTACCCTCTGGGTCCACTATGAGTGCACATCCAGGAAGGATTAACTCAAGAGACCTGCCCAAAATGTGGATAGCATCAGCCCATAGGCTACCAACATGTGAAAGGGGAAAGAGAGGAAGCCCAAAGTGCTGGCTCATCCCCCTGCCAGGATGTGAGCTGCTTTGCCTTCCTCTTCCCTCCCCACTATGATGAGTTACAACAAGTATTTCTTCCCAGAACTTGCTCACTTAGGTATGTTGTCACAACACACACACACACACACACACACACACACACACACGTAACGGACAGAGACTAGATTTTCCTAGAGTTGCCACAGCTTCAAACTTGGTTTGTTCCTCCTCTTGTAGGTCATCATGGGGATCCTCATCCCGCCCACCATCTTGTTTTTGGAATTCCGTACATATGATGACTTCTCCTATCAGACATCCAAGGAGAACGAAGAAGGCAAAGAAAAGGAAGAAGAGAATGTGGTCAGTGGCAGCCAAGAGAGTCTCGTGGCTCTCATTTTCAGTGTTAAGATTTGGTTTATCATGGATTTAGAATGCTTGCTAACAGGGGCACTTGGAGAATTTTCCCTTGTTAAGGCCACTTTGTGCTGGAAAGCCCCACCTCCAGGCCACCTGCCATGTGCTGAGGATGGCCTAGTCCCACCTGCAGGTCACCTGCCATGTGCTGAGGATGGCCTAGTCCCACCTGCAGACCGCCTGCCATATACTGTGCTGTTTTCCAGGATGCAAATGCAGATGCTGGCTCGAGAAAGGGGGATGAGGAGAATGAGCACAAAAAGCAGAGGAGCATTCCCATTGGAACAAAGATCTGTGAATTCTATAATGCGCCCATTGTCAAGTTCTGGTTTTACACAGTAAGGCCCTCCCTGATGGTTGCCCTTGGTCATGTGGGGAATACTGAGAGCTACAATGGAATCAAGAAAAATTTCAAAAGTTTCAAAAGGTGTCCAAAAGTTCATTGAGCTAAAAATAAAACTAGGACCAGTTGAGGGCTTTAAAATTAGATCCCAATATATTGTAATACATATTTTATGTGTGTAAGGATATTGGCCATCCGAGGCCCCCATGACTTCATGAAGCAAAATAGCCTATTTGCTGAACAGAAAGGATTTTTAAAATGCTGTTAGTAATTAAAACTTAGGGAAGTTTCATTTGGTTTTAAGATAAACAAAATGCGGGGCTGGATAGATGGATCAGCACGGTTTGCCCTTCCAGAGGTCCTGGGTTCAATTCCCAGCATCCACGTGGTGACTCACAGCTGTCTGTAAATGCAGTTCCTGGGCATTCAATACCCTCTTTTGGCATCCACAGATGCCAGGCACATGGTACTTATATATACATTCAGGTAAAATACCCACACACATAAAGATTTTTTTCAAATAAATGTAAGAAATTGTTTTTAAACAAAAATGACTAGTGAATTAAAGAGCAGAGTCACAGATCCCTTTTCCCCACTAACTTGACATGGATTTTTTTCTATCACTATAATTCACACCAAAACCGACCAACTGATAAAGAGGACAGGCTTCTTTCAGCTCGTGGTACTGATGTTTCCATCCCTGTCAGTTGGTCCTGGTGTTCTTGGACCTGTGGTAAGGTAGCACACCATAGCTGGGAGTCTGTGGCAGAGAGGAACCACACTTCCCACAGCTGTGGAACAAAGGAAAGTAAATAGAAGGTGCTCAGTCCCAATATTCCCTCAGAAGGCCCACCCCCCACTGACCTCCTTCTGGGCCCCAGCTCTTAAAGGCTGCACCACAGTCTGGGAACAAAGCGTTTAACACATGAGCCAATGGGAGCATTTCCAACAGAAACAACAGCAAGGCTGAACCCAGATCATAAACACAGCTCCGAGTTAACGAAGACTGTCTTCTCTAAAGCCCTCACCAAACAGACGTGCTTGGAAACAGCAGGTCATTTCCAGGCTTAGGTCTGTCTACACTCCTTTGAGAATGAGGCTCACTGGTTGCAAGAGCAGGATGGGACACGACACAAGAACAGATTGGAGCAGTCCCAGAGTCATGTCCAGGGGCGAGATAGTTTGGGCACAACGCCATTCTGGAGAGCCAGCTGCAAAGAACCTCCCTCCAGCCATGCCCTTTCCCCACGTGCCTTGACTCTTCCCCCACCCCAATCCTACCCCTTTCCTTGTCAAAAAAAAAATTGTTGTGGTCACAGACTATCTGAGACCTGTCACTGGAAACCGGGGAGTCGGGAAGCAGGGAATTCATTAGCCAGCACTGTGGGCCTTCACAGAGAATTCATCCACATGACCTCTCCTAACTTCTCAGTTGCCCATCTACAATGGGGGAATTTAAGAGCAAGTTGGGTGAGGCAGGAATGCTAAATCACCCTTGCCATTTTCCTAGAATGTAAAAGACACACACACCAGCAAATCCAAAAAGGATTCCTTGTATAGTATGATTCTTGCACCTTCATATCAAAGGTATAGTCCGGCAGAGCATGGGCTGTCTGTATCAAGAGCCTGTATCACACCAAAATGTAGGATGCCCCCAAGCTACCTCAGTTTCCCCACCAGTGATATGCATGAAGGATGAGTGTCCTCTAAGTAGGTCAGTCTATGGGAAGGAAGAACCTTTTGTAGATGAAGCACCGAATGTTATCCCCGAGACCCATACGTACCCTCTTTTCCTTCTTCAGATCTCCTATTTGGGCTACTTGCTGCTGTTCAATTATGTCATCCTGGTGCGGATGGAGGGATGGCCCTCACCCCAGGAGTGGATTGTCATCTCCTACATAGTGAGCCTGGCATTGGAGAAAATACGAGAGGTGATTGATTATTGAAAAGGCTTGTCCCCCACCCCCACCCTACGCCACACCCACTAACTGCTGAGTTCAATTTCAGATGCTAGTAATGCAGAGTTTTATGCAGATGATGGCTCCTAGTGAACCTCCCTCCCTGTCCTCCCTGTGAGGCGTCACCATCCCGAGTCATTCTATTCTCTTGTTCCTGATGTATACACCCCCTCGCTTTGACTGAGTTTCAACTCACAGTTCAAAACACAAGGCAAAATAAATGACACAATAGGTTTGAGTGTATAAATGAGCTATGCCAAATGCTGCCAACTACTTGAGATGAGCCAATAGGTACAAATGGGCACAAATTTTGGCTGTCTTATGTGTGTGTGTGTGTGTGTGTGTGTATGTGTATGTGTATGTCCTGCACATGTGCTTGAGTATGTGTGTGCGTGTCTGTGTGAATGTACCCATCCCTGTAGGTAGACTTGGCCACACTGGTTTAGGTTGGCTTCATTCTATCATTTCTCTACCTTCATGTTTGAAGCAGGATCTCTTAAAGGAGCCGGAAACTGTTTTAGTTAGACTGGCTGGTGGGAAAATCTCTGGATCCCTCTGTCTCTGTGACATTCCTGCTCCCACCACAGCACACCACCATATCCAGATTTTACGTTAGTTCCAGACATCTGAACTCAGGGCCTCATATTTGCTCAAGAGACACTTCACCCACAGATCCTCCTTCCCAGCCCTAGGAATGACATTTATGCTGTAACTTGGGACTTTGGGTCACACTGTGCACTTGCACAGTTGGTCTTGTGTTCACGGGGTACGTGGAAGTAGAGTTCTTGGTTGGAGGGAACGAGGGAAGGGGAAGGAAGCCAGAGGAGAAGGAGCTGAATGAGGTGTGGCTTCAGAAAGAGGCTGTTCTCAATGTAATCCCACTGAGAGAAAAAAAAAACCTGAAAGAAGGGAGAGGCGCTTCTTACCCACATCAGTTGTTTGGCACAAAGCACATCATCAGCGACTCCAATTACCCCAGGGCAGGCCTCCCAGAATGGGGCAGGTGTGGGCCTCACAGCAGCACCTGCAGCAAACCGGTGGCATGCCCACCTGGTGAGAGGCTCCAGGGAACCTGGGTGGGGCCCAGAGCATCTGCTGCAAGCAGAGGGGCCCAGTTTCTAAAGGAAGTGCTGAAAAGGAACAGACACACTCCTCCACAGGACACAGGAAAGAAAAAAAAAAAGCCAAGAAGGCAGTTTCTGCAGGAAGCACCCACAAGTCTGAACTTAACTACAATCACTCAGGCAGAACAAGAGCTTAAAGTGAGAAACCACACAGTACCAATGGCTGATCATTCCCGACCGACGTAGAACCGACACTGTTATTTTGTAGTTACTATTGACTCATTCAGTAGAGCAAGGTTGATGTCATTGGTCAAGTGACAGCCGGGCAATCAAGAGTGCTGGGAATCCCCTCTACACCCCACCCTCTTGCATGACTCCTATTGCTTCTCTGGCACTAGATTCTTGTGGCTGATACATCCTTGACTTCCCAAGGGGCCTATCTTACCATTATATAATGTGTACCATGTGGGAGTGAGGGGGCACACATGTAGGAATCAGAGGACAATTTCAGGAATCCATTTTTTTTGTCTCTCTACCTTGATGTAGGTCCTAGGCAATCAAACTCAGGTCACCAGGCGTATATGACAAGTGCCTTTACCCACTGACCCAACTTGCTATCCCTCCATCAAGATCTGGATCCTGTGGAGAGATACAGGAGAGACAGGGCAGCTGTCGGCCATCACACGTGGCTTGCCAAGACAGCAAGCCCTTCTGTGTTAGCTGATAGGCAGCTGACACCCCACTGGCCCTGGAATCCCGGGATCTCCCCATGATTTCCAAAGCTGAAGGGGTACTTTGGCATGGCTGCTTTGTGCTCTGTGTGCCTCCACTGCGCCTACCATGACTTTATTTGTATGACTATGCATATTGCTGGCTGAATAGTTTCCACTCTGCTCTGTGGAAGTGCCCTTTTAGTCATCGGTGATGCAGAAAAGGGATGTGGAACAGGAGGGAAAATCTGCTTCAACTTTCCCTGACTTCTCATGTCTAACTTGAGAAGGAATTTTGGCAAACTCATGTTTCCCAGTCCCATCCAGCCACCCTCTGCCAGGTGGGTCATCCTTCTGTGGTAACTGATCACTTGTCCCTACTCTAGAGTTGTCCTGTAGAGTTCTGGAATGTGAGCCAACAGGCATGAGTCCAGATAATTAAAAAGGGAATCAAAAGGCAGCTGCTCTAATTACAGCCAGAGGGAGACAATTTGGAAGGCATTTCCTGAGTCTACGAAACCCCTGCATCTAAGAATACTGTGGAATTTTCCCTTCTAGATATACCCTCTACCAGAAAAATTCATGTGCAGAGTTCTTGAGCCACAAAGGTCCCTGACATCCTGGCACTGTCCTGGCACTCTTCTCTTCCCTAGGGACTAGTGAAGATAAGGTTTCTAATAGGACCCCCTCAACTTACTGTTCTTTGGGGTTTACTTGCAGATCCTCATGTCGGAACCAGGCAAACTCAGCCAGAAAATCAAAGTGTGGCTCCAGGAGTACTGGAACATCACAGACCTCGTGGCCATCTCCATGTTCATGGTTGGGGCCATCCTTCGCCTCCAGAACCAGCCATACATGGGCTATGGCCGGGTCATCTACTGCGTGGATATCATCCTCTGGTACATCCGAGTGTTAGACATCTTTGGTGTCAACAAATATCTTGGCCCCTATGTGATGATGATTGGAAAGATGGTTAGTAACAGTTCCCTATGAGTAACCGGATAACTTGGCATTAGAACACCAGACCAAGCTAGGGTGTGGCTTCCTTTGATTTCATTTGGTCTTTCCTTTGCAGCTGGTTTAACATATGCAATTGCCCTGCATGCTGCCTGCATGCCGACATCTTCATAAGCTCCAACAGGAAAGCAGGAGTTACAGATTTCCTATACATGCCCTTAAATAGACATTTATCTCTCACTGTGTACAGGAACTTGACACATGGCATCTTCTTTCTTCCGTGTCATATTTAAACTTAGTATGATCAACTGCATTTATCAAATCTGTTTTGATTCTATACTGATTATATTTCAATAGCAAGAGGAAAGAAAATGTCCTTCACTTTTCTAAGACTTTGCTTTGCTGTCTCAGGACATAAGAGATCCTAAGTTCTTAGACATAGTAAGAGTTCAATAGCAGGCAGTGGGGAGTGATCAAAAACACTGGTTGTTCTTCCAGAGTCCTGGGTTTGATTTCCAGTATCCACATGGTGGCTAACAACCATCTGTAATTCCATTACCAGGGGATTCAACACCCTCTTCTTGCTTCTAAGTGTACTCTATACACGTTACATAGAAATACATGCAGACAAAGCACACATACCAGTAAAATAAAATAATATTAAATTTAAAAAATAATTCAGCAGCAACCATTGTATCTCAATATACTTGCTCTATATCTTGGAAGCTAGAACCATCACAGAAATAATTCACACTAGGATCTGGATTTCATGTTTTAAGAAGTAGCAACTATTTTAGAAAGCTCTCATAGTAAAATTCAGCTTGATAGCTTCCTAGCCTTTGGCAGAAGTCAGTGACAATGAGACCTAAGGTTGGCCCCTACCTGTAACCAACAGTCTTTGGCTCATCTCCTCTAACCTGGTGTGGCCATATTCTTTGGGTGATTAGTATGAGAAAAATCCATGGTGACATTTATCTCAAAACAGGTCACAGAATGTGAGACTGCTCACAAGCCAGCAAGTTATTCCTCACTACTAAAATGGATTGTGTTAGGACTAGTCCCAAAAGAAAGGCTATCTTCTAAGTTACATAACAATCAACTAACAGGATAATAGAATAATAATAATTATTAACCTAATAGAGCCAGTGGATTTGAGCTATAGGACATATGGTTTAGTTAATTCCAGTAAGAACTTTCATACTCAGAGGTGTTCAAAATTAAGGATTACAGGATCTAGAGAGATAGCTAAATGGTTAAAGGAACTGGCCATTCTTCCAGAGACTCTGAGTTTGTTTGAAACCAAGCATCCACATGTTGGCCCACAACTGTCTGTAACTCCAGTCCCAAATAATCTGATACCTTCCATTGGTACTGCATGTGGGTGGTACAGACAGACTTGTAGGCAAAGCACCCATATACATAGAAAAGTGTTTTTGTTTAAATTGAGGGTTATAGTAATTTAGCACTGACAATGTAGTTCAGTACCTGCCTAGTATATATGGTTCAATCCATAGCACCACATAAAAGGAACAAAATGGGATTTATATCAGCTTAGTATCAGGAACACTCAGCATTCATGCGTGTCCTCACAATTCTTCTTGTCTTTATTTCCAAGATGCATCCTTTCTTGTTGTTGTTCCTAAAACCTCCCATGTTTTCTGATATGAGTCCTTCCTTTTTCTATTTCCTTGTTATTTGTAAGGCAGGGTCTTTACTAGCACTGGCTGGCCTGGCAATCATTATGTAGACTAAACTGGCCTCAGATTTACAAACCATCCCTTCCACCACCTCTGCCTTCAAGTATTGGTGTGCCACCATGGTCAACCTTTTCTCTGTTTGCAGTTATAATTACTGGAAGAACAATGGTGTATGGGTGTGTTGTTTGGCTTTTTGTCACCATAATAAAATACAACTTATAAAAGAAAATGTATGTTACAGCTCACAGACATGAGCCTGTTGCTTTGAGTGTGTGTCAAAGGCAAACCTCATGTTAGAGTACATGTTAGAGCAAGCATGCTTACAGAGTAAGGCAAGGAGAAAAGAGAGAGGGAGGTGACGAAGTCTAGCCCTCATCCTGATGCCTTAAGGACCTCGAAAAAGCCATACCTCTCAAAGGCCTCATCCCCATCCTGGAGATCAATAGTGTCAACCCAAAAACTAACCCTTTAGCACGTGGCCTTTAGCCTTGGATAGTCTAGATACAAACTGAAAAACATAATTCAAAAGCCTTTTGTGAGAGGCATTCTAGAACCAAACTAGAATGATGGACAGTAATAAAAGACAAGCAAGAAAAATCCTATGCAGATGAAGGCAGCAGGGTTCTGGAATAAGACAAATGCTTTATAAAGGTTATAAGAAGCCTGTGGATGAGAAGGAAAGATGGTAAAGAAGCCTTCTTCATCATGACTAAAGGACACCTCTGGAGAACACAATAGCATGAGCCCGTGCGAACTTGGTCCAGTCTGGTTACAGTCCAAACTGTAAGACATGTGTTCTTCCTATGCAGATGATTGATATGCTGTACTTTGTGGTCATTATGCTGGTTGTGCTGATGAGTTTTGGAGTAGCTCGGCAAGCCATCTTGCACCCAGAGGAGAAGCCTTCTTGGAAACTAGCCCGAAACATCTTCTACATGCCCTACTGGATGATCTATGGAGAGGTGTTTGCAGACCAGATAGACCGTAAGACTAGAATTCATAGTAAGACTCTCTTCCCTGCTTCAAGGGCAGATGATCAGTTCCAAATTAATGGAAGAGCACTCATTAATTTGGAATTAAAGTATTTTTTCATTCCGCCATAGGCATTAGGTGGTTTTATAAAGAAATAAGTACAAATTGAAGTGTAGATTTTGAAGTATCAGGTATTTTTCTCTAAAACCCACTCTCTAGAGTTCTGAGTCTCACTTCCCTTGAGCTGTTGGCTGTGAAATCATATGATGTAGTCTCAGCTACTACATGCATTAACTCACAACAACTATAGTTACCTGTACAGGGCCCACGCCAGACCAGGGCTATCAATAAGTCAAGGAAATGGGAAGGGTTCATAGGACCCTACCCTTTATCTCTGATCTGTTTGCTATCGCTATTGATAGACTCTGGGAAAGGGGAAGAATCACTGTCTTCAGTTGTGTAGCCTCTGCTGGGCCCACCAGATTCCAAAGAATAGCGCCAAATTCATAGGTATAC
This sequence comes from Tokudaia tokunoshimensis, assembly GCA_036184795.1. NCBI lineage: Eukaryota > Metazoa > Chordata > Mammalia > Rodentia > Muridae > Tokudaia > Tokudaia tokunoshimensis. The sequence continues at coordinate 39,657,025 of BTHU01000001.1, forward strand.
CAGTGGTCCTGATTAATCGAAGTGGGTCACAAAACAAATGACTAGTCATAAATATGAGAGAGACATTGGTGGGGCTGGGGGTGGGGAGGTGGACAGGGGAGATAGAAAGATGGGCATGTAAGTGGTCAGAACACATTGTATACATGTGAGAAATCATCTAAAAACAAATTTAATTAAATATATATTTAAAGCAAGCAAACAGAAGGTTCTGGACTATAGACTGTAAGATTTTTATTACTCATGTTTTTAATTATACTGGTTAATGAGAGATGATAAAGAGGTAAACAAAAGACTATACTTTTTTCCAGTAACATCATTAAATGCAGGTTTTTAGTTCTTCATCTGGCTGCTTCGCTGTCCCTTGGTATCCATTTGTGCTGATGAGTTTTTCACGGTAGGATTCAGGGAGTACTTGGTTGTTCAACTCAAAAGTTAAAAGGATCATCTGCCAGCAACATTGTGTCTTTCCAGTGCTTAACTCCTGAGCTCCAGCTGTGGCTCACAGACATATGGTTAGATAAATATTCATGAAATTCGTTTCTCAGAATTAATGATAGGCACCTTTATTCTAAGCAGAACACTGCTTCCAAGCATCAATGTGTAACTCTCAGACTTGAGTCTTTGCATCTCTTAGCAACACATCAATGCTAGTGTTGGTAAATTGTTTTATGCTCCTCTCAACCATCGTCTTGTTTTCTTCCCCCCCCCCCCGCCCCCACAACTGAAACACAACACACACTCCTCGTATCCAATGATCATCTAGTCTACGCCATGGAAATCAACCGTAAGTTCACATGGAATTGGTGGGTTTACTTTGAGAACTGTTTTGTTAAATAATCTTTTCTCTCAGCTGATCACTGATACTCTTATCCTATTTTAAAATGTGTCTTCAGTTTTCTCAGGCCAATACCTTTTGAGACTTCAAATAAAAGTAAGCAGACTCTTAAGTTCTACATTGGGATTATCCAATTTCCCCCATTTTGGAAAATAGGTCTCTTAAGTGAACAGATTCAAACATGATTCCACAGTTGATCTGAAGGGTGACAGGGACCCCCTACCCTGCATCTGAATGAAAGTGTTTTCAGACTTAATGCACAATACAGCCAAGAAAATAAAAAGAAGACAGTGTCAGGTAATGGCAAACAGTTAAAAGACAGAATAGGTGTCTAACACAAGAAGATACAATAATGGTAAATGAGACGGTTTAATCAATAAGAACTTGTATATAAATGGGGTGCGGCTCAATTGCAGAATGCCTGTCTAGCATGTGCAAGCCCCTGTGTTTCTTTTTTCTGGCACTACCAAACAAGCAAAGCTTCCAAATGAGGTGGGGTGAATGAGAAAATGGAAAATATCTGCAAATACAACAAGCTCACTATGACTATCTCAAAGCGAGAATATAAGTTTTATTACCTTCTTCATATGATTTGATATTTTTGCTTAGAATATTACTGCTTATGAAATACAAAAGTCAAAAGAAGTCAAGTGTGGGGGATACATAACTGTAATCCCAGCACATGAGAGGCTAAGGCAGGAAGATTTAAAGTTTGAGACCGGCCTGGACTACATAGTAAGATAAATCTCAAAGTAAATAGGGCTGGGGAGATGGCTTAATGGGGAAAGAGCTTGCCTTGAGAGCACAAGACCCTGGGTTCTAGTCTCTAGAACCCATGTAAAAAAGGAAAGTTCTGCAGCACATACCTAACAGGAAGATCCCTGGGGCTTGCTGGCTCTACTACTGTAGCCAAAACAGCGAACAGCAGGCTCAGTGAGGGAAAGACCTTGCCTTAAAAAAAATAAGATGGAGAGCATCTGGCCTCTACACACACATACACACATGTGCATGCACCATCATGTATGTATCACTCCAAAAGAAATAGGCTATTTAAAACACATATGATAGATATTTGTCCTTTTGTTACATGTACAAAAGAAGACTCCTCTCCCCCTGCCCCCCACCCCCACGTTTTTCAGCTCCTTGTGGTGAAAATCTCTACGATGAGGAAGGCAAGAGGCTCCCTCCCTGCATCCCTGGTGCCTGGCTCACACCTGCCCTCATGGCTTGTTATCTCCTGGTGGCCAACATCCTGCTGGTCAACCTACTGATAGCTGTTTTCAAGTACGTATCATGACAGAGCATGACAGGGGCCACGTGGCTGTTGTCCATTGCTCTACAGATCTCTAATTCAGGCCTAGAAAGTTATGGCGATACCTGCATAGATGTTCAGAGAAGTTTACTAAGGCTTTTAAAGGGATAGGGGTGTTTTGCAGTCCTTTTTTTTTTCTTCCAATTTTAATCAGTCTGGATGTAGTCATAAATCAAATCCACACTCAAATGCATTAATCTCAGCTAGTATTTTAACACTGAGGCATACATTTTAATCTAATGGAAATATTTTCTTAGGCAGAAGCCTCCTGAGATAGAGAAAACTGAAAGACGTTGTGCTTTTCATTCACCGCCAGAGATGCACAAAACTGCTAACTCCACAAGCTGCTGTGATTATTTTATACATAAAATATCAAATCTTATCAGGCAGAGTGGCAAAAGTGGCTTAAATTACTAAATCCAGCTTTTTATAGAACTTCCCATTTGATAGCCACCGAGGATCGTGACAATACTTGATACATGTTGAAAGATATATTTTACATTCTAAGATGGATTTGGGAAGTAGAAACAAGGTGATTAAGGTGTTCAAACTCACCCTTAACCCCACAGCAGGTTCACATCCAGCTTGGACTGCACGAGACCCAGGCTCAAAGAAGAAAGAAAGAAGGAAAGAAAGGAAGGAAGGAAGACCAAATATCTGCTAAACTTAAAAATATGAAAAAAATTCTCCCTAGAATTGTAAAGTCGTATCACGTAACAAGACAAGGCATTGTAGGGAACCGGCTCCAGCTGCAGCTCGAGCAAAGAGACCGCCAGTCTCTAGACAATAATGGGCTTTCTTAAAGCCCCAGGGCCAGCAGACAGTGCAATCACATGCTGACTAGCTCCTGATGGAAGCTAAATATGACAAAGATCACACTTACCCATGTCCAAAATAATGTGCATTCCAGTCAGATAAGCTCAGTAATTAATCAGTGGCTCATCTACAAAGTATAAATTCTTTGATTTGAATTCAATGTTTTAATTCTTCAAAGTACCTTTACATATGTGACCTAGCACACTGAGGAGACATCCCTGTGGGTTTCCAAGAAAACAGTGTACACCAAAATTCAACAAGCATGCCATGTGTCTTTGAGCACAGATAACCCACACTGGTGCATAAGGCAAACAATCAGGTGACCAAGGAATCAGTCTCAGTGAGATTGTACCAAGTCCATCTCATGATATATTTTCATTTAAACCCAAGCAACCAATGACCCTGAAATTACAATCGAAAGTAACTGTAAAAATGTCTTCCTTTCAAAGCAATACCTTCTTTGAAGTCAAGTCAATATCCAATCAAGTGTGGAAGTTCCAGCGATACCAACTGATCATGACATTTCATGACAGGCCGGTCCTGCCTCCGCCAATGATCATCTTAAGCCACATCTATATCATCGTTATGCGTCTCAGTGGTCGCTGCAGGAAAAAGAGAGAAGGAGACCAGGAGGAGCGGGACCGTGGGTTGAGTACGTTGGGGATTCTTCATTTCTATTTGTGGGCTAATTTAAAAAACAAAAGACACTTCCATAGCAACCTCGGCAAAATATCGAGGTGTGCGAAAACATAATACCCAACTGCTGAGCGCCTTGGAATGCTTCTTCTTTTTTGTGTATTCTAGCTCTGCTCACTTATATTGTGATCAGTATTGGTAAAAAGCCAAATCATGGAGGCCAGAGACTGAAATTCTCAAGTCTTTCTTCCATATACACTTCCATATACTTCAACACACCTTTAAATGTATTAATATATTCCATCTAAAAAGGGTGAGAGAAGAAGCTTTGTAAGCTTGACTGCTTATACAATAGCATGCAAAACATTTTTCTGGGAAACCTTTTTGATTTCCAAGCAGACAGATGTAATTTACTTTTTCCATTTTAAATATGACCCTTTTTGCTCCAGTCTTGGGGTTGGGGGTAAGGTTATCAACTACTTGAAGTGATCAAGAAACTACCTACCCCTGGTGTAGAATTAAAGCTTAATCAAAGTTGGAGTATAAAATTCTCTCAATGGCACAGCTAAACTGATCCTTCTCCACTGGTTCCTGACGTGCCCTACACTTCTTCCCCTACACAGAGCTGTTCCTCAGCGATGAGGAACTGAAAAAACTGCATGAGTTTGAGGAGCAGTGCGTGCAGGAGCACTTCCGGGAAAAGGAGGATGAGCAGCAGTCGTCCAGCGACGAGCGCATCCGGGTCACCAGCGAGAGGTACGCCAAGCTCTGCACCCCACTGCACTGGGTGTTGAAATTCATTTAAAATCACGCCTTGAGTTTTGGATTAAGATCACACGTCCTTGCTCAGAGTTTTCCTGCCTATTCAAACTAACTGTGTTTTAAAGACTCACCTCCCCCCACTTCTGCAATAGTGACGCAAATTGTACATAAAAGTGAAAAATAACACTTATTTCAAATAGTCAGAAAAAAACCCCCATACTTCCTTAAGTGGGATGTTTACCTCAAATCCTAGGTCAGCTACAGGAAGCCATCATTCTCCAACTTCTAGTGTGAAGTTGCCTTTGCCAAGCCAAGTGGCCCACTGGGAACTGAGCTCCTCACCCTGCATGTATGCATAGTTCCTTGCTGCTGCAGTGACAACCAGAACAAAAAAGGGTTCCCACCTCTGGAATGGCATGAGAGTGAGATCTGGGAGGGCTGAGGCAAGGAGGTGTGTGCTTCCAGTAAGTCTCTGAATTGGGCAGGAGCTGTTCTGCAGACAGAGAAATCAGCATGATTCTGCTTAACCATGGATGGATGAATGGATGGATGGATGGATGGATGGATGGATGGATGGATAGATGATGGATGGGTAGGTGGGTGGGTGGGTGGGTGGACAGACAGATGGATGAATACATAAATCATTGAAGAAAGGTCAAGGAGGAGCAGAAAGCTAGTAGTGTACCAGTCTGGTCTATTTCTGTACCCTACACTGGGAATAAACAGCCAGCAAAGAAATGGTAGGCAGGAATGATGAACTCTTTCTATCTATATTTTTTGAAATCAGCATTGTTGTGACCCTTTATTGCTTAGGAAAAAGCAATGTAAGCTTTTCCAGATCTTGCTTCTATGTTGTTCATGAGTGTTTAACTAACAGTGTTGGTAGAAACAGATGCAGGAGACATGCCTGGGGAGGGGGCTGTCTGACCCATCCTTACATCCTTGAGCACTTAGAATTAGTTTTCTGATACAGATGCCAATGTATACTGAGAAGCATAAACATGATAGGATTTGAAACGGGTTCCTCAGCTAAACTTGACCAACAAAGAGTCCAATAACTGCTACTTAACCCCCAGATACATCTCCACCCTTGCCCCCAGCATGTGAGGCTGTTGATTCTACCCCAGCCCACATGACTAGATATGCCTCTGACATCCTGTCCCCAACTCTTCCTAGCCCCGGTCACTTTGTAATTCAACTGAGTCCAGACAGCTAAACTGAAAGGTTTCCTGCACCATTTAGCCTTAATAAAGTACATTTTTAATAAGACTTTGAAATACTCAATTGATGGTTTTTCAGTAGTTGCTAAGCTTCTAAAACATATGAATTATTTCTTCATATGTGTTGAAAATTTCCCGTTTAGAAGTTAGACATTAACTTAATTGTAATTATCAGTTCTTCACAATGGAGATTGTGTTTGGTTTTTGTTCTGCCTCTCTTCCATCTCCCTTCCCCTAGCATTGTTTGGATTTTTATCATTCCTGGACCAATGATTCATGAATGTAGTTATCAGTGCACTACCAAATTGCATTTTTCTCTTGGGGCTCTGTACAGACGTAATAGGTAAGAAAGTGCAGGGCAATACAAACACACTACTTCCTGTTTTCTTGGCTGAGGCCCCCACAGGAGAAGGGAACACATTCCTGCCCCTCCACTTCCTTTTGCTGCTCTTGCCAAGGCTGACTCACAGGTGAATGAATGCTCTAGGCCAAAGGAGGAGCTGCCTTCCCAGGAACCAGACCCCTACCAGAGGAGCAAGTCACACAGAGCAAGGGAAAGGGTGCTTCTTGTCTGTACCTAACTTGGGGCGCTTGTGGTGACTTTTAAAACAGAGATCTGTGTATTTGGAAACTTCTGCTAATTCTCCTACCTCTTTAATTTACTCTGTCAATTCATTTCTGGACCATGTTTGCCTTTTGATGCCTGACTGCTCTCTCTCTCTCTCTCTCTCTCTCTCTCTCTCTCTCTCTCTCTCTCTCCTCTCGGTGGTATCTGCGTCAGCCATCAGGTGTGGGCTCGGTCTGGTCTGGTGAGGCATGGATCAGACTTTCTCTCCTGTCTCTGTTGCCCAAGTACCTTTGCAGCACAAACCAGGGAGTCTCGGTGCTTTTCCCCTGATGTGCTCACACAGAGATTCGCACATTAGGCATGTCCCTCCACACAGTGTTTGCTGACCGTGTCAGCGTGGGAACTCAACTCATGGCTTCCTTCTAATGCTGGGAAATGAACATTAAGTTCTAACACTTCTTTTTGTAATCAAATGTCAATATTTTGTAACACCCAATGTTTAATCCCTCAGTGTTAGATAACTTAGCCCTGAGTTGAAACCCAAAGCACCACCAACTTTCATGCTGTCTCTCACAGTTCTCTCAAATAGAGACAATATCTCTGGGGCTCCAGGTTCCGTAAATGGCATCATCATTAAGATGCTTCGACAAGGCAGAAACTGAATGTCACCATGATTCCATGTTCCTTACCTTACACTTCTTTGGCTTCCTCAAAGCACCATTTTCTTTATGTCCCAGGGGTTCTGCCCATGACAATACCTCTACCTGGTCTACTAATACCCAGCTTCCCTTCTCCTCCTTTGAAGCTCTGCTCAAATGCCAATGCCATATGAAACAGTTTTATGACTACCTAACACAGTTCACTGGATCAAGGCTGTTGAACCCTATGATGCAGTTAGCATGTCTGGATTTTGCCCTCCAAGATAATTCCACAAAGAATGAACAGTTTTGTGAATGAATGAATGAATGTTTATCTCTTCTGACTTGACTACAAATCTATAATCCATTCTCCATCAGTTCCTTTGAGGCAGATGATGGGACTCAACTTTGCTCTCTCCTGGCTCAAATCTTTTTGGTTTTGACTAACCAAACTCATAACAGCAGACTCCGATCTCCCAGAACTTTCTGTATTAGAGGTTTGGGTTTTGTTTATTTGTTTTTAATTTTCACAGACTTGTGCATGAATCTAGTAATAGGGCCTTCTCTTTACTAATTTTATGTCTTCTAATACTTCAATATACAGGACATAATGCAGTTCAGGAAGTATGCATCTAGAGAAGTCGGTCCTGTAGGAAAAAAGTTATTAAACAGTCTCTAAACCTTTAATAGCAGATTCTGATTCTTCCCAGCCCTGGTAAGAGGTTGTCTGTCAGACTTGTGTATCTAACTTAAGGTTAGGGATTCCTGAAGACTTGGCGATTACTATTAAAAATGGGAAAAGCAACGGACCATAAATGCATAGCTCCCAGAACACTTGGTATCCGCTGGGCATGGTGGCACGTTCCTGTAATCCCAGCACTTGGGACCTAAAGCAGAAAGATCAGTAGTTTGAAGTCATTTTGAGGTTTGTAGTGAGTTCCAGAGCAGCCTGAAATATATATCTCAAAAGAACAGGAAGGGAAATGGGAGGAAGAGGAGGAAGGGAGGAGGAAAATAGAGGGAAAAGGGGAAGGAAAGATAGGGAGGAGGAAGGAAAGGAGGAATGCTCAATAGCAGCAACACCAAAACACGAAAACAAGGGGTAATGTTAGCAAGCATTGTCTCTTTCCACAAACAGCAGCAGCTCTTTTATTATGTTTATCTCCAAACATGCGGCCTAGAGTTTGCAAGTTACAAATTTTGAATGTAATTGGTCCTGTACCTAGAGATCTAGCCACACTTATATCCATAGATTCTGGTCAGTTGGGCTTTTTGTCAGATTCATGGATCTGGGTTAAGACCTCCAGAAGGCCTGACAGGAAATCCAACAATCCATGGCTTTGAGATGTTATTTGACATCCTCTTGGCATGGGATTAGGAAGAGAAGGCACTGGTATTAGAGGCCTCAACAAGAAGGAGACACGATGATAACTAGACAAAGAACTGAGAGGTTAATCTTAGAATGAAAGATGTAGAGAACATAAAAAGACAAAACACAGAGTGGCGCAAAAGACATTTGGGACAGATCATTGCTGATTGCTTTCATCATCAAATTAATGGGAATCAAGGCTGTTTGAACAGACTATGGAAACGGACTAAATGCTGGAGCTTTGTGGGCTCATTGAATGACATTTGTATTCCTCGTCTGCCTTTGAGAGCCTATTTTAGTTAAGGTTTCTATTGCTGTAATAAAATACCGTGACCAAAAGCAATTGGGAGGAACTATTTGGCTTACATATTTTGGATCATAATCCCTTAATGAAAGCCAAAGCCAAAACAAAACAGGAACTCAAGGCAGGAATCTGGAAGCAGGAACTGAAACAAAAGCCACTGCGGAACACTACTTACTGGCTCATCCAACTTTCTCACATCATCCATGACTACTTAGGGGTGGTACTACCCCCTGTGAACTGGACCCACCGGCATTCATCATCAATCAAGAAAATGCACTACAGACTTCCTACATGCAAATCTTATAAATCATAGGAGGCATTTCCTTAGTTGAGAGTCCCTCTTCCGAAGTGATTATAGCTTTTGTCAAGTTGACATAAAACTAACCAACACAGAGCCAATTCAGAGAGAGACACAGACATTAGGCAAACAGATAAAAATATCAACTTCATTAGCAATAGAGTTGTACTGGATGATGTGGCTCAGTGCTTGCCAAATATACTCCCAGGATTAGGCATGCCAGCTCAGTCCCAGTCAGCAGTCATCGCCTACAGCACCTGCTCTCGGGCACAGTCAGCAGCCCCACCAAGCTTTTGCAGGACAAGACAATAGAAAACCACTTTCCTTGCAGGCATCTGACTCTCAAAGAAAGAAAGAAAAGTGTGTGGCTGGCCTGAATTCCAACCTCCAACCAGAAAGCCATTCCTCCTGCAGAATAAATAAAGGCCATGAGAAAGGCAGGAGCATTACATGAATGAGAAGACTGGGAACATAGGAGGAAAAAAAAAATCAAGAATCAAGGCCAACCACAGTCACCCACATGAGTGTTACAGTAGGAGTGATTCTAGTGGCACATGTTTACTTTCAGGAAAAAGTAGACACAAAATGGTTGTAGCCATGAGATTGTTTGGTAGAGTAATTAAGATGCAGTCATAATGAGACAGCATGGCATTATACTGGGCCATGTCGGTGTAGCTCCCATGGCCTTTATCAGTGATATCCTGTCTCAGTTTGGGTTTTGCTTACTGTGACAAAACACCACGACCAAAGCAAGTTAAGGAGGAAAGGAGTTATTTGGTTTACACATCCATATAGCTGTTCATTGTGAAGGAAGTCCAGACAGGAAATCAAATAGGGCTGGAACCTGGAGTCAGGAACTGATGCAGAGGCCATGGAGGGATGCTGCTTACTGGCTTGTTCCCCATAGCTGGTTCAGTCTGCTTTCTTAGAGAGCACAGAACCACCTGCCCAGGGATGGTGTCACCCACAGTAGTCTAATCAATCACTAATATAAAAAATGCCCTACATCTGGATCTCATGGGGGCATTTTCTCCACTGAGGTTCCCTCTTTTCAAATAACTCTAGTTTGTGTCAAGTTGACATGAAAGTAGCCAGCACACACCCTATAGCACAAATGTAAGGATGCATAGTGCTTGGAGGAGGAAGAGGGGCTCTGCTCCCCAGAACCAGCAGCAGGGATGGACATTCCCACTGGAGCATAAACACACTTGCTTGCCTTCTGGCACTGCTTACCTTCGCCAGGCTCTGCAGCCCTGGTTATGATAGATGAAGGGCGAGGCACTAGGAATGTAAATGGAAGAAGCCAGGATGCAAATCATCTCCAATCAGCAGCACACCACAGGGTCTGGCCCACACAGAAAGTGCCCGGAGAGCTAGCAGTACAAATGCCTGGAGTTCTAGGAACCCTGGAGATCTCAGGAAGAGTCAATGGTAGTATATAACTGAGCCGGCATCCCAGAGAGCCTAATACTCCTTTAACAATTGCTTAGTGTATCGTGGACGACACAGAAGGAGAAAGATTAGAGATTTAAGGCTTGAGCTTTGTTCTGCCACTATCAGTCTTCATTCAGCTTTTCATGTATAAAATCTCTACAAGTCAGGACAAGGTGCTCCCCTGGGTGTTCTCCCTGTAATTACTAACTTTTAAGACAGCCCCATGAAAGGAAGTAACTGGAAATTAAGACAACCAGATGTAAAATTTAGAGTGGATTAGACAACTTTATGATCTATGGATCTGGAATAAAATTATAGAGTAGAAGCAGTCTTAGAACTCAAGTGTGGAATCCCATGAGATCTTGAAACATGGGTTTATACAAGAACGAACTGGAACATGGGTTTTGATGTGGATAGTTTACTCTGTCATTACAAAAATGTTCTGTGTAATTTAGGAGGTGCCTTGCAGGTAAACTGTAACTGTTCCACATGAAAAAGTGGCTGCCCCCCCTCCCAAAAAGTGCGTTTTAATAACTGGCTCAGGAAAGAGCTCCACATGCCTAGATCCTGTCCTTCAAAAGGACACACAGAGTTTCATCATAAAAAGACAAAGGCACAACTTACATTAACAGATGAGATGCAAAATCCAACAGACTTGTACCATGCACTGATACTCCCATAGAAATCAGGACAAAGGTTCCACATATTGTCCAGAAGTTCTATATTGCTAAATATATTATTGTTTTAAAAATGATGGAAGCACTATATTCAATTTCTTTTTTAAAAAAAAAAGTTTTGTTCAAGTTTAAGGTTTACGGATATTACACTAAAAACAAATGCCCATTTTGTAATCGGTGTAGAGAGAGAGACTTTGAGATGTGGAGGTGGCTGACAATGACACCTAATTCCACACAGTCACATTCTTTGACACCTGCACAGTGTCTGCACTTCACGGGGAACCTGCTCATATCCAGTTTCAAGTGAGTCTTCCAGCACCACTGTGCTCAGTCACTTCTGCTGTCTCAAAGGGGACTCTTGGTGGCAGGTGCATGATAAAGGGAAGTTGCAGGGTGTGTGTGTGTGTGTGTGTGTGTGTGTGTGTGTGTGTTGAAACAAATGATGTTGGAAATTAAATGGAGTTAAACAATTCTCCTCAAAGACAAGGGGATGGCACCTGTGGGCCCTGAAAACTTGCAGATTTCATTTGTGTGCAATTTCCTTTCATATAAAAGGAGAAGGCTAGCCCGCGGGGATTTTCTGCTGCCCTGCCAGTTGAAAAATCCTGTGTTTCATTAGGGAAATGTGCCCTTTGCAGAAGTGTTCCGAAGTAACCTATGCTGTGAGTGAAGGCCACTGTGGTGTATGACGCAGAACCTAGAGCTGCTTTCTGTGACCCTCAAGTAAGGCCAAATGTAATAGTAGTCTCAGAGACCAGGAGCTCAATCTAAAGGGAAATCATGAGAGGAACCAGTAGGGAATCAATGTCAGGGTCATTCAAAAGCACACTGCACACAAACGGCCTGCTTGCCAATCAAGAAGGTTTGCCTTTGAGCTTAGAGTACCAGTCATCCTAGCAAAATGGTTGCGCGTGGCTTGATCAAATGATTAGAAAGATTTGAATGGAGTTCTGGCACATTTTATAAAATACATATTTGAAAAGCGTAGAAGCTATTCGGGAAGCCTCACAGTCATACCAGCCTACTTAACTAACATCTGGAGGCAGGTAATGTGTGCTTTCCAGGAAGTCTCCGAGGTCCTGAGTATCGTGCACACAGCACTAACATCTGGAAGCAGGTAACGTGCTTTTCCATGCAGTCTCTGAGGCCCTGGGTGTCATGCACATAGCTGTCACTCATCTGACTCTTCAGCATACACTGGAGCTACTGCCATTCTAAGTATAGTTTCGTGTTTTAGAGTAGGGTCAAAGGCATGGCTGTTAGGAGTCTTCAAGTGCTCAGAGAATTATTTTCCATTTTGATGATGGTGGTATGTTTGTGAAGAAGCAATCCCAAGCAGAAGCTGCTATTGTTTTTAAGCAAAGAGCACCATAATTGTATATCTGTGTTATCTTTTGGATCGGAGTAAAAGGAAATTTTGGAGGTAGCTGGTGTGGTGGCATTTGGGAGACTGAGTGGGAGAGTTGAGAGTTACAGAGCTTTCTGATCCACAGTACAAGACCCTGTCTCAAAATAACAAAAACCAGACAAACAAAACCCCACAGATAGCACATTGCAGACAGGGGGGGCTGATCCTAGCAGCTGCCATCTTTATTTATGAGGTTGAGATACAATAATGGGCCATGTGTCTTTTAATATTAAACAAAGTAGTGAGTTATTCAAGAATAAAAGGCTAGGTCAAAAATTGCAAATATTATAATTGACCATACTAACAAGTCAGAGGGAAAATGGCTCATGGTTTTATCAATTGGAACACTTGACAGAATTCAATCATGACAAATAAAGAAAGGAAAAGAAAGAAAGAAAGAAAGAAAGAAAGAAAGAAAGAAAGAAAGAAAGAAAGAAAGAAAGAAAGAAAGGCAGGCAGGCAGGCAGGCAGGCAGGCAGGCAGGCAGGCAGGCAGGCAGGCAGGCAGGCAGGCAGGCAGGCAGGCAGGCAGGCAGACAGACAGACAGACAGACAGACAGACAGACAGACAGACAGACAGACAGACAGAAAGAAAGAAAGAAAGAAAGAAAGAAAGAAAGAAAAATCAGACTGGGAAGAAGACTCAGTGTGTAAGACTACTTGGTGAACACACTTGGTGAGGACTTGAGATATCTAGAAGCTACATAAAAGCCAAGTGTTATGCTGTGTGCCTAATCCCCAGTGTTGTCTAGCTGAAACAATGAGTTTCAGGTTAAACAAGATTTATTTTAAAAAAAATAAAATAAAAATAACATAGAGGGGCTAAAGAGATGACTCAGGCATTAAGAGCATACATTTCTACGGAAGAGGACCCAAACTTGGTTTTCAGCACCCATGCTGGATGGCTCAGGACTGCCCGTATCCCCAACTCCAGGGCATCTAATGCCTCTGGCTACCACAGGCACCACACTGATAAGCCCCCATACACATAATTTTAAATAATAATAAATATTAAAAATTAAAATGGAGAGAAATAGAGGAAGACACTCAGCATTAACCTCTGGCCTCAGCGTGTTCATGCATGGGTGTGCATGAGCATGCATGCACACACATGCACACATGAGCACACCTACAATTTAAAAATTAAAAATAATTTAATTAAAGAAACCTGAAATTCTCTAAGGAAATTAGAAACTTTCCTCCATCTGACAAATGGAATTTTCCAAAAATCTGTAGCTACCTGGTGAAAAACCAATCGTTTGCTTCCTAAAAAGGGAACACAGAGGACAGCTGCCTCATCATGGCTATTCAGTGATGTATTGGGAGTCATGGCTACTGGGATAAGACCATAAAGAGAAATGTCTTGCATGTTTCTTAAAAAGGAAGAAATAGAGCTATTTTTTTTATTTGTAAATAGCATGGTTATCTATGCATTTGCTAACTAATCACTTCACTAGGAGCCTCTGTTATAAAACATAGATATTCTTCACGTTAGCAACTAAGCACATTGAAAGACATCATGTAAAGCTATAGGTAGCCTGTCATTGGCATGTGGAATCACTCTGTGCAGATGCCAAGATTGTTACGAAGTCTCCAAGCAGGACTAGAAAAGACGATAGTTCATTGTGGTGCTTGGAATGAGAATGACTCCCATAGGCTCATTTATTTAAAGACTTGGTCCCCAGTTAGCAGAACTATTTAGGAAGGATTATGAAATGTGCCCTTGTTGGAGGAAGTGTATTACTGGGGGTGGGCTTTGAGATTTCAAAAAAAAAAAAAATCCTGAGATTCCTAGTATGCACTCTTCTTCTCTCTGCTTTGTGGCTGTGATGTAATCTCTTGGATGTTCCTTTTTATGTTGTTGTTTTGTTTTGTTTTTTCAAGACAGGGTTTCTCTGTGTAGCCCTGGCTGTCCTGGAACTCACTCTGTAGACCAGGCTGGCCTCAAACTCAGAAATCCCCTGCCTCTGCCTCCCAAGTACTGGGATTAAAGGCGTGTGCCACCACTGCCCGGCTTCAGATGTTCCTTTGCGCCACCATCATGGACTCAACTTCTGAAAACAGAAACCAAATTAAACACTGTTTTAGAAATTGCTTTGGTCATGGTGTTTTAATGTGTAGAAAAGTAATTAAGACAAAAGTTGAAACCAAAGCGTGGACTATTGCTGTGCTAGACCTGACCATGTTGGTTTTTGGGGTGAACGTAGAAGACTTGGGACTTTGGACTATAAAACCACAGCATCATGGGCCTCCCTTGTAGGAACTTGGAAGACAATAGTGTTGAGAGCTTGCAGACTGTGGAGACCTAGGTTTAGGAGAACAGTGTCAGCAACAGGACTAGAGACCATTCTTGTGATATTTTGGCAATGAATGTGGCTGCTTTCTGCCTTTGCTCTAAGAATTTGCCTGAGGCTAAACTGAAAAGTAACAGACTAATTTCCTTAGCAGAAGAGATTCAAGATTAATATTGACTGTCATCCTGTTATTACTAATCATTCTTTTTGTCTTGTTTTGTTGGTTTTTTGTTTTGCTTTGCTTGTTTTTGTTTCTCAAGATAGAGTTTCTCTGTGTAGACCTGGTACTAATCACTCCTATGCAAATCTGTCCTGAAAAATGACAAGTGGGACAAAAAGAAATACAAAAATGTACAGTGAACAAAGAAGAGGAGGAGGAGGAGTGCCAATAAATTTAATGTTTTAGCTAAGACTTGTGCTAAAAGAAATGAGAAAATTAAAAAGAGTTATGATCAGAAATGGAATAAAGGAAAGGATGCCCTCAGGGTAAGACCAACTTATGAAAAGATATGGCTTAAGGAGTTTTCTGATCCTAAAAGGCAAAGCTGCTACAAATACTATTCAGGGATGCCGGGGTTCACCCCAAGTCGGTAGTCAAACTTGGAAGTGTTGTCCGCGTGGTTCCAGCTTTAGGATTATGGAGGATATATGGATAAAGAGGTTACGGATCTTCTATCTGGGGTTAAGGTGATCCCCCGAGGCCAGGTATGTGTCAGACGAGTCTTCGTGGAGGTCCCGAGAGAGACCATTGCATGGCATTGTGAAAGTGAAGCCTGGATTGTGTTAGAAACTCCAGGATGTTGGAGAAGCTAGAGCCATGGGAGACCTGCCAAGGAGAGCTGCAGAGGGTAGAACCAGTCCAAAAGAGAGAGAAGTATGCTGCAGACACAAGGTTGGAGGGGAGGGGGACATGTAAGCCTTGGACAACAGACAGTTTGCTACATCACATGTGCAGCAACAGCAGTTGAAGTCTCCCCTCCCCCTGGATTTTGGTCTTGTTCTGGTGAAGTATTTCCTCACTAATTCCCTCACTCCCCCTCCTTTTGGTTTTGCAGGGGGCTATGTAACTTTAAATTTTCAAACCTTAATTTTAATGATGGTTCTTAAATGGTTTAACCTCCCTTTTAGCCCACCACCCCCAGAGGTAGTAGGAAAGAAAGGATACGGGATAAGTGAACCTGCTTAGAAAAGTTCTTTGGAGCAACTCCTGTCTATGTTGTCTGGAAATTGGCAGTTCAGTTCACAGGTTAGCAGCAGCAGCTCGATCCACTCATAAACACTTCACAGATACACCAGCAGTCCAGTTTGGTAGAACTGGAACAACAGCCGGGAGAGACATCCAGGCCTCAGACTAGGCACAAATCAGCAGGAGGGACCAGGAGGAATGCCAGAAGTTCTTGGCTGTGCCTCTCTCAGGGAAGTGAAGGAAGATCAGTGAAGAAGAAAGACCCACAAGCATTGCACAGCTAGCTCTATAAGCAAGCCCAGCTCAGCCCCTGGCACTGTTTTTTGAGTCCTATTTATACCCTCCAAATATCACATGTCCTCTACGGCTGCTGCCTCAGTACCTGTCTTACATCAGCAACTGTCTTGCCTCACATGTGCATTAGTCTCAGCTGACAGCACCCTGCCAATCAGCCCAAGTCCTCAGAAGTGGCAAGAAACTTCAGCACGACATTTTTTGGTGTGTTTCTCTCTGTGGAGTCCCAACAAATGCAGCTCAACTACGTGATGTAAGGCAGACCAATACATGTGAGTCATTAGCAAAGAATCCTTCCTCACATGTCCTTTCACGTGCTTACTTTAGCAGAACATCCTTTCACCTGTGTCTGCTTCAGCTAAACATTCCTTCACAAGTCTGCCTCAACCTTTTATCTATGACCATTTCAACTAAATGTTCCTTCACCTGTTTGCCCCAGCAAAACACCATTCAGCTGACTTTCCAAAGAACATGTATGTTTCCACTTTGCAGCTAAAATTAATAGCTTGTAGAGTGTCTTCAGTCTTAGAAGAGACTTTGGACTTTGAAACTGTATTAAGGCCGGGCAGTGGTGGTGCACGCCTTTAATCCCAGCACTTGGGAGGCAGAGGCAGGCAGATTTCTGAGTTCGAGGCCAGCCTGGTCTACAGAGTGAGTTCCAGGACAGCCAGGGCTATACAGAGAAACCCTGACCCAAAAAACCAAAAAAAAAAAAAAAAAAAAAAGAAAGATATGCTCTCTCAGCTATTCTTTTGCTCCATCATCATGGTCTCTAACATTCTGAAACTAAAAGACAAATGACACAACTTCTTTCATAAGAAATTGCCTTGGTCATGATATTTTATCACAGCAATAGAAAAGTAACTGAGACATTCAGAAATGAACTCTGCCCATTTCCCCTTCTTTTTGCACATAGACTATAAAATCTCAGCATGGAGGAAAAAAAGGGTAAAAGACATAAAGAACCCCACCTCAGGTCAACCATCTGGCAGAGTGACTAAAACTTTGCTTTCTCTAAGTGGCAGCTGTGTGAGGGCTCCAGCAGCACCTGGCAGTTTCTTCTGAGGTCTGTTGTTTGATAATGTCTCTCTTCCTCAGCTTCAGGAAAGAGTAGCCTTGGAGAAGGTTTGAGAGGCCAGGAGCTGGACCAGATTCAGGGTAGTGAGATGGAGGGTTAGGGAGGTGATCAGCCCATGGGGAACACAGAAACAATGACTCTGAGGGTTCTGTCGTCATGTATGAGTAGCTGTCGAGCTGTACTCTTAATTAGCTAATATGGAGGGGCAGATAAGTATAGAAGACAAGAGAGGAAAGATGCCTATCTCTACTTTTTCCAGTTTATTTCTATATAACTTTGCACAGCTGCACTATCTCTTACTGTGATGTTTATTGAAGGACTTCACATTTGACTGTCACAGAGGCGTTGTGGTTTGACATAGTAGACTGAGGAGTGCACAGAGCATATTTAACCGTGAATTCCAAGTATCCTTCAGAAGTAATGGGAAGTTTTCAGTGAGATTCATCTACACATCTCTGAAGGGCAAGAGCTGAGAGAATCCGCAGAACAGGACTGGCTGACAGGGAAAGGCTTTGCCATACGGCAGCCATGTCTTCTCGTCCACACTGAGTTAGGTTCTGCTTGGTGCAAGCTTCCAGGAAGCCAGAGCCTCCTGGTCAAATGATTCAGTTAGTCAAGAGGCACATAAATAGCTCTCTCTTCAAGAAAGGAGTCAAGAATAGAAGCCAGGACTCTGTCACACAGCAAACTGCAGCTGTCAATGTGCGCAGTAGAAGACCAGCACTGACCATCAAACTCTAGGCAAATGCCAGGGTTACTAGTGTAATGGCGAGCTATGTGTGACACACCAGATGTTCGGTGTGGGCAGAAGTGGTACAAAGAGAGCCCCATGTATCACCCAGATGATAAAAAAAAAAAGAAAAAGAAAAAGAAAGAAGAAAAAGGATGAGTAGACTCTCACAGTGTGGGTGTGTGGCAAGTCAGCAGGACACAGAGGAATTTCCAATGATATGTAGCCAGGACACCAAA
Source organism: Tokudaia tokunoshimensis (assembly GCA_036184795.1). Taxonomy (NCBI): domain Eukaryota; kingdom Metazoa; phylum Chordata; class Mammalia; order Rodentia; family Muridae; genus Tokudaia; species Tokudaia tokunoshimensis. Next base: position 39,675,122 of record BTHU01000001.1, read on the forward strand.
GGCCTCCTGGAAACAGACTGTGCTGCAAGCCAAGTTATGATAGAAACCACACATATTCTCTTAAGAAACCTGGGACAGAAATCAAGGCATGGTGGCATCACATCAAGGTATTTGCCACCATATAGGGAGGAACCTGCCTGGACAAGCCACTGCAGCACCCTGGAACCAGGACTCCCAACTCATCCCTGGGTGAGTTCAACTTTTAGAAGGCAGTCCAAAATCCTGGGCATACCTCACTGCCTCCTAGAGATATATGTCATGAGCCTACTCACATTGAAATATAAAACAAGGTTTATTCTATCAGGTTTTAAGCCAAGCAGCTTTAGTTTCATAAGCTGTTGCTTGATGGTCTAGGAATTTTTTTTAATTATATAACACCAGATATTTATAATTTGCCATGATCTTTTCTTGTGTAACCTTACTAAGAAAATATTAAATATAAATAATAATCTTGCATGTATAATTTAGTTGTATAATTTACTGATATATTGTCTTCAAGTAATCCACATGATAATCTGCATTTAACTACTAACATTTATTTTTTTTGAGTCCCTTGAACTTCCAGTAAAAATTTGTTTGTTTGTTTGTTTGTTTCTTTCTTTAATTTTTTTATAACCCATTTATTGTTGGTAGTCATAGTTTAAACTATCAAAAGAAACTACTCGTACTCTTAGCCTTCCAGATCTGTGGTCTCTGCATCTATGGATGCAACAACCTCAGACTGAAACTTAGATCTTAATGGCAGGTGCAGTTGCTTCGTCAGTAAACGTGCTTGCCACCAGGCTCAACCATCTGAGTCTGATATCTGGTCCCCATGTAGTAGAAGAAGAACCAATTCTGCAAGTTCTCCTTTGACTTCTACATGTGCACTATTGAGTATTCACCCTCCCCTACTCCATGGCACAGGCACTGACTGGTGTACACACACACACACTTCAAATAAAAATAAATAGATGCAATAAATCTTGAGATATTTTTAAAATTCCCTCTATTCTGAACATGTGAAGACCGTCCCCTTGTCATTATTTCCTAAACAATACAATGGAACAAACTTGTACATAGTATTTATATTACATTAGGCGTTATAAGGCATCTATAGATGATTTGAAACATTTACCAATTTTTGGTAAATACTGAGGCTGTATTGTATTTATAGAAGCAACTTAAAAGAGGAGGATTTGATTTTGGCTCACAGTTTGGGGTACAGTCCTTCACATCTGGATGGCATGGCAACTGGTTTGTGCTCTGGAGATGGGAGCTTGTTCTCTCCTGGTGGGTCAGGAGGCAGAGAAAGGTGGGTGCCAGCATGACTCGTGGGTATGCTATTGTGGCGGCTTTCTCCTTTCCTTTTTTAAAAGTGGGAATCTCAGCCTATGAGAAGGTTCTACACACAGCGAGTCTTCCCCCTCAATTCATCCTCTGTGGAAATGCCCTAACGGGCAGGCGTTTCTAATGGTGTACCCAGTTAGGTCCTGGATGCTTGAAAGGTTCCTTAGTCCAATGCAGTTGACCATCAAACAACCACCACAGTATCTTTTTAGTTACTTAGGCTGAGAGGCTATGGCTGAAGCAAACGCTGAGTGCTCAGATCACACACACACACACACACACACACACACACACCCTGGGCTTATTAGCTGTGACCTCGGGCGAGTTCCGTTGCTTAACTTCCTTTCTGTAAAACAGGGATGGACATATTTATTAGTGAGCACCCACTGCTCTAACAGAATGTCTAGAATTCGGTAAACACTATATGTTAATGAGTATTTCTTAATCTCGTTATTTAAGTGAGAGAGAGCTTGGGCTGGGGTAGGCAACATGCGCAAACAGGCTCAGCAACACTGGTGATGAAAGCCCGGCGGCTCATACAATGACATTATCTCTACTGTGTTCAATATTGAATTAATCTCAATGTAATAAACCTATCCCTTTGTATTTACTAGGGTTGAAAATATGTCAATGAGGTTGGAGGAAATCAATGAAAGAGAAAATTTCATGAAAGCATCTCTGCAGACTGTTGACCTTCGGCTCTCTCAGCTGGAGGAGCTATCTGGCAGGATGGTCAGCGCGCTGGAGAACCTGGCAGGCATCGACAGGTCTGATCTGATCCAGGCTCGATCGCGAGCATCCTCAGAATGCGAGGCCACCTACCTGCTGCGGCAGAGCAGCATCAACAGTGCCGACGGCTACAGCATGTACCGCTACCATTTCAATGGCGAGGAGCTTCTGTTTGAGGAGCCTGCCCTCTCCACCTCGCCAGGGACAGTGTTCCGGAAAAAGACCTGCTCCTTCCGCGTGAAGGAAGAGGATGCAAAGTCGCACCTGGACCAGCCGAGCAGCCTGCACCACACCCCTGGCCCCAGCCCACCTGCTACGCCAGGCCGCAGCCGATTAGCCCTTGACAGTCCCTTGAGCGCAGATCTTAGACCCGGATCGGACCCTGGCATCTCTGCAGGCAAGCCAGATCAGCGGGCAGATTTCAAGAGTGCCGAAGCTGCACCAAGTCTGAACGTAGCGGGTGTTGCAGGCACTCAACTGACTGTTGAGAGCACCGTTTCCCACCCTCTGCGGGAGAGCAAACTCGCCCGCTACTACCCGGGAGACCCCAACACCTACAAAACAATGAAGTCCAGAAGCTTCGTCTATTCTGAAGGAAGAAAGCTAGTCCGGGGTCTTAGCAACTGGGGTGCCGAGTACAGTTCAATCATGGACCAAGCATGGAACTCGGCAGAATGGAGATGCCAAGTTCAAAGGATCACGCGCTCCCGCAGCACAGACATCCCATACATCATGTCCGAAGCAGCCTCGCAAGATGAGCTTGAGGATGATCACAGAGGATCTCTTCTGGCGCCTCAGATCTCCCGTTCAGCCCTCACGGTCTCAGACAGGCCCGAAAAGGAAAACTTACTGTCTGTGAAGCCACACCAGACTTTAGGATTCTCCTGCCTACGGTCAAGAAGTTTACATGGCCATCCTAAGAGTGCTGAACCCGCTCCTAGCAAATTGGACAGGGCAGGACATGCTAGCAGCATTAGCAACTTAGCAGTTAGGTCAGTTGCTCCAGAAGGACAAAACACCCAGGAAGAACATAGAAGCGGGGAAAGTGAATGCTAATGGATTTTGCTTCTTTGATTAAAACAAAAAACAAACACTCACAGCCAGACTGTCGATGGCCGCCATCTTGGTCCTCCAAAACATGATCAATTTTAGGAAATGCATTCATTTTGAACTTCATTTTAAATTTAATTTAGATTGTAATGGGTGTACAGTAGTGTTCATTAAATGTGTTAAGCACGTTTTAGAAAACTATGTTGTTTATAGTAGGAGTAGAAGAGAATGAAAGTCACACTAGCAGGCTTGGGCTATAGCTCAGAAAGTAGAGTGCATGCTCACAGAGTACACCCGAATCCCTGGCTTCCATCGCCAGCAGCCCATGAAATGTGTAGTGGCATACACCTGTACAGGTATAATCCCAGCCACTCAGGGAGATGGAGGCAGGAGAATCAGAAATTTACAGTCATCCTTGGCTACATGGGAAATTCCAGGCTAGCCTGAGCCACTTAAAAATGTCCTAAATAAATAAACAAAGAAGTACAATTTCAGAAGACACTAGGCCAGTGAAGCTAATTAGTTCATCACTATCAAGACAGCATGAGCTCTTTGTTTTGTGGACTGTCTGACGGAGGCCTTAGGTCACTGAAGGCACTACTGAGCCATTTAATAAGTAACTCAAGAGACGTTAAAGAGATAGAGTAGATGTGAATAAAGAAAGGAAGGGGGAAAAAATAAAAATCAGTAAGTACAAGAAGTAAGCAGTGGCCACACAATTTATACATTTTTATGAGGAGTTTTTGTTGGTTTTATGTTTTAAAATTGTACAAGTCTATGAAACCTCACTCTCTAATAATAAAGGAGGTTTGTGAATACAAGGTGACTGAGTTTGCATTTTCTTGTCTTTGTAGTTCTTACTAACAAACCAAACCAAACCAACCAAATGAACAAAACCCCCAAGACAATGTGTCTTTCTCTAGGAATGGTTTGTGGAAAGCTATAGAAAAAACCTAAAGATTCAACAACCACAGGACGTCTCAAGGCTGAGAATACAAGAAGTTACACTTCAACTTGATGTTTGTGCAAAACAAAGCAATGGGTATCCAACAAAGCCACTTTCACTTGGGGCTAAAGTTAGGACTGCCATCTGAGACACATGCCCAGGAGCAGGTAGAATGTAGTGTGCTCTGAGAACAAAGGGAAAGTTGGGGTTTTAAGACTGAAAATGTCATGTGTGCTGTTACACAAGAAGGCTCAGTGGCATTTCCAGCGTGCGCAAGAGCACAGGCTCTGAGTGCCTGGTGGAGGTAGCTCCTGGCTAGGCTGGTCTTGGTCTCATTGGGATAGCTGTGGTTCCATCAGCTGACCCTTTACTTCATTTCACTGAACTGCAACAGGATGAATCCATTTTATACAGCGAATTCTCACAAAGTCAACGGATATTATTATCACGGGGTGGGGGGAAGGGGCAGGGCACCAGCTAGGCACTTTGCCACCCAACTATGCACAAAGGAACAGGACAAGGACTTCTCTGGCTAGAATGGAGGTTAGTTAGTGCACAGTACCTCTTATAAGGACTGGAGAAATTCTCTAGTGCGCACGCGCGCACACACACACATACACACACACACATACACACATACATACACACACACATACACACACATACACACACACACATACACACACACATACACACACATACACACACACATACATACACACACACACACATACACACACACATACACACACACATACACACACACACATACACACACATACACACACACATACATACACACACACACATACATACACACACACACACATACACACACACATACACACACACATACACACACACACATACACACACATACACACACACATACACACACACACATACACACACACATATACATACACACATACATACACACACACACATACACACACACGCAAACACACACACATACACACACACACACACACACACACACATAGAGCAGAGAGCCTGACCTTTGCCTAGAATCACTGATGGCTCTCGCTGAAGCCAAGGACTTCATAAAAAGAAACATCAGCTAGTAGATCTAAGATCTAAGGACAAATGGAGGTAGTAGGGAACCATGACGGATGAAAATAGGAGATGGAGTTTTTTTTTTTAAAGGGGGGACGGAACAAAGCAGATGAGCAAGTCAGTTTCCTTCTCTGAGCAGAGAGAGAGATGGGGGGGAGACGCATAAAGACAGACAGACAGAGACAGAAGCACAGAGCACTGCAGAGAAGTCTGTGGTCTGCTCGCCATTTGAAGATCACCTCAGTGGTGCCACAGGAAGTGAGCACATGTGATGAACAGGAAGGAGACTGATTTTTTTCCCCTAAAATAAGACTGTAATTTTAATAGATTAGAATCCCTGAACTTGGATGAACTTTTCCAAAAGGTCTGAACTAGTGGGCAGTTCTTTGAAATTTAATACAGGGAATTTGCTTAGTAAGCAAAACTATTACTTGTCTGTACACAGTTGCGTGGAACCTATTTAATCATTGTGCTACATGTCCATGTGTGATTTCGTGTTTCATGAAATGATCCGTACAAGATAGCTGTTGGCAACCATGCTGATTAAGCCAATCGAAAGTTTTAAGCCCTTTCTATTGATGGCCAGGCCAACAGTGCCCAAGATCAGGGGCATAAAGTTTTTAAAAGTTTTTAAAACCCCTAAAGACCATAATGTGCACCAAAGTTAGATGAAGGCCAGAGTACCCTGAAATGTTCGTTTCTGGCAGAGCATAGCAATTATTTTAGATGTAACCTTCTAATTGTTTTTTACTTATATCTTTTCTAGTTATTTTAGTCTACTTTAATTACTTTAATTAATACATGTGGACCATGGTCAAAGGCATGGAAATCTCAAATGTGTTGCCAAGGTAGACATGACCATTGGGAGGAGGCAGGTGGAAGGCAGAGAACAGTCTAGGCAAACAAAAAATGGAGACAGAACAAGAGGACATTACCTTGGTCATTTTATTTCACACACTGCATCTTCTCTTATTCCCAAACCTTTCCTTTTGTCATATATATGTATATGTATGTATATATATATGTATATATATATATATATCGTTTATTTTTTTAGATTAGTATAATTACATCATTTCTCCCTTTCCCTCTCCTCCCCTCCATGGCCTCTTTTTTCTTAATTGTTGTTATACACACAGACACAGACACACACACACTCCCTTAAATATGTAAGTATAACCTAATCAGTTTGTATAATGTTAACAACTTTTATGTGTGTGTTCAGTGCTGACCATTGGGTATTGAATAATCAATTGGTGTGTGCTCTTCCTTGGAGAGGGCTTTCTCTTGCTCTTAGCATTCCTTAGCTGTCTGCTATTCTTTGTGTGAGACTGGGGCCTCATGGGCTTTCCTCCATTTACATTAGCATATCCATTGTCCCTGTTCAGCTCATGTTTAGGCATGAGTTGGTGAGACTTTGGGAGTGTAGCTTCTGACATTCCAAGGAGACAAAAATCTCACAATAAACTTCCTGTTCTCTGGCTATTATAATCTTTCCTCCCCCTCTTGATTCCAGAAGCTTAGGTAATGGAGATATATCAGAGATGGGATTGGACTCCACACCTATGCATTTTGGTTGGTTGTTTTCTGTAATGGTCACTCTCTTTTAACAAAGAGAAGTTTCCTTGATGGGGTGGGGGTTGAAACCACATTTATCTGTGGGTATAAGGACAAATATTTAGAGTTTAGTTAGGAATTATGCTGGTTTAGTAAAGTGGTGATTATAGATTCTCCTCCAAGATTCATAGTTTCACTAGCCCTGGGTGATTGACTAGATTTCCAGTACCAGGCATAATTTCCATCGTGTTGAGTGAGTCTTAAAGTCCAATCAGAGAGCTGATGGTTACTGCCAAGCTATGTGTGCCACTATTACCACTGTTGCAACCATGCTGGTTGTGTTAGTTGATTCCTTTGGAAGCTTGCATGGCACCTTCTGGTACCACGAAAGCTACTCCTCAGGAAGGAGGCTCTCAGGTCAGTTCCAGATCTGGGTCCTGCATCTCAAGTATATAGTGTCTTCAGCAATGGGGACTTACAGTCCACATCCAAGAGGCAATAGCAATAGGCTGTACCATTTTGAAAGTTTCCTGGACAACCATAACCAACCACTCAAAATACAGCTTCTCATGCCAGATATTGGCGTTTTTATTACATGGTCTTTGGCTCTAGGAGAAGCATTGCCAGCCCAGATGGGGAAATTTCATTTATTCTATTCATGTATATTTCTACACCGACTCATGTGTGCTACAGGTATTTTTAGGTAATTAATAATGCAATTCTTTATCCTTACTGCTATTTTACCTTTCTCTCTCCTTTTTCTGTATTTTAATAACAAAAGTGCTTAGACTTAGCCAAATTCAAGAGAAGAACAGATTTCTTAGAACAGTTTGAAGATCTGTAACTATGGTGGTTTGAATATGCTTGGCCCAGGGAGTGGCACTATTAGGAGGTGTGGTCTTATTGGAATAGTTGTGACCTTGTTGGAGAAAGTGTGTCGCTGTGGGGGTGGGCTTTGAGATTCTCCTAACCATGTGGGAGCCAGTCTTCTCATTTTTGCCTTCAAAACATCATGTAGAACTCTCAGCAACTCTAGCATCATGCCTGCCTGGATTCTGCCATGATAATAATGGACTGAACCTCTGAACCTGTAAGCCATCCCTAAGATTAACAATTAAATGTTGTCTTTTATAAGAGTTGCCTTGGTCATGATGTCTCTTCACAGCAATGGAAACCCTAACTAAGACAATAACTGAACAAAGTTGGTCTGAAGAAGGGAAAGTTTGTCACTGAACTCTTCATGTCTCTGTTCAACATGCACACACACACACACACACACTTGCTGAAAGTTCTACTTTGCCTCAGGTGTGGGTTACACATCTCATCCCTGTAAGTCTCCCTAAGAATGGTGGCACTCATATCTTATTCAGGTGTTGCCTAAAACCAATGTTAAACACCATGCTTTTTGGGGATATTTGCATTACAGATATAAATGAATAGTTTCTAATGGTGAAATCTGAGACTCTGTGGCAGGCCAGATATTAAGAGCTTTCTTACATAGCTTAAATCGTGCCGTGTAGCTACTTATGTGTTTTCCCAACATAGTACAACTTAGGTACTGAGAATTTTATCTATAGTCCTGGGCTTAACTGCTTGGTATGGCATTGTTACTGTCCCCATTGTCATTGCAACATTATCTAAAGACAAGAAACCCAGTATTAGGAACAAATAGTCAATATAATCAAATATATAACATCATCTAGTACATTCAAATAAGAACACTGCATATGTTGAACTATATTGGTGGATACAGATTCCACAAATTCTATTTGTCCTATATAAAATATAATGCAAAATATAATATATATATATAATTTGCATTATATTTTATATAATATATTATATATATATAATATATATATATCCCCAAATTGTGAGATTCACATATAAGTTATAATATGACATTTGATAGGTACTAAATGTGATGAATTGAGCTGGTAGGCTGTGAGGCACTGCATTTAGGATGTCCACATGAGATTTGCCTTTAGAATATGCTCAACTTATTCACACAAACATTCCTTACAATACCACCTTACTATAGTAGTCTCATGTAAACAGATAACATACAGAGCAGGGGACCAGGCAGGCAGGAAATGCTGCAGGCTTCTGCTGGGGAATCCTCTCCAGTGAGGGTGCATCTACAAGGAAGTCCTTCAGCTGTGGCAGGTGGAGAGGAGACACTGTTGAAAGTTCCAGAAGGTCCTTGAGAGCTTTGGGCAGAGGCTAGTCCTGACAGGTGGGCATGGGTGAACTCAGCAGTGGTCACCAAAGCCAGAGTCACACAGTAGCCAGTCTCAAAGTCCCTTTGCCAACAGATATCTGTGCAAAGGCTCCAGATACCCTCTCTCTGGACTACTGCAGTGGGATTCTGGTGCAGCCTCCAAAACCTCAACTTTTTGTATTGTCCGAAGGCTCTCTGGGCTCACCACTTAGGGTTGATTCATTAACATATTAGAGTCATCTGGGGGTTGGTTATCTGAGCCTACCTTAGGTGTGGCTCATATCAAGCTGCGTTGTGGCTGATTCTAATTTGCAAACACTACATTATTATCCCAAGTCACACAAAATGGTTTCACTTATGATCCTAACATTAAGCTTGTTTTAAGTTGGTTTATGGGGATCAGGAATGCAGAGTATCAAAAGACCACACGATGACATCTCTTCTTTGATACTATGTAACTGATTCAATTCTGATTATATTTCAATTCTTATAAGACCACACAGTTTTGTTGGTCTTCTGGGGGGGGGGTGTCTCTGCAAACACCAGGCTTGGCAGAGTAATGACCCACACGAAGCAAGAAGGAAACCCAATTCTACACAACTCAGTAGACAGTGTTGGTTTAAAGTTCCAGGGTCCTACATCAGGCATTTTACTTTAGACATACAGTAACATTTTGGAAACCAGTTTCCTGGTGACAGTTATCTCAACCTTGTGTGCACAGTAAAGCTTGAGGCATGACTAAACTGAAACTCGTTTGCAAAGTACATGTGACCTCTTCCATAAGAATGGGTTCTATAGCTTAAGGGTCTAGGAGAGGATCTGGTGTGGTCTCGGTCGTACTGATAGTGTAGAGGTCCCTTCTATTAAATATAATGGCATCATGGGGGTACCTGGTGGGCCCATGGCAAGGAGTCCCCCTGAGAAATCATGCCATGCAACAGATCTGGTATAAGGGGTTTTACTTGGGGGAAGGAAAGGGAATGAGGGCCTACAGAAGAGGCAGAGGCAGATGAGTGGACAAGTCCACAGGCAGACAGATGGGAGCAGAGCAGAGAGAGAGATTGGCCCGGCAACACGTGGGAACACACAAAGAGAACTGGGGTGGCAGGTAATGGCAGCAGATGATGACAGAAGCCATTACTAGGTCCTTAGGAGGAGGCCAGTGGAGTCACTTGTAAGCTAACAGTCCCCAAGCTATAAAGAACCTTGAAGGACAAGTTCGATCGACTGGAAAATAATGCTCAGGAATAAGGTTGAAGGAGGAAGAGTCTGGGATAAATATAATAGTCTGGGTGATTCAGGTGTAGCTTGGCCTTACATATAACACTGGTCATCATGCTATTTCCAGCTTTTGGGGTGAAAAACGGGTGTACACATCTTCTGTTGAAGAGACAACTCTGCATGCTTAACAGTCCTGGTTTCCCTAGTGCTTGTGTGGGAGTACTAGGGCCTAGTGCCGTCTACAGTCTTCCATAATCTAGGTTTCAGCTTTTACACTTAAAATGTTAATGTTATTGAACAGTAATTCCATATTCAGATGCATCCTGCTGAATACACTGGAAATAAAGGGCAAAATTTCTTTTAAAAATTATTTATTATAAAGAATACAGGAAAATCACATGACATCTATGTGATTTAATTGTTATACGACAAATATCCTTGCAACCATCACTAATTTTAGAGAATTCATTAACTTAGTTGTGGTAACAAATATCTGTAGTCCTAGCTATGGGATAATGTATGAGGTTGAGACTAATATGGGGAAGCATAATCAGGTCTCCATTTAACAACAAGAATAATGATCAAATAAAAAGTATGAAGCATTTTTTAGAACAACAGAGAACATGCCATTCACTCCAGGAGTCACGATACCTCTCTTCTCCCAAAAGAAGCAAGACAGTAATTTTGTTCACAAGGACCTTTTCTTTGCTGTTCCAATCACATTAATTATGTTCCATCCATAATTAATGACTACCAAACCATGTGGCTTATCTCATTTACCTCATGGATTTTGGGGGTCAAAAGTGCAAAGGCACAGCCAGTAATTGACACCCTGATTTGAATGCTTGCTGATTCCTGTGGTGTAAATAGCCCTACAAATTTCAAACTACTAATGTGAGAACCCTGGGTGTAGCATTGGATGAAGATGTCAATATTTGACTATCACACGTCAGCCTAGGCCTGCAATCACACATTATGGCCTCCATTCCATAGCTTTCAGGGAAGATTCGGCATCTGGAGTTGACTCAACAACTGGGGGCTGAAATAGGGCAGAGACATTTTTAGTCACAAGCCTGAAAGCTGAGTCTGACTCTGCCGAGATCTGCATCTCAGAACAGAGTGCCCATCCGCGGTGTCTTGGGGAGAGCTAGGTTCTGTCACAGTAATCAGGTTTCTCACATGGTGGCTCCCAATTCCAAAAGTGAGTGTGCTTTCAGGCAGGGAGGAAATGTCAGCATTTTTGTGGTAGAAGTCATGCATACTTACTTCCAGTGTGTTCTGTTGGCTATGACTGAGGCACTGACTAAAGCCAGCTCAGATTCAAGGGGTGGGGCCGCATACAGGAATTGGCTGAAATTTTTGCAGACAGGTTTTAAAGTCACGGCACTTGTCACTGCCCGTGACATAAATGACTTGTCATTAGTCATGACCCGAATGTTTCCTGGAACTGTGGTCATCTCTTTTTGTTTTTATTTGAAGGTCTTTGAAATCTGTACTAATCTGGCTGACCCTCTGGCTCTATCACACTTACAGTTTGTTAAAGATCAACTATACCTTAGAATTTCTGGTACTTAGAAGCATCTTGGCATGTTCTGTTCCGCACAATGGCAAGAGGACTGCCAGGACTGCTTATGTTCATGTTTTGCAGCAAGACAAAAGGAAAATTAAGGGACAGGAGGAGAAAAAGAAACCCAACAGTCCCAGCTTGCCTTTCCTCCTCACTGAAAGTCAAGACACTTCCGCAGTACTGGTAAAGCCAACAGCGCCTGCAGAGAGGTGTGTTTTTCTAAAGATGTCTCAAATAAAGATGTTAAAAACAGCAAATGAGTCATGTCTACTTAGGGCCAGAATGCATGTGACCTTGAGGCTTATCAAGTATTGCCACACCTCCCTCATCCTTACATCTAAATAATATACCTCATTAGGCTACCTTATAACTTTACTTACGGCTAACAACATTTTCCTTTTAGATAAGCAAATTAAGCAAATCGGCTCCCATGATTTTTTTTCTTAATTTTCTTAAGTAATTTAAAATTACTTAAACTTTAGCTCTGCTTAATCTTTAAGCCTTGCTGTAAGTCACATCCTCTAGGCAACATACCTTAGAAGGTCACAGAATCTCGAGTATAGCCATCACGAAGATACCTAAGCATGACTCTTAAAATGCTCGCATCCGGCCTTGTGTTGTATCAGCACGGTGATGTAACCATTTCTCCTACCATCCACTCTCAAATCTAACGTGCATTCTTGCCCTTATAATAAACTTGACTCACTTTGCTTCACCCCAGCTCATCCTGAAATGTCCTTTTGTGGTTTAGTCAAAGTTCATGCTTCACTTGAGTGCAGGCCCCTAAGTGGGTCGGGGAACCTTCTCAGGCTGTTGGCAGCAACGCTGCCCCTCATTTCCTAAGGCTCCCAGCAGGGTTCAGGGCTTGAAACTACTAGTAAGGCAGTGTTACCCCTCTCATCTGAGCCCTCCATTTGTACTTGGTTTTGTTACTGCAGCAGGTGTTGATGCTTCATGCCCAGCTTCCTTCTTCATTCATAGAAAAATCAAACACGATAATATCCATTGGCAAGATTGGTTAAGGGCACTTGGCACCAAACCTGACACCTGAGTTTGATCCCAGGGACTTACGTAGTGGAAGAAGTGAACTGCCTCCCACAGGTTTTCCTCAGAATTCCATATATGTATTTCTCCAAGTTAATTGATTAATGGAAAAATATTGCTAACATCCAGATTCTATTATTCTTTTGGACTTTCTGTTGAATGCTTCATGAAGAAGTGATTGCCTTGATCCACTGGCTATGTGCAGTGCACAGCAAGATGGCTCAGTCTGTGACACAGAACTGGATGATTTGTCCCTTGTATGTACAGTCTTCACAAGGAGTGACTGCCTGTCCCATTTTTTAAAGCATTTGTGATCCAATGGGCTTATACACACATGTAGTAGAGTCCACCCATCGTATTTATTAACTTCTTGAATTTTCTTTCAGAGTTTAAATATGCTACCTTATTTCCTTCTGGTGTAGAGTGTGGCCACCAAAAATTATGATAACAATCTAATTTCTTTCACTCCAAACTCATTGCTTTGCTTGTCTAGTTACAAATATATTTTTTTTCGTATTTTTCTTTCTTAAGAGTCTGAGAGTTTCAGAGGAATGTGTACTAATGCTGATAAGTCCAGATTAGTGTTCTCAATGAAATATGTTCTTTCAGTTTGTGGTTTCAAACACATATTTTAGTGTCAATGAAGTTATTCTTTTCAGGCAAGAATAATCTTAATTATTTTAGCCAACATGCAAAGCAATGGGTTTCATTGTGACATTTCCATACATACATGTCATTATATTTCACTCCTTTTTTGTCTGGACTGTCTCATTCCAACCCCCTCCCCCCGCCTTCTCATTTATCCCCAAATATTCTCCCTGTCTATTTTTATGTCCTGTGTATCCTATTACCCGTGCTTACTTCCTCTCCTCTCCTTTTTGATTTCCTTCTCCCCTCTCATACTTCGTTCTTACTTTCACGTCAATATGTACAGATGGGAGAGAAGATACTTGCTATTTGTCTGATTTATTTTGCTTAACACAGTGATCTCCAGTTCTCTACATTTCCTACAATGCCATAATTTTATTCTTTACAACCAAATAATATTCCAGTATTTACTTATGTACCATTTTCGTTACCCATCGGTTGGTAGATATGTAGGCTGGATGCATATCTTGGGTGGTATGAATAGAGCGTGCAAACATCTCTGTGGGGGCTGACTTAGGGGTAATAGAACTGAATCATATGATAGTTCTATTTTTTGTATTTTGAGGAACAACCCCACTGGTTTCCATAGTGACTGCACTGGTTTACACTCACACCAGAAGTTAAGAAGTGTTCCTCTTTCTGTACATCCTCTTCGGCATTTGTTGTTATTTGTTTTCTTGGTGATAGACATTCTGATTGGGGGTGAGACAGAGGCTCTGAGCAGTTTGAATTGCATTTCCCTGATAGCCAAGGATATAGAACTTTTTTTTCAAGCATGTATTAATCATTTGTATTTCTTCCCTTAAGAAGTGTCTGTTCGTGAAGAGATTGCTTATTAGTTAAGAACACTTACTGCTCTTCCCGAGAGCCAGAGATCAGGTCCTACCACCTACATGACAGCTGATAGCTATCCAGTTCCAGAGAATCCAATGTCCTCTTCTGGCCTTTGTGGGCACCAGGCACACAGGTGGTGCACAGAATTATGTGCAAACAAAGCACCTAGATACATACATTTTAATTTTAAAAAATTAAAAGAAGTGTCTATTCAGTTGGTTAGTTAGTTTGGATGATGTAGGGGAGTATGGAACATTTGCATTTCTTTCTAGATTCTAGATTCTAGGTCATTATAGTTGGCAAAGCATCCTCTTATTCTGTAAGCAGCCTTGTCACCGTGCTTACTGTCTTTTTTTTTTTTTATTTTTTGCCGTGCATAAGGTCATATGATTTGGAAATTGCATTTATTCGTTTATTCATACATGTGGATGAAATGAGTGTGGAGGTACCATGACACACAAAATGAGTGTCATGTGTAAAGGACACATGTGTAAAGGACAAAGGACAGCTTGTAGGAGTCCATTGTCTCCTTTCATCATGTGGCACCTTGGGGCTGAACTCAGGTCATGAGGCATGGTGGTGCATATCTCCTTTACTGACTCAGACAGCTCAGCATCTCTGCACAGAGGTTTAAGTTTCAAGCAATTCTATTTGCCCAGAGTTATTTTATGAGCAGTTGGAGAACTTTTCTAAAAGTCCTTTCTTGACATAAAACTATCTTTTCCTAGTCTCAACTCTGTTGATAGTGATGGATATGTGAATTCAACTTTTTGTGTATGGAAATATCAAGAACCATTTTGCACTAAAAAACAAAAACAAAAACCTAACATGTATGTTATGCCTTTGACATAATCATTGTGAAAGTTGGGCTTTTTTTAAAACTTTTTTTTATTAGTTGTTTTCTTTCTTTACATTTCAAATGTTATCCCCTTTCCTGGTTTCCCCTCTGAAAACACCCTATCCCATCCCTGCCTCCCCCTGCTCACCAACCCACCGAAAGTTGGGCTTTTTAAAAATTCCTCTGACCATCAGTGCAATAGAAATGAGGCATGACTAGTCATTGAGTGTACCTGTTGTACTGACCCACCTGGGAAAAGTGAATTTAAAAAAAGTGTTTCAATGGAGGGATTTTATAAGCTGATTTTATTGTTCAGAACTATACCGAATCATTTTATAAGAGGGTTATTGAATATGTAAACTGTATTGAAATATAGGAAATAAATAGTTTTAATGAAAAACAAACAAACAAAAAAACCAAGTCAAACCGGGTTTGGTAGTTTACCCTGTTAATCCCAGCACTGGGAGGAGTGGGGTGGGACAGGCAGAAGCAGACAAGCCCCTTTGGGTTCAAGGCCAGCCTGATCTCTATATAGCAAGTTCCAGGCTGCTACCGAGTGAGACTCTATCTCAAAACAAACAAAGCAGAAAGGAAAAGGCAGCCCTTTCATGAAGTGTTTTGTTTTCTTCGAGAAGTTTCAGGGTTTCAGATCTTAAGTTCTTTGATGTTTGAATTGGGTTTCGTGCAGCGGGAGAGCTAGGAATCTAGTACCCCTTTTTTCAAATGAAGATATCCTCTCTCCTGTTATAATTTGTTGAAGAGGCTCTCTCCCATTCCCAATTGTCTTTCTTTCTTTCTTTTTTTTTTTGTCACTGTGCTAGAATACTTGTGGGGTATTCACCAGAGAAGACTGCTCAGACATGGGTTTAAGCCAATTGAAGGTCTTTATTAGCTAGCCAGCGACTACACTGGGTGTTCAGGATCTTAGTGTAGCAGGGATTTTTTTTCAGGGTGAGCTTTTAAGCAAAAAAAAAAAAAAAAAAAAAAAAAGAAGAAGTCCTGGGGTGACATACCTCTGTTAGCCAGAAGAGAAGCTACAAAATCTAAAAGGCAAGATTAGTACATTTTGAGACTTTCCCAGAGTGCTTGGACTTTGAGGGGTTAGGCCTTTGTTTTAGGTTTGGCAGGTGGTGCTGTGTCTGAAGGGTGAGTTTTGCACGTGCTCAGTTGTGCTAAGGTCTGGGGCCGTTACATATTTTTTTCTTCTTTTAACTCTTGTCTTTCATTGGGTCACACAGAGGCTGCTTCTAGCCTGTCATCTCACCTGGAAGAAGGACGTCTTTTGAACTAGAATTGGTAGTATTTGTGTTGTTTCCTTAACCTACACCCTTCAAACCTTCCTCTTCTTCAAGGATAACACACAGTCTGTATACTGGATCTTTTTTTGTCTGTGTTAAATATCTGCCACTTCATCCTTGTACTGGCTGGGTTTTGTCTTTTTGTTTGTCAACTTCAGACAAACCAGGATCATCTGGGAAGAGAAACCTCAATTGAGACAATGCTTGGTCTTTGGGCAAGTCTGTGGGGCATTTTTTTGATTAGTAATTTATATAGGAGGCTAGACTACTGTGGAGTGTGTCAATCCTGGATTGAGAAAGCCAGGAGCAAGACAGTGAGGAGCGGAGACCTTAAAGATCTCCCCATCGCTAAGAGCCATGGTATCTTTATTACAACAATAGAAAGCAAACTTGGGCTGAAATTGGTACCAAAGAATGGGATGTTACCATGACAGACTTTTCCCTGGTGTTTGGGGGAAGAATTTAAAAGACATTTGTGTTCAAAGCTTAATGGAATGTTTTATGAGAGCTTGGAAGGTCAGAATGTTGAGAGACATGCAGACAGTGAAGGCCTGGCTTGTGATGTTTCAAAGGGAAGTTGGAGACTTCATTGGGACTGTTCCTGTGATGGTTTTTAGTAAGAGTCTGGGTTCTGGTCAGTTAGGGCTAAAGAGTCAGCTGTGGTTAACATGGGAATATCTCCATTGAAGTGAAAACTTGGTTTTTCTAGACAAATTGATGCTGGTTAGCTATAGCTGAGAAATCTAATGTTACTAAAGATTGACCAGAATTATTAAGATGAAATCTGGAAGTATTTCCTCAGAGTTATCACACAGAAACTGTGGTCCATGGTGGTCAAGGCTGCAGCTCATGCTGTTAGCTAATCATGGTAAGAGGCTTGCATATGGCTCTGGGTTTGGTGTCATGAGAGCCGCAAGATTGACAGGGAGCCTGAATATCATAGTGAACCCCAGAGGACAGACATGGAACTACACAATTTGATTTTCCCGGCTAGATGTGGGTTTTGGTTTGTTTTGATTATAATTGTGCCCTGGTTCTCCCCTCTTGTAATAAGAAAGTATTTAACTTTTTATTTTATTTTACAGAAACCCAAAGTTGAAAGACTTTGGACTTAGAGATGTTGGGTATATTAAAGAAAAGGAACTTGTAAAGTGTTTGAATTTTTTAAATACTGTGGGTATACTGGCTGTTTTGTGTGTCAACTTGATACAGGCTGTCAAGATGAAAGGAGCTTCAGCTGGGGAAGTGCCTCCATGAGATCCAGCTGTGGGGCATTTTCTCAATTAGTGATCAAGGGGGGAGGGCCCCTTTTGGGTAGTACCATCTCTGGGTTGGTATTGGGTTTTATAAGAGAACAGGCTGAGCAAGCCAGGGGAAGCAAGCCAGTAAGAAACATCCCTTCAAGGCCTCTGCATCAGCTTCTGCTTCCTAACCTGCTTGAGTTCCAGTCCTTTGGTGATAAACAGCAATTTGGAACTGTAAGCTAAATAAAACTTTTCCTCCCCAACTTGCTTCTTAGTCATCATGATATTTGTGCAGGAATAGAAACCCTGACTAAGACAAATTGGTACCAGGAGTGGGGTATTCCTGTGACAACCTGATCGTGTTTTGGGGAGGACTGTAGAAGGACTTTGGAACTTTGGGCTAGAAGATCCATCTGGTGTTAAAAGCTCTATGGGTTATTGTGTAGGAGCTTGGAAGATAATGTGGAGAACAGCGTAGAAGATGGAGGCCTGGCTTGTGAAATTTCAGAGGGAATCAGGGCTATGTTTTGATTGTGAAGATTTTGTGGTTTTGGTTAGCTGGGGCTGAAGAATCAGCTGTGATTAACAAGATACCAGAACCACTAAAGTGAACCCTTGTGTTACTGGGACAATTGATGCTGATTAGCTGGAGCTAAGAAATTAGCAGTGATTAAGAAGAGACCAGCATCACTAAGGTGAAATCATCTGGGAAGTGTTTTCTGAGAGCACAGAGGCTGTATTCCAGAGATAGTTAAGGTTGTGCCTTGTGCTGCAGCATAACTTGGTACTGTGTAAGAGTCACCCAGGTGGTACTGGTTTTGAAGGCATGAAGGGGTCATGGAGGGCAGCTGGGGCTCAGCACTGTGAGAAGCTGCAGAAGGCCATTGGTGAAGGTGCAGTCTCAGTTGAAGTCGATGGCCCTGGACTGAAGGGGTCATGTAAAGGAGTTGAGACTTGGTACCATGAAGAGAGTCTATGAGATGCTATTGGTGAAGCCTAGTTACAGTGGAAGACAGCAGTGTTTTGGAGATGCCAGTGCCATGAGATGACCACCAAGAATAGCAGCAGCAGTGGAGTACAGGCAGCTGGAGCCTAGAAGACAAGTTGTGTGCTACAAAGGGCAGAGCTGGAGAAGTGACCCAAGCCCTTGGAGGAGCCCAGAAGATTGTGAGTTGGATCTCAGACATTCAACAGTTGGAGTTTGAGTTTTGCTTCTGATTGTGACTGTGTCCTGATATTTTTCCCTCTTGAAGGAAGAAAGTATTTTAGTGGAGCCCACAGTTAGGAGACTTTGAATTTTTAAAAGATTTTGAATTTTAAAAGATATTGGAAATTTTAAAGGGATTGAACTTTTAATATGTAAAGACTGTGGGATTTTTAAAGTTATTTAGATCTTGGGGATGAATAAGAAAGTAAGGGTCGAGGCTTAATAGTGATGTGTTTGTGTGTCAAGTTAACAAGGGGTCAATTGTACTGGTTTTGTGTGTCAACTTGACACAAGCTGGAGTTATCACAGAGAAAGGAGCTTCAGTTGGGGAAGTGCCTCCATGAGATCCAGCTGTGGGGCATTTTCTCAATTAGTGATCAAGGGGGGAGGGCCCCTTGTGGGTGGTACCATCCCTGGGCTGGTAGTCTTGGGTTCTTTAAGAGAGCAGGCTGAGCAAGTTAGGGGAAGCAAGCCAGTAAGAAACATTCCTCTATGGCCTCTGCATCAGCTCCTGCTTCTTTGACCTGCTTGAGTTCCAGTCCTGACTTCCTTTGGTGATCAACAGCATCGTGGAAGTGTAAGCTCAATAAACACTTTCCTCCCCAGCTGCCTCTTGGTCATGATATTTGTGCAGGAATAAAAACCCTGACTAAGACACTGCATCTCTGTTGTGTTTGTTTCCATGATTTGTCCATTGATGAGAGTGGGGTGTTGAAGTATCTCACTATTATTGTGTGAGGTGTAATGTGTGCTTTGAGCTTTAGTAAAGTTTCTTTTATGAATGTGGGTGCCCTTGTATTTGGAGCATAAGTGTTCAGAATTGAGAGTTTATCTTGGTAGATTTTTCATTTGATGAGTATAAAGTGTCTTTCCTTATCTTTTTTTGATAACTTTTGGTTGAAAGTCAATTTTATTTGATATTAGAATGGCTACTCCAACTCGTTTCTTGGGACCATTTGCTTGGAAAATTGTTTTCCAGCCTTTTACTCTGAGGTAGTGTTTGTCTTTGTCACTGAGGTGCTTTTCCAATGTGCAGCAAAATGCTGGATCCTCTTTACGTATCTTGTCTGTTATTCTATGTCTTTTTACTGGGGAATTGAGTCCATTGATATTAAGAGATATTAAGGAATAGTAATTGTTGCTCCCTGTTATTTTCATTGTTAGAGATGAAATTATGTTTGTGTGGCTTTTTTTGGGGGGCGGGGGGTTGAAAGAAGATTGCTTTCTTGTTTTTTCTAGGGTGTAGTTTCCTTCTTTGTATTGGAGTTTTCCATCTATTATCCTTTGTAGGACTGGATTTGTGGAGAGATATTGTGTAAATTTGGTTTTGTCATGGAAAATTTTGTTTTCTTCATCTATGGTAAATGAGAGTTTTGTTGGGTTTAGTAGCCTGGGTTGGCATTTGTATTCTCTTAGGGTCTGTATGATATCTGTCCAGGATCTTCTCACTTTTATCCTCTCTGGTGAGAAGTCTGGTGTAATTCTGATAGACCTGCCTTTATATATTACTTGACTTTTTCCCCTTACTCCTTTTAATATTCTTTCTTTGTTTTGTGCATTTGGTGTTTTGACTATTATGTGACTAGAGGAATTTTTTTCTGGTCCAATCTATTTGGAGTTCTGTAGGCTTCTTGTATGTTCATGGGTATCTCTTTCTTTAGGTTAGGGAAATTTTCTTCTATAATTTTGTTGAAGATATTTACTGGCCCTTTAAGTTGGGCCACTTTTTTTCTATACCTATTATCCTTATGTTTGATCTTTTCATTGTGTCCTGGATTTCCTTGATGTTTTTTGGGTTAGGAGCTTTTTGCATCTTGCATTTTCTTTGACTGTTGCTCCAAAACAATTTTCTATGGTATCTTCTGCACTTGAGATATCTGCATGTCTTCTATCTCTTGTATGGTATCTTCCGCACTTGAGATATTTGTACTTCTATTTCTTATATTCTGTTGGTGATGCTTATGTCTATGATTCCTGATCTCTTTCCTAGGTTTTCTATCTCCTGGGTTGTCTCTCTTTGTGATTTCTGATTTCTTTGTTTCTATTTCCATTTTTAGATCCTGGATGATTTTGTTCAATTCCTTCATCTGTTTGGTTGTCTTTTCCTTTAAGGGATTTTTGTGTTTCCTCTTTAAGTGTTTCTACCTATTTACCTGTGTTCTCCTGTACTTCTTTAAGGAAGTTATTTATGTCCTTCTTAAAGTTCTCTATCATCATCATGATATGTGATTTTAAATTAGAGTCTTGCTTTTCTGGTGTGTTGGGGTATCCAGGGCTTGCTGTGGTGTAAGAACTTGGTTCTGAAGATGCCAATTAGTCTTGGTTTCTGTTGCTTATGTTCTTGCACTTGCCTCCTACCATCTGGTTATCTGTGGTCTTAACTGGTCTTGCTATCTCTCACCGTGGCTTGTCCCTCCTATAAGCCTGTGTGTCAGCACTCCTGGGAGCCTAACTCTCCCTGAGCAGTATTTGGGTATGAAGAACTGTGGCACAGGATCAGCCTCAGGGCGTAGACAGAAATTGGAAGAATCCTGCCCCTGTCTGTTTGTTGGTTACTATGTCCTGATGGTTCTGGGCGGGTCCCTCCTGCCAGGAATTTGAGCAGAAGTGGTGGTCTTACCTATGCTCTCAGGTGTGTCAGCACTCCTGGGAGCCTAGCTCTCTTCAGGCAGAATTTGGGTATGGAGAATTGTGGCACAGGGTCAGCTCCAGGACACAGAATCTGGAAGGATCCTGTCCCAGATTGCTCCTTGGTTCCTGTGTCCTGAGGACTCTGGGTGGGTCCTTCTTGAGCCAGGGATTTGAGCAGAAGTGGTGGTCTTACCTGTGTTCTCAGGTGTGTCAGCATTCCTGGGAGACCAGCTCTCTCCTGGGGTGATTTGGGTATGGAGAGCTTGACACAGGTCAGCTCCAGGACACAGATGGAAACTGGAAGGCACTGTGGGACTTTTAAAACTATATTTTTATATTAACCCAAGATAAACAAGAAGGAAAGGTTATGGTTTAATAGTGACAAGTTTGAGTCAAATTGACAAGGGGTCAACTGTGCTGGTGAGTTTCTTGTCAACTTGATATAAGCTAGAAAAAAAAAAAAACTCAAAAGAGAAATGACTCTATCAGATTGGCCTGTCTCCAAGTGTGTTGAGGATTTTTCTTGGTTGTTGATTCATGTGGAAGGCCCACTGCATTTTGCTTTTTCTGTGGGTGCTAGGGATCAAACTCAGATCCTCATCCTTATACAGCAAGCACTTACAGACTGAGCCATCTCTCCAGCCTTCTCTTTGCATTGATTTTTGCTGTTGTTGTCGTTGGTTTTTTGTTTGTTTGTTTTATTTCAATCCTTGACTCAGGTACTTTCCTGGCACTGTTTTCATATAAAATGTGTTTTCTTAAATTTTTGACCTGGTGTAAGACAGTTTTCCCAATACATTGTGTTCCAATTGTTCTGTATTCTCAGCTGACCTTCTCTTCTTCTCTTCCTTCTTGTCTTTTCCAGGATGCTTCACCCTCAGCAGTTGTCCTTAGACCCTTTCCTGCAAGAGAAGGCTCCATACACTGTTTTTCCAAAGTTCCTTCATTCTCTCTAAATATCTCCTTCTGTTTCCGATGTGGTCCTCAATCAGACTGGCTGGACCTTCCAGTAAACACCCTGGGCTACTCTGGAGTTCTCAGGATGCCTCACTGATTCCTGACACTGATAACCACAAACATTCCAGGGTGATAAACTTGTTAGTGTAGTTTGCTCTATCTTGGAAAGCCCGAGGACATACTTTCCCTTAGATATGTTGTAGATGCTTCTCTTGGTTGGTTCTGGGGATTTTCTGTTTGTTTCCTCTGCTTTAATTTGTTGTTTTTTCTGTTTTATATGAGGACTAAAGAACTCTTGTGGCTTCTCACCTTCACTGAATTATCCTCTAATTCACTTTGAAATGCTTAAATGTTTTCTTGAAAAGCATATACCCAGCCAAAGGCATCATTTTGCAGCCATCCAGTACTGCCGCTTCTAGCCACGTCTCCAGCTAACAATGTCTCTTCCTTGTATGTACATTGTTACCACAGCCCCAGCTTCTTGCCCATGAGGTGCCACCCCAGTAGTGGCTGTTTTAAAGTCACTGTCACTTCTCAGCTCAGCTCAGCTCAGTTTCCAATTTTCAAGGTCTAGAACCTGGCCTGTTGTTTCCCTCTGACCTCTTCTCCATTGGATTAGGCTGCTTCAGGCATCCTGGCCTCAAATACTTGCTTACCTCAGGGTATTTGTGCTGCTGGCCTTGAGTTTCACCTCCTTTACTCCTTTTAGTCTCTGCTCAGAGGTCATCCATGCAGTGAGGCCTTCCTTGACTTCACCTGAATCTTCATTGATAAATACAATTACTTTTCTCCCCTCATTCTTAACTTCCTTTACAGTACCTTTAAACCATGTTACATGGCATATATATATATATATATACATATATATATATATATATAGGCATATATATATGTGTGTGTGTGTGTGTGTGTGTGTTCTTTCTAGTCATTTCAATAAAAATTCCATGAACATAAAGACCATTGGACTCTTATGAGTCCTGATTCAGACCCAGCACAAAGCTGGCATTCAGTAGGAATTTGTTAACTGACTGAATGAGTGACTAAATAAAACATAAAGTATCTAGCACCCAATAGGTATTCAAGAAAAAATATATTCTCTCTCTTTCTTTCTGTCTGTCTGTCTCTTCTGTCAATGAAAAGTAACTGATCTCTCTAGGGAATGCCAGTATTCTCTAATATAGAAAAATCAACAATGGAAACAGATGTGTAATTAGACAAACAGCTTAGAACATTAACACAAAAGCCAAAAGCAGGGGATGAACTAATACACCAAACACAGTAATCAAGAAGAGGATCTGAGAAGAGGCTGCAAAACCTGTTAACAGACTGACACCCCAATCTCCCAAACACATTCTCTGAAACACTGACACCTAATGAGAACATACTCAGAGACAGGGCCTTAATACAAGAAGTCAGGGTGTTAATCAGATAGGTTAATGTTCTAAGAAGAAAGCCCTGCCTTGTGAGAACACAGCAATGAGGTAGCTATTGACTAAAGATACTGGGAGCCCTGGTGGGAAACATCTTTGAGGCTGGGTCTGGTAGTACAGGACCTTAATACCATCTACTGGGAGGGTCAAGTTCAAGGCTAGCAACTCAGTAAAATCCTGTCAATAAAGGAGTTCAGGGCTATAGTTCAGTGATAAGTCACCTGCTAAGTACATGGGGAGTCTTGTGTTCCATTCAAGAAAAAGCAAGAAAAAGAAAAGGGGAGGGAAACTCAAAATCGTCTTTGCAGAGCCTTGATCTTGTGCTTCCGACTCCATCATTGTGATACATTTTTGTTGTCTAGACCACGGTGCCTGGAGCAGCCTAATGCAGCCAGAGAGGAATCAGGAGCAGCAGGCCGGACAGCACAGTAGTTTGTTACAGAAACCAAAGTGCCTAAGGGGACTAATACAAGTAGATATGTAGAGTGTTATTTAAAAATTATCCAAAAAGATAACAAATCTGGAGTTCTCCCATTTTTCAGTTTTTGCTGACATGCATAAAAGATGCAGATTCTAAAAATATATGGACAATCCCCCCCACCCTTAAAAAGCACAAGTGTTTGAAGACTTTTAGGGGGTAAATCCACCTAAGGTAGAAAAGTAACAGAATCGTCATAAAGGTTAAATATGCACTAGTGTTTTTTTTCATGAGTAGTTCAATTGAATATACATGTCAAAGTACAGTCAAGTGTTATAAACAGATTATCTAGAAAGATTCAGGGCTCTGAATCTTTCTGAACACACACACACACACTCACACACTATTAGTGATGTCTGCATGTGACTGTGATTTCTGGGCTCACATCAGTTTCCCTCTCACATTCATGATAAAATGTTGGGTTTGGACCATTATTTTTCAAAGTATAGGAGTATCACTGTCTCTCTCCCACCAAAATCTACTTCAGTTCAGAGGCACAATAATCTAGACATACCCTATGCTGTGTGGAAGTTGGGCTGCTCTTTGCAACTAAGAGGCAGATTCTCATTTCCACAACCTAGTGTATGAATGGGGGGAAAAAGAAAAGAGAAAGGACATGCTTACTCTTTGGTATGGTGGAGGAGAGTTTATTGTAGATAAAAGGGAGATCGTAGCCAGAGGCAGGGACAGCTGGGAGAGTTCAGAGTAGACTTGACCATGAGCCATATGAGAAGAACAGGGTGGGAAGGGATTGGGGAGAGAGGGGAAGTAGGTGCAGCAGCCAAGAGGGCAAAGATAAAAAAGGGTCAGGTAACCAAAATGGCTGGATTGTATAGAGAAGAGCCTCTGGGGGAAGGGCAACCCAGTCCGTGGGTTGGAGAGTTCATGCTAACCATACCAGGTAGTCCCATAAAAGGTAGGGAGTGAGGGATGCTGAGAGAACCTAGAAGCCAGGTATGCTATATGTTAAATAGGCACCTGAGCTATTAGTCCCAGGGTTTGAAACTTAACAGTGTCTAGTCCCCACCCGTGATAGGGTCTTCTCTCCCTGGAATTCTGATAACTTACCTGTTGAATAGCATCTTTATATATGAGGATGGAAAGGGGCGTAGGGAGACAAAACTTGTTTAATATCCCTTTTTGCTTACAGTTTAATGAGAAGAATACAATCAGTAAATTAAACTGGGGAGTTTGGTTCACCAGCCAGTAGGATCTGTCCTGGCCACTTAGCACAAGGCAAGTCTCAGAACCTCCAGTTCGACTGGTAGCAAGAGGTGAAAGAAAATCTTCCCTCCTTAGAGGTCTGCCTTGAAGCCTAAATCTTTGGGTGTTCCAGTGTGGGTGACCCTCAACACGCAGACAACTGTAATTGTGAGGCCTTAGTGTGCACAGGATCTGTGTACCTCTTTCACTTAATAACAAAACAAACACTGCCCACCACAGGCCATTGCAGCTTCGCGAGGCCGGCATGACCCTCGTGAGTCGCAGTAGGCCCATGAAATCCTCCGTGACCCCTGCGGGCCTCCGTAGAAGCGCGCTCTCAAGATGGCCTCTCGGGGCCCCGTGGCGCCCCACTCCAGCGTCCCGCTCCGTGACAGTGCGGCCTAGAGACCGAGAGCTTCCACTGCAGCTCCGCGCGCCGCTTCCGGGGATGGGCGTGGCTCCTCCAGGAGCCGCCCATTTCGGGCGGGCGCTCGGCCTTGTCGGTCCCCGCCCGTCAGTCCGCCCGGTGGGGCGGGCCGCAGACCCGGCCTGGGCAGCTGCACCGGGATCGCTGAACCGGGAGGCATCTGGCCGGCCATAGGGCCGGGGCGCACAGGCGGCAGCACCATGTTCTCTCTCAAGCCGCCCAGACCCAGCTTCAGGTCCTACCTCCTGCCGCCGCCCCAGGTAAGCGCTCGCGATTCCACGGGCGGCTCGGGACCCAGACTAGACGCGGGCAAGCGCGCCTCCCGGGAGCCACGGGCGCAGTAGAAACTTGTAGAGCTCCGCGGCGGCCATTCTCTGGCCGAAGTCCTGAGGTCCCTAGTCCTGCCTGGTGATCGTAAGGACCGTCCCTAGCTGCATTTCTTTCCTTCCTTCGGGGCTGGCACCGACCCTGCTGTGACTGCCAGATAGTTGCAGCGCGGTGAACACCTCGCAGAGTTTACCTGTCTAGTAGCTGTGTAAATTCTTGAAAGCGGCTTGGACTGTTGTAAATAGGTTTTTTGTGAGGCTCTCAAGTCGATGAGTAGATCTTAAAACGATCTCTATTTGGACTTGAAAGAGTTTTAAGTACGGGATATATGTCTGTTGCATGTGTCATCGCTTAGAAAATTTGCCTTAGTATCTTGTGACCGGGCGGTATTTGGATTTTGCTTTATTTTGTTCCTGTATTTCAGACTGACGATAAGATCAGTTCCGAACCGAAGATTAAAAAACTGGAGCCAGTTCTTTTGCCAGGTAAATTTCAGAATTTGAATGTGCTTTGGACTGAGATTGTGCAGAATAGTATTATGTAGTTATCTTTCCCTTTTCATTATTTTTAACTTTCTCCAATTAAAAAACTTGAGAGTTGGCTAGACATAATTGATGTTTGTCTCGGAAAGTTTGAAGTATAATAGAAGACTTTCAAGAGCATAACTACCTCATTTCTTTTCTGTCTCCTGAAAGGTTAGTTTTGAAGGAAGTATCTAATTGCTTGGGTAGTGAAAGTTCTTTTGCTCTACATATGTGTTACCACCTAATGAAATCATGATTAATAATCAAATCATCATTTTAATGTGTTTTGATAGTATGAAAAGCATGTCTGTGTTCTAAGATAATGACAAAGCTTAGCAGACATTGGCTTACTGTATAATTGTCTTTTGAAGTTGTCAGCTGTCTGCAAATTTGCTTGTTTCAGTTTAGAACTTTGTTTCCCAGTAGAGACACTATTGACCTTTCCAGCTGGGCAATTCTTTCTGTGAGGAGCTGTCCTGAGCTGACAGCCATCTCTACATCTTTGGCTTCTATCTGTTCCATGAGAGTGGTACCCCATCTTCTGCCAACTAGCTGTGATGTCCTCAGTACAACCAGAATGTCTCCAGGCATTGCCATTGCTCTCTCTCTCTCTCTCTCTCTCTCTCTCTCTCTCTCTCTCTCTCTCTGTGTGTGTGTGTGTGTGTGTGTGAGAGAGAGAGAGAGAGAGAGAGAGAGAGAGAGAGAGAGAGATGAGTGTGCCTCATAGGGTCATCCTGAGGTTGGAAATTTACCTTAGATGGAGACCTTACAAATAAAAGTGGGGATTCATAGTAAATAGTTTTACAATGTAGAAAAACTATTATTTGATTACTATTTTTGAATTGTGTATCAATTACACAATAATTAAAGAAAAATCAGTTTTTTGTTTTTTTGAGACAGGGTTTCTCTCTGTAGCCCTGGCTGTCCTGGAACTCACTCTGTAGACCAGGCTGGCCTTGAACTCAGAAATCCACCTGCCTCTGCCTCCCAAGTGCTGGGACTAAAGGCGTGCACCATCACTGCCTGGCTGAAAAATCAGCTTTTTATAAGATTAATGGGGCAAATAGTCAGACATTTAGGAAGGCCTATCAATCTTAAGCTTCAACTATATTCAAATACCAGTTTTCTATGTCAGAAAAAAAAATTCAGTCATTACTTAAATAAGAGAGTTACGACTTCATTGATAGTAACTTAACAAATGTGGAAACAGACTATGTAGGAAGTAGAGATGAACAGTTAAAGCGACAGCCTTTGGTTCTGTATGGAAGGTGCCAACTCTTAAAAGTTCTTTTAGATGACTGGAGTTATATTTTTTCTGGGTTTTGTTGATGTCTTTCACTCAGTGTTTACTAATGAGCCCTTTCTGCTGGTCCTGACAGTGAGCTGAAGCAGTAGTGAGTAACCCTTGCCTCCTGTGCATGCTCCATGTTGGTATTCGCCACTGTAGGCATTTTAGAGACAGCCAGGGACGCAGTATGCATGTTGACTTGAGTGTCTGGGAAATGTTGAACTTTGCCTTCACTTTGAACCGGCCTGGTTCTTAGACAGCCCGTCCCCTCCTCAGTAATTCTGTGCTTTGACACTAAAAAACAATAGAGTCTTACTATAAATGCTCATGTTTTGTTTTGTTTTTTAAATTAGCTTTTAAACTTAAGCAGTGCTTAGGCAAAGTGTGAGTATGCATATGGTTGAAGAATTTTCTTAGCGAAGAATTAGTCTTTGAAATTACTAAAAAAAAAAAAATAATAATAATGCCACCATTTCTGGGGAAGGTTTTAACCCCAGTTCCTGACTGTGAGTAGTATACTTTTCTTAGAAATAAGTGTCTTTTGTTCAGTGCCCGTTAAGAAACTTCCTGACCTATATTTTTCTTGCATGAAAGCTCATGTCACATCTAAACTATACTTGCACGAATGCTAACACTGATTGATGCCCAGTTTCTCTTTGCTCCTAGTTTATCCCTACAGAAGACTGAGCTGATCCTGATTGTAAAGTCTTGCCCCTTGCCTAACCTCTGCTTTTCTTACCGTCCTGTGCTCACTTTCCCAATGCTCTTTGAGGTTGTGTTTTGGCTAAGCATCCCATTCTGGTCTCCTCTTCCTGCCTTAACTCTAAATCTGCAATTACTGCTAAAACCCCAGTTGTATTTCTTCAGCCTACATCATAGTACTCTATACATGTAATCTGGAAAACAAGTTGAAAGTGTTGTGATCTAACAACCTAGACTAGGGTGATGAGCTTTGTAGCTCATGGTAGAGTATGTGCTTAACATGCTTAGCATGTGCAAGTCACTGGGTTTGGTCCCCACCATCACAAAAATGACAGGGAACAAACCATAAAGACTTAAGCTTGGATAGCACTTTTTACTGAGGGCTTGGCTAATACAGTTCTGGCCTTCATTACCATCGGGGGCAAGAGAAAATGTTCTCAAGTCTCCTGTGATTTTCTTTACCCAGGTACAAAGAACAAGAAGTAATTGTTCACTGCTGTAGTATCACACACTACGTTTTGGCTTACTGCCTTAGGTCCAAGGATATCCTACTTCAGTTGCCCGAAGTTTAAACTTTTAATTCAATAAGCAGATGAAAATTAGAACACAAAATCAATTGTTTACTTGTGTGCCTTGATCATGTGCTCCGTTGGGCCTTAATGCCAAGTTTAAAATGCTCCCCATCATTTATGAAGTAAAGAAAATTAAAGAAAATGATGAGTAATTGAATTCAGATTCTGGTTTATGTGAGTAATTCTCAACTTTCCTGGTTCATGAAGCTCTTTGAGATGGGGATTGTATCAAATATAGCTTTGTGATCTTGATATCTTAACACAGTGCCTGAAATGTGACACTATGCTATCACTTAGTGAATGACTGAACAGTAGGACTCCACCCTGCTTAAACTGTTACCTTAGGCGTGCCTGCATGCAGATACCAACTACTGGATTTAGAAGAGAAACACTGCTATTTCATGTTCGACACCTCAAGAGCATTACATCTGAACCTGTAATTGGAGTAAAGTACTGCGTCACCTTAGTTACCACCTGAGCCCACATTCTCTTTGTCATTAGCTCGTATATGAATCCTGCTCTCTTATTGTATAGATGTCAGTCATCTCATGCTTTTAGAAAGTTCAGAATATTACAGTCAAGTCTGTAACTCTGTAGATATTTATGTATGGGAACATATGAGGATTATCCAGGTTTTGTGTAGAAGGGAAAGGTTCCTGAAGTATAGTGAATCTGGAGGTTGTGTTCTGGTAAGTGGTTCCCAGATTCCAGGCAGAGCCTGAGTGATGTTTAGGGCAATCATCTGCCTGCCTGCCTGCCTGCCTGTCTGTCTGTCTATAATCCATCCATCTATCCATCCATCCATCCATCCATCCGTCTATCTATCTATCTATCTATCTATCTATCTATCTATCTATCTATCTATCTATCTACCTACCTATCTATCTGATTGGTTGAAAAATATTGTCTAGCTTGGGTTCAATGATCCCCTGGCCTTAGGTCCCAAGGGCTGGCACTCCAGGCCCTTGTGCTCACAGTCTCAAGTGGTGTTTTTGCTAGGCCATGGTCAGAAGAAAAGTTAGGAATATAGAGCTTTTTTTCATTAGTTTGAAGTTATTTGGTTTAAAAATTGTGCTAAGATTACCTCTTTGTACTTCTTTGAAGTACAAAGTTAGGAACTCTGTTTTGGTCTCCTAAATTGTTTTTATGTATAGACATGGTTTGGAATGTAAACTGGAAACTGCAGAATGAGATTATTGTCAGTATGGTTTAGTGAGCACTGTACAGAGATGACCAGTTACTTTGTCTGTATAGGCGTCCTCACACTATCTTTCAGAACGTCTCCTTTTGACAAGTTGTTCTAAGCCAACTCTACCCAGCCATAATTTGATCATCACAGTACAGCTCTGCCCCCACATATGCCCAGGTTCATACTAAGGAAAGTGTTTGGTGGTATGACCTGTACTGCAGTTCCAGAATACCCATGCCAACAAATGGGGAACATCGAGGGGATAGCATGACAGTGCTCAGGCCCTTGGGCTTTGTTGTCCTTGATATCCAGCCAACACAGAGCCACAGAATTTCCCTGTTGCTAACCTTGCTTCAGGCATGCTTCTGATACCTGAGTTCACATCCTCAACTGATATACCTTAGAGGCCAATCCTCACAGCTGCCCAGTGTTGCATAACCCGCCAAGGCAGACTGTGCTGTTAGCCACTAAGCAGCATGGCCCACCTAGCTACATTGGTGACTTTCGCGTACAGATTGATGCTTTGGAACTGTGGAGGGCAGATTGAATGCCAGTCAAGAGGAGATTCTGTAGCGGCATGAAAAGAGCCATGTCTTCAGCTCTGCTTTCCTCACAACAGTGACAGATTTTGACCCAGCATGAGGAAGAACTTTCAATTTCAGCTGCCAGAAAGTGGACTGTCTTAAGAGGTAGTGATGTCCTGTAGCTGGCCTTGCTGAAGAGTGGCTGGTAGAGCCCAGTCTGCCCTGTGATTGGGATGTCAGATTCCAGTGAGTAGGACTGATGGCCTTTGCTCTCTTCCCTCCCTGAGTTGGGAGGAAGAAGACTGAAATGCAGTGACTAACTATAATGGATTGCTTTGTTTAGCAGTGTGGAATGTATGCCAGTGTTGCTTGGCAGAGGGTTTTTGTCTGTTTTTGTTTTGGGAAGGTGGTGGGGCAGGTAGATTCTGCCCTTACACAATTTCTGACCTTCGGGGAAAGTGCTGTAGAGGATAACAAAGATTGTGAGGGCTCAGGATAGTCACCTAAGTCAGATTTGGGGCTCACCATGGACTGTCAGCAAACTTTCCCAGGAAATGTTTGTGATCTGAATTTTGAGTGTCAGCTAAGCCTAGGCCACTGTTCTGAAAGCCCTGTGTCAGCTCAGCTCATTCTTCCCCTTGATTAATACAAAACCAAAGGCACTTCAGTTACAGAGATTAGCTAGTAGGTCAGTAACGCATGCCCTGATTATCAGTTCTCTTGTAGTCAGATCTGGGCATCCGAGAAGCTGAAAACAGCCATTGGTATGCAGCTATACTAATTTGTTTTTTTTACATATTCATTGCTTGTGCCATTTCGATATTGTTCTTGTCTTCTGCCTCACCCTAAGTCTCATTTCCTCTGCTGGGTTGTAAGTCACTCTCTGGCAAAACATAAAACAAAACTGTCTTTTAAAGAGCTCATGTAATACCCATTCAAAGATGACTACCTAGATGACAGACTGAACTTGGTAGGATTTTATTTCCACAGTACTGGAGCATCAGGCTTGGCCATCACCTGGAGGCGCCATATGTTTACAGCTGTCCATTTCTCATGCTCCTGCTAAGTACCTTAGACCAGCATAATGCTAGCTCTTCATACAGTCTTCCCACTGGTGCTTAAAATGCTTTATTAATTTCTTAAATAACCTCTACCTTACTAAGTCAGTCTGGCTCTTTGTTGCTTCCCCTTTATTCATTATTTGGGTCTTTGTTACTGTGACCACACACTCTGTATGCCACTTTCCTGTTCATGACTTCATCCTGGTCCTTTCCTAAGACCTGCACTGGGACCCTGGTCCTGCCCCCACTGTGTGCTGCACTTACTGGGTGTGATGCCTGATGATAGGCCTTTTTTGTGTTGTATACCCAGGGTCATCACCAATGGCAGTACCACACATTTTGTTTACCTAATACATAGCTCAGACTTTGCAGTTACAACTTATAAAACTAGGGTGAATGACTAGTGACAGCTCATCCCATACTAGTGCTGTAAGCTTCATGCCCAGGGAAGGCTTTCTGTACCAGGGAACTGGGGAGAATCAGTCCCCCTGTTTTAAGTCATATGCTGAATTACAGAAGATTTTGTCCTGAACTATTTTCCAGTCTGTAATTTATGGGAAGTTTTATTCTATTTATCATACATATATTGCCTTTTTAATTGCATGAGGAATTAAAGACAACATACATGATCCTTTTTGTTCTTGGAGATTAAAATTTTCCCTTTCTATACCATTTGGAAACTATTCTCTTTACATTTCTTCTCTCTCTCTCTCTCTCTCTCTCTCTCAAGTGCCACACAATAAATATTGTAGGTTTTCTGGGCAAAGTTTATGTTACAAGTACTCAGTCTTGCCCTCATCCTATGAAGCAGCCAAAAGCAGCACAAGAATAAAATTTCAATAAAAGAGTATTTACAAAGGCATCTGTGCAGCCCAGGGCTACAGTTTACCATCTCATGGAACCATCACCCACAAATGTTCTTTCTTTGTCTCATCCTCACTGCATTCGCAGGCGAATGTCTTATTCTTGCTGCCTGGGTAGGAATCCAGTGGCTAGAGAAGGGCTGTTGTAGGCTGAGGAGAGATGGGCAGGTGGTTGGGTGGGTGGATGGATGGATGGATGGATGGACAGGTGGACAGACAGACAGAATGAATGAATTGGCAGATGATACTAGTTTGGCCCCAGTGTCCTAGTGCAGAAGCTCCTTTTCCATTTCTTACCAGAGTGCTTCTTCTTCCCTTCTCAGGAAATCCTACAGTGTGACTTGACTCTGTTGTTTTTAGGTGGTTTTTATTTGAGTGTAACATGCAGGCAAATATGAATGAATCATACACAGTGTGGCTCTGGACTTTCTGGAGCATTGTTTGCAGAGTCCTAGTTCAAGTGAATTGGTTGAGGGGTGGGCAGTATGAGTTTGGGATACAAAAAGGTGAAATAATTAGTTCAGTTATATAAATCTTATAATTGGCAGCTAAGACTGGGAAAGTGGCTGACTATTCAATAGCCTAGATTGTGATAAGGCAGGTGATAAGGTCTCTATGGAAGACATTTTAGAAAATTTCATTTGTTTCTCATTAAAATGGAGTTAGGAACAACAATGAATCTTTAAATCAATGTTGGTACTTATTCCAAACCACTACAACACATGTATATTTGTGAAAGTTTGTAGAAACAAGGACAGAAGGCTTTTGTGGCTGGGTTCCATATCTGTGGAATCAGCCAACTCTTGATGGCAAATCTTCTGTTCATAGGTACTAAACATGCACAGAGTTGTATTCTTGTCCTTATTCCCTGAATACTGTGTAGCAACACAGCACTTATATTTATTAGGTACTTCAAATCATCCAGGATGCTCTAAAGACTGTGGATAAGTTGTATGCAATGCCCCACCATGTATATAAGGAACTTTATGTTCACAGGTCTGAGAACCAATGCCCCACAGGTGCTAAGGGACTCTTGATAAGTTTCACATTTATTTCTGTCTTTAAAGTCTTAGTATGAAAATGATTTAACCTTTTGGGTGCCAAGTGCCTGATCTTTGTAGTAGAAAAAACATCTGCTCTCCTTTCATATAGACTGTGTAAAGAATCTATCAGGACAAGCACTGAGGAGCCACCAATCCTAGAGTATACTGTTCCCTGTGTGTTGGGGACAGCTGTGGCAGTTCTGTGATTACGTTCTGCCTTTGCATACCCAAACAGTCCTCATCTTCCAACTCAGCTGGCTGCTGGACCAAAGGAGTTACAGGTCCTGCTCCACTCAGAGCAGCTTGAGTTCCATGGCTGCTGGTTGTCTGCTGGGAATGTCCCTCACTCACATTACAAACTAAGCTAGAGAGAAAGGGCTTACTAGAGAAATAGAGTTAGGAAGTTTGGTAGCTTATTTGTTGGTTTGTTTTGCTGTTGATCTAACTTAGGGTCTTTGTACATGCTCTAAACCTAGCTGTGTCCCCAGCTATTGCATTTTAGGGACAGTCTCACTGTGTACTCAGGCTGGTCTTGAAATCTGGATCCTTCTGCCTCTGCCTCCTTAGTGCTGGGTTACACCACCACATCTGATTCTGTGAGATGATTATAAGTAATTTATGTTTTTTATCCACTCAGATCACTATTTTTATTCCTTTTCTGTAAACCAGAGGCACTGAGTTGATTTCAGTCCTTTATTCAGCACTTTCTTAGCAGCCACCAACATGTAGTAGATATTGTTGTATGCACTGCAGTTTCAACATAGTGTCTGTTTCTTACCGCCATTGAATATATAATCCTGACTGAGGCAAGCATGAACTTAAAAAGTGAACGTGTATCAAGTTGTAGCTGTGATGAGCAGTGCAGTTAATTCCAAGTACATAGTGCTGTGCTTAGGGAGATTTAATCTAGGCAAGAAGATTTATTTTAAGGCATTCTTTAGCACAGTCACTGAAAGAAAGACTCTTCCAAGACAGGAGTGTGTTCAAAGACCCATAAATGGAAGCAGTGTGGTATATAAAAGGGGTTCAGAGAAGGCCATTGTGGCTGCAGCAGGAGGGCGAGGAAGACAGCTGAGCAGAACTTGGCATTCAGGGCCTTAAGCCATGTGAAAGAAGCTTGTATTCAGGATGGAAATTTTCTCAAGTGATTTGAGCCAGGAATTTGACATGAGTGTATAAATTAAATCCTCAAGTAAATATTAGCGGCTGTTCTTAAAATTAGCCTTATGAATTTTTAAGAGCGTTGAGTAAAATTTATTCATTGTCACTTAACTTATTGTTAACATTTTTGTTGGAGAGGATTGTTTTGAGACTAAAGTTCCATTCTTCATGAATGAGGTGTTTGGGGATTGTCAGCAAACAGGTCTGGGCATCACTATGAAAACAGTTTTCTGATAATAGAAAATACAAAACAGATTGTATCCTGGCTTTCTGCCATTGACCAAAGAGGCTGATAGCTTAAAATGTGCCTTGTCTAATTGCGTTGCAGATCTTAAACTGATGATCTCGTTCTAAATGCCTTTTGAGAAATTACTCCTTTCCAAAGCACGGGAGAGCTCTTGCTGGGGTTCCTAATATTTGTTTTTCCAGTCTTTCCTTTTAACTCAAACTTGATTTTAAAGTTTTATGTTTACTCTGTTACAGTTTGAGTGCAAAGGTTTCATGAAGTGTACTTTAAAGCAGATAAAACTGAATGCTGGTTCTCGTCCCTTACAAAATGATCAAAGGCATGAATGTTAGCGAATGTCACATCTTAATAAAGCCATATATCCATCACAAATGTCTCAGGAATGCCTTGGGGCCTAGCTAACTAGAAGGAGCAGAACAGCTGAGGCCTCCTTGCTGGTTCTCTGGACTCAGACCCCAGAGTTTTTTGGGCTTCATTCTGTACCATACCCCAGTGCCCGCAAATGCCAGCAGCCACGGCAGGTCCTCTTCACAATCATTCTTTCAGCCATCAGCAGCCATGAAGTTCTCCTCAAGCTCACACAGTGGTTCTTGGGATTGTCAGTATATTGTTTGGCTCACTGTGATTTTTTTTTTCTTTTTAGGAGAAATCGTTGTAAATGAAGTCAATTTTGTGAGAAAATGCATCGCAACAGACACAAGCCAATATGATTTGTGGGGCAAGTTGATATGCAGTAACTTCAAAATTTCCTTTATTACAGATGACCCAATGCCATTACAGGTATTTACTTGTGTACTGTTTAATTATGTTAGGGCTTTAACTGTAAGCAGAATATGCTGTTATATAAATAAAAGATTTGGAAAATGGTAAGAATCATCAAGAACTCATTAGTGTTGGAAATATACTCTATAAACATTGGAACTGATAGACTTAGCAAGAGAACACAAATTTGTGTGGGTAGGCAAGAGGAGGAGCTGAGTGAGGGATGAATATGACCAAAATACGTTGTACAAAATCCTTAAAGAACTAATACAAATATTTTAAAAAAATCAAAATGTAGCGAAGGAGAATGTCATAACTTTGCTTGAGGACTCGAGTGTGTGGGTTTTGTGATTACCAGTTTGTTTTCCTTTGGTGTAATATTAGAGACCAGCCAAGGGTCTTTGTACGCTATTGGGCGCTATCCCACTCTACAGAATCTCACTGTATAGTTCAGGCTGCCTTTGAACTCTTGATCTTCCTGCCTCTGCCTCTCAAATACTTGATTACACCTCATAATAAGCTTAGTGAGATGACTTTAAGTCACCTTGCTTTATTTACCTTCTGGGATTACTGGTTATATATCTTTTTCAATAGAGGAGTTATTTTTTCCTTCATTTTTAGAAACATATTTAAAAAATATTCTTTTTGACTAATCATGAGAAAAACTTAGTTATTTGGCATATGATATTATAAATGGTGAACATTTTACCAATTTATTTGTTTGCTTGGTTTTTTTTAACTAACCAGCTCATTTTCCCAGAAACTTAATTGATAAAATGTTTCCTTAATAACATGAGCATTTATTTGAGTGATCTGTATGTATTTTATTTCATGTAGTCATTCACTAATTTTTCAATATTTTCTGTATATTTATATATGTGTTAATCTCTTGAGTTATATTTAGACCAAACTTAAGGCATTAACAATGCTTGGTAGCCAGGGATACTAGCTCATCTGACGTGGATGTGAGTTTTCCCTTTGCTTTTGGCTTCATTGAAGGTTCTCTGGCCTCAGACTTCATTCAGTGAGCAAGGGAAACCTATACCTGGAGTAGCTTAGATCCAGGACCAGATCAACCAGTGCTCTACTGACAGCAGTTAAGGTTTCAGTTTGAAAGTGATAGGGAAGTATTCGCTAGGAGGTGTAAACAGTGAGCTACCACTCACAAAAGCCTTCTTTACTGCTTTCTCTCTGCCTGCATCTCACTTTTTACAGGCCCTCATGTACCCCAGGCTAGCTTCACACTCCATGTGTAGTTGAGAATGACCTTGAACTTCTGATTCTTTTGCCCCTACCTCCTGAATCCTGGGATTACAGATGTGTTCCACTTTGCCAGAATATTGTTACTGAGAATCAAATCCAAGACTTCTACCTATATCCCCAGCCCCAAAGCTTTTCCTAAGGTTATTGTACTTGGAAAACTGAGGCAGGAGAATCACAGTTTTAAGGTGAACCCGAGCAAGACCCCTATCTCAAAACAAAACAAATCTTTTTTTTTTTTAAATGTAGTGGTCATTATGTTCTAGAAAGTCATTTTCCACACTAACTCTGTATCATAAAACTCATATGATTTTACTCCTTAAAATCTGATGACCTAAGAGCCCTCTTTCTTTCATTATTTTGTGACAGATTCATTTAAAACTAAGTATACACTTGTTTGCCTATAAGCTAATTTACCTCATTACATCTCTAGGATATTATAGTAGCATTGTGATATATATTTTAATTTCCTTCTGTTGGAATAAAAGTGTGGAAGCTAGGTGTGGTAACCTGTGCTTATAATCCTAGCACGCAGGCAGCTGAGTTCTCAGGAGTTAAAAACCATCCTGGGATACCTGGTGAAACCCTGTCTCAAAAAATCACAACATGTGTCCTCTACCTCTGCTTCTAACTGACCTGTGCTGTCAGATGCTGTTTCCTTTGGATGGTCCTTGCTGCACAGCAAAGGTTTTTGTACTCTTTGGAAATAGTATACTGAATTTCTTATCACATTAAACATAAGACTTGTTACTACCAATTTGATGCCATTGAGAAAAGAATTCATAGGAATACCATTTTTTATTTCAGAAATTCCATTACAGAAACCTTCTTCTTGGAGAACATGATGTCCCTTTGACATGTATTGAACAGATTGTAACAGGTATGTAGTATTTTGTATGTGTTCTCTCTAAAAGTTGCAGCTGCATGTGATAGCTACACATATAGGATATTCGGGAGCCATTTGGGAGGCTGAGGCAGAAGGGTCCCTTGAGTTCCAAAGCTCAAGGCTGGCCTGGAAAGCACAGGGAGATCATTTCATAAAATGGAATGGACCTCTAAAAGTTGGTTGAAATCCAGAAGTATTCCTTAAAGGGCCAAAGTCTCAAATATTTGAGTTGGAGTTTTATTTCTGTAGACTTACTTTTACATTTAGTCCTTTTTAAGTCCCAAGAACTCAACTGAGAAGTCAAGAAATGCTTGTAAAATGGAGATAGATTTTTTTTTTAGTTTATAAATTATGTTCTCTTTTTAATTACAAATTAAATCATTAAGTGTATCAATGCAAAGACACTCTAAAATATCTCTAAAATCAAAGTTAGAGCCAACCTTCCACAGGCAGCTATGAAAAGGCAGGACCCCAGCAATGGGATCTGCTCTAGCAATGGTGACGTGGTACTCACCTCTGCTGAGAAGCTGTTTAGAAATGCTAAAGAGCACCAGGAAAGAACTTTGTTGCTTTTCTTCTTCTTCTTCTTCAGTGAACGACCACAAGAGAAAACAGAAAGTCCTAGGTCCCAACCAGAAGCTGAAATTCAACCCAACAGAATTAATTATTTATTGTAAAGATTTCCGAATTGTCAGATTTCGCTTTGATGAGTCGGGTCCTGAAAGTGCCAAGAAGGTAATGCTGTTAAGCTTTATCGATTTTGAATTCTGTACTATTTTACCATTTTTAATCAGTGAAAGTTGCCTTTTAAATATAAGTGTTTTCATTTCATTTATTTGTTATGTATGTATACATACATGCACACATGTGGCTGTCCAAGGGCCAATTACTGTAGGTGGGCTTTCTTTCTACCATGTGAGTCCTAAGGATAGAACTCAAGTCCTGAGGCGTAGTTGGAAGCACCTTTACCTGCGGAAGCCTCTCCTGGCCATGTGTGCATGTCTTAATTGCTTAGGTTTTTTTTAGGAGAAGTTATTACTAGCTATCTCTTTAAGTAAAAAACTGAAGTCAAACATATTAAAGGAACTATTTTCTTGTATAAGTTCATAGATACTTGTATTAGTCAAGGTTCTCTAGAGTCACATTACATATGGGTAGTCTCTATATAGTTAGGGAATTTGTTGATGACTTACAGCTTGTAGTCCAACTCCCCAACAATGATCAGCAGCATCTGTGGATGGAACTCCAAGGATCTAGCAGTTGCTCAGTCTCACGAAGCAAGCAGGCAAGGAAGAGTGAGTCTTCTTCTAATGTCCTTATATAGGTCTCCAGCAGAGGGTGTAGCCCAGATAAAAGGCTGTAGGTCTCCAGCAGAGAATGTGGCCCAGATTAAAGGCATGTGCCACTGCGCCTTTAATCCCAGATGACCTTGAACTCGGAGATCTCCTTGTCTTAATCTTCTGGAATTCATAGCCACTATGCTTCAAGATCTCCATGCCAAGATCCAGGTCAGAAACTTGTATCTCTGAGCCTCCAGATTAGGATCATAGGTGAGCCTTCCAATTCTTGATTGTAGTTTGTTCCAGATATAGTCAAGTTGACAACCAGGAATAGCCACTACAATACTTTAAAGTAATCTGAGTATTTTTCAGCTGCTAAAATAATAAAGACAGACACATACATGTATATATACACACATGTATATATACATTTATATATATGAAGAAATGAGTATATTTTCTCCTTTATGACTATGACTAGCCAGTTCCTTTCTTGGCTAAAAAAAGTTGAAGATCTACTATTATTGTAATTAGTGATGCTTTAACTTTAGGATCAGAGAACTTTGTGAATAAAGTAATAGGTAGACTCTGGCTTCATACAGATTGGGTAAATGGGTAGTTGTAGGAGGGACCTAGAAATTATTAGTCGTTTAAAGAAGCCTTAATGAATTCATTTGGAATATAGGGGTAACTCAAAGCCAGATACTTTTTAATTGACCAATTTCCCCCTTGACTTCTGGGGAATGTTTCCTAGTACTCATGGTGTAAAAGTTAAGAGCAGAAACCATTTCTTTGGTTCCTTGTTTTAACTTTGCCAATAGAATGAAGCTGGTAGGCCACCTACCCCTCTGTTTAGTCTGATGAAGAAGACATATAAAGTTAATAGAATTCCCGGGAAAAAGTCTGCTCCCCTGTAGCAGGCACAGAGCAGCAGTGTCCTTCCTGATGAACTAGGACTGAAGCTACCTTACCATGGGTGCATTTGTTTTCCATGCTCAGTAGACTGCAGGAAAATTCCTGTTGTTGCCAGTTAAGGCTGTCAGAAATATCTCAAGGCAGCTGGCTGTCTTCACATCCTCTCATGAGGAGGTGGTAGATATGTGGAACGGAAGCACGAGATAGCTATCTAAGACTGTGTGACTGCTGGTGTTATGATCGTAAAAAGAGGAGGTTTAGAGAGACTGGTATATGACAGTGTGGGGGAAGGGGATGCCCCAGTGGGCCCATGCCAAGGAATCCCTTCCCTCAAGGGACCAGACACACACAGAAATGGTATAGAGTAGAGTTTATTCAGGGCAGAAGATGGGAGTTAATGGGGTAGTGGAGGCAGAGAGAGTAGAGAGGTAGAGGCCGGCCATGACCACGTGGAGAGAGGGGAGTGGGGAGGACAGCACAAGAGAGGCAGAGGCGTAAGAGAGCAAGAGAGTAAGAGGAATAAGAGAGAGAGAGAGGAGGGGCTGAGCAGTCCCTTTTATAGTGGGCTAGGCCTACCAGACTGTTGCCAGGTAATTGTGGGGTGGAGCTTAGACAGAACCCTAACAGCTGGTACTGTGATCTGAGTGACAACAGTGTGTCTGAGCAAATGTCTTTACCCACAGTTGACATAACCATCTATTATGAACATTCAACTTGGTAACTTTAAGGGTTTTCTCATTGGTTGGATTCTGCTGTTTGTGATTTTGGCATTTTACATTCAGTGTGCCTGTTCTTGTATAGAAAAACTTTAGGACTGATTAAATAGAACATTGCATGTAAAATATTTAGCCAAGTCATTTTCTCAAACTTAAATATGTGCTCATAATTTCATTGAGCACAGAAGCTAGAAGCAATGAAAACTTCATCACCATGATGTGCAGCTTGTTGAGAGTAGGGTTACCACAGACTCAGGAGGGCAAGTCAGAGTGTTTTACCTTGAAGTTCAGAGATGACCTAAGTTTCTTTCAGAAAGTTTAAAGCTCTTCCACTCTTACTATATTTTTCAGATGCCAAATTTAGTGAATGGAAGTCATAATTATTTGGGTTGTTCTAGACTACTTGTTGGTTATGTTTTGGTGTGTATTCTATGAGGAAATTTTTACTTTTCAGTTGTTTACATTCTTCTGGGGTGTCATGGTTAGAGTTCCTAATACTGTGATGAAACACCATATCCAAAGCAAGTTGGGGAGGAAAGGGTTTACTCGGCTTATATTTCTACACGGTAGTCCAACATTGAAGGAAGTCAGACAGGAGCTAAAGCAGGGCAGGAACCTGGAGGCAGGAGCTGATGCAGAAGCCATGGGAGTGTGCTGCTTACTGGCTTGCTCCTCAAGGCTTGCTCATCCTGCTTTCTTCTTTTTTTTTAATTAGATATTTTCTTTATTTACATTTCAAATGTTATCCCTTTTCCTGGTTTCCCCTCTGAAAACGCCCTATCCCCTCCCTGTTTCCCTGCTCACTAACCCACCCACTCCCTCTTCCCTGTCTTGGCATTCCCCTACACTGGAGCATTGAGCATTGAGCCTTCACAGGACCAAGGGCCTCTCCTCCCATTGATGTCCAACGAGGCCATCCTCTGCTACATATGCAGCTGGAGCCATGGTTCCCTCCATGTGTTCTCTTTGGTTGGTGGTTTAGCCCCTGGGAGCTCTGGGGGTACTGGTTGGCTCATATTGTTCCTCCTATAGCGCTGCAAACCCCTTCAGCTTTTGGGTCCTTTCTCTACCTCCTCCTTTGGGGACCTTGTGCTCAGTCTAATGGTTGGATGTGAGCATCCACATCTGTATTTGTCAGGCACTGGCAGAGCCTCTCAGGAGACAGCTATAACAGGCTCTCATCAGCAAGTACTTGTTGACATCCACAATAGTGTCTGGGTTTGATAACTGTATATGAGATGGTTTCCCCAGTTGGGGCAGTCTGTGGATGGTCTTTCCCTCCGTCTCTGCTCTGTACTTTGTCTGTATATCTCCTCCCATGGGTATTTTGTCCCACCTTCTAAGAAGGACCAAAGTATCTACACTTTGGTCTTCTTCTTGAGCTGCATGTGGTCTGTGAATTCAATCTTGGGTATTCCGAGCTTTTGGGCTAAACTCCACTTATCAGCGAGTGCGTACCTTCTGTGTTATTTTGTGATTGTGTTACCTCACTCAGGATGATATTTTTCTAGTTCTATTCATTTGCCTAAGATTTTCATGAACTCATTGTTTTTAATAGCTGAGTAGTATTCCATTGTGTAAATGTACCACATTTTCTGTATCCATTCCTCTGTTGAGGGACATCTGGGTTCTTTTCAGCTTCTGGCTATTATAAATAAGGTTGCTTTGACATAGTGGAGCATGTGTCCTTATTACATGTTGGAGTATCTTCTGGGCATATGCCCAGGAGTGGTATAGTTGGGTCCTCAGGTAGTACTATGTCCAGTTTTCTAAGGAACTGCCAAACTGATTTCCAGAGTGGTTGAACCAGTTTGCAATCCCACCAGCAATGGAGGAGAGTTCCTCTTTCTCCACATCCTCGCCAGCACCTGTTGTCATCTGAGTGTTTGATCTTAGCCATTCTGATTGGTGTGAGGTGAAATCTCAGAGTTGTTTTGATTTGTATTTCCCAGATGACTAAGGATGTTGAACATTTCTATAGGTACTTCTTAGCCAGTTGGTATTCCTTAGTTGAGAATTCTTTGTTTATCTCTGTACCCCATTTTTAAATAGGTTTTTATTTGGTTCTCTGGAGTCTAACTTCTTCAGTTCTTTATACATATTGGATATTAGCCCTCTATTTGATGTAGGATTGGTAATGGTCTTTTCCTAATCTGTTGTTTGCCATTTTTTCCTATTGACAGTGTCCTTTGCCTTACAGAAGCTTTTTAATTTTATGAGGTCCCATTTGTC
This sequence comes from Tokudaia tokunoshimensis, assembly GCA_036184795.1. Lineage (NCBI taxonomy): Eukaryota > Metazoa > Chordata > Mammalia > Rodentia > Muridae > Tokudaia > Tokudaia tokunoshimensis. Next base: position 39,718,610 of record BTHU01000001.1, read on the forward strand.
AATTCTTGAGCATAAACTATTGGTGTTGTGTTCAGGAAATTTTTCCCTGTGTCCATGTGCTTGAGGCTCTTCCCCATTTTCTTTTCTATTAGTTTTAGTGTATCTGGTTTTATATGGAGGTCCTTGATCCACTTGGACTTGAGCATTGTACAAGGAAATAAGAATGGATTGATTGGCATTCTTCTACATCCTGTTGAACCAACACCATTTGTTGAAAATGCTATCTTTTTTTCCACTGGATGGTTTTAGCTCCTTTGTCAAAGATCAAGTGACCATAGGTGTGTGGGTTCATTTCTGGGTCTTCAATTCTGTTCCATTGATCTATCTGCCGGTCGCTGTACCAATACCATGTTTTTATCACTATTGCCCTGTAGTACAGCTTGAGGTCAGGGATGGTGATTCTGCCAGAAGTTCTTTTATTGTTGAGAATAGTTTTTGATATCCTAGGTTTTTTTGTTATTCCAGATGAATTTGCAAATTGCTCTTTCTAACTCTATGAAGAATTGAGTTGGAATTTTGATGGGGATTGCATTGAATCTGTAGATTGCTTTCAGCAAGATTATGAAGCCACAGTTATTCTGATACCTAAACCACACAAAGACCCAACAAAAGAAGAGAGAACTTCAGACCAGTTTCCCTTATGAATATCAATGCAAAAATACTCAATAAAATTCTCCCCAACTGAATCCAAGAACACATCAAAACAATCATCCATCATGATGAAGTAGGCTTCATCCTAGGGATGCGGAGATGGTTCAATATACAGAAATCCATCAATGTAATCCACTACATAAACAAACTCAAAGAAAAAAATAATATGATCATTTCATTATATGCTGAGAAAGTATTTGACAAAATCCAGTACCCCTTCATGATAAAAGTCTTGGAAAGATCAGGAATTCAAGACCCATACCTAAACATAGTAAAAGCAATATACAGCAAACCAGTAGCCAACATCAAACTAAAAGGAGAAAAACTTGAAGCAATCCCAGTAAAACCAGGGACTAGACAAGGCAGTCTGCTCTTTCCCTACCTATTCAATATAGTACTCGAAGTCCTAGCCAGAGCAATTAGACAACAAAAGGAGGTCAACAGGATACAAATTGGAAAAGAAGAAGTCAAAATATCACTATTTGCAGATGATATGATAGTATACTTAAGTGACCCCAAAAATTCCACCAGAGAACTCCTCCATCTAATAAACAACTTCAGCAAAGTGGCCGGATATACAATTAACTCAAACAAATCAGTGGCCTTCCTCTACTCAAAGGATAAACAGGCCGAGAAAGAAATTAGGGAAACAACACCCTTCACAATAGTCACAAATAATATTAATACCTTGATGTGACTCTAACCAAGCACGTGAATGATCTACATGACAAGAACTTCAAGTCTCTGAAGAAAGAAATTGAAGATCTCAGAAGATGGGAAGATCCCCCATGCTCACCGATTGGCAGGATCACCTTGCTTTCTTATGGAGCACAGGACCACCAGTCCAGCGATATCCTACCCACAATGGACTGGGCCCTCCCCTATCAAGCACTAAATAAGAAAATATCCTACAGGCTTTCTTCCAAGGTGATTTTATGGAAATATTATCTTAATTGAGACTCTGTCCTCTCAGATGACTTTAGTTTGTGTCAAGTTGACATAAAACTGTCCAGCACTGTGTATGTGTGTGGGGTGGGGATATAGCTCCTTCACAGGGTGCTAGATTTTCAAGGTGGGAAAGAAGGGCAAGCTGTAGCTTCTTTCCCTAAAGAGTGGGAATCTAGTCAGGACCGGAATGGATGAGTGTGAAGGGACAGTCACCTGGTGAGCAAGTACAGGGAGTGCTTGTAAGTTTAGGATATCTATCCCATCTTTGTGGTCATTGAACTGTCCACCCAAACAGTCCAGGCTTTCATCTGTCCTTTCTCAAAGCCTAGCTTCTAACAAAAATCTTTTGCCAGTGTCTTAAAAAAAAAAAAAAAAAAAGCATTACCTGAGGCTGGAAAGATATATTCCTTGTCTTTTGTGCAGTGATGAGAGAAATGAAGGGAAGAAGGGAAGCAGGGAATGAAGTTGAAGAATTTTTTTCTAGTTTACATGTTTTGAATATAGAGTTTTACATAGGTACCAGAGCTTACTGGGTTTTCTAAATTTATTTTTATGTGTAGAGTGTTTTTCCTGCATATTTGTCTGTGTATCACATGTCTTCCTGGTACATTCAGAGGGCAGAAGAGAGCATTGGTTCCCCTGAAACTGGAGTTACAGACAGTTGTAAAATGCCATGTAGGTGCTGGGAATCAAACCTGGGTCCTCTGGAAGAGCAGCCAGTGCTTTTCACCACAGAGTACCTGAGTTCATTTCTGAGTTCAGTTCTGAGGACTCATATGAGGAAAGCTCGTGACTCTCTATAATTCCAGCTCTAGAGGCTCTCATGCTGTCTCCTGATCTCTATGGACATGACAGGCATACACACACTTACAATTTAAAACAAACAAAAACACCAAAGTGGGAACCAAGTTGAACAGCCAGCCAGGCATGGTTATATATACCAGCATTTGGGAGACTGAGAAGAAAAGTACAAAATCTAAAGGCAACCTGAGCTACATAATAAAACTCTTTAAAAACAAAAATCAAAATAAAAGACCAAACAAGTCAGTATTGCCCTGTGTCTGTGTAGGCCAAAGGTCAACCTCAGGAGCTATCTACCTTTCTTTTGAGACAGGTCTAGAGTTTGCCAAGTAGCAGACTAGGCTGACTGGCCAGTGAGCCTCAAGGATCTGCCTGTCTTCCTCTCCCCACCTCTGGATGACAAGTGGCCTCCGTTCTTGCTGTGGTTTGGGAGATCAAACTCTGGGCTTTATGTCTGAGCAGCAAGCATCGTATGAACTAGCCTGCCCCACTGGTCCAGTTTTCCCAAGTCAGTCTCACTCTGTAGCCTTGGCTGGATGTAAAGTGGTAATGCTGTCTCCGTCTTCAAAATGCTGATGGGATTGCGGGTTTGAGCATACCTGGCTGGCTGTCATTTTTGCCTGAAACCTGACACTCCTTGGCATTACACCACGGGAATGAATATTGGGAACTTTGTTTGCTAATGTGATGGAGCTGGGGGTTAGCTATCTCGTGCAGTTGATTTTTCCAGTGCTGTGCTTCAATTGAAAATAAACCAACCATGGGTTTTTCCTTTAAAAATTATTAATTAGGGAATATTTATATAATAATAACTTTACATGCAACGAGATCTTATGAAGCCTTTCAAAGTCCCTTACGAGAAGAAGCTAGAAATTCGGGCATAGGCTTTTAAAACAATGTGTTGGGAAAAGTGCAAAACAACATACATCTGGCTTTCTCTCTTCTTTGCAACATGACTGTCCTCTTCATAGGCAAGTGTACATATACCTGTGCCAGACAATAATCTATGCATGCTTGTAATCACACTTCTGAACAGCAAATTCAGTTTCCTCTATAAGCTCCCTTTCTTATCAGAAGAGCAGCTGACACAGAAGTCACTGAGCCAAATTCCAATTTCACAATATTATTTATTGTTTTTAAGTGTACATGCTATTTGACATACCTGCTTCCTAAGCTAGTGCCCCACTGTATAATTTTAAAGGAGTCTTAGAAATAGGCTGTGTTGGGTTTTGCTTTGCACACGGGCTCTATGCTCTTGTGCTTCATAAACATACGTTCCACCATTAGTGATCTGTGAATTTCTTCTGTATAAATGGGCGTATGTAACTTTCTAATTTTCTTAGAAAACACAGTAGACTATTTAGTGCAGGTAGTACTTTCATGGTTATCCCAGTAACTGATCTGTCTACTGGCATGTTCAGTGCAGTCCATCCCTAGACCCAGTGCCTGTCTAGAAAGTCGCAGGTGATGCCACAGCATGCACAAATTTCAGCTTCTTGAGCTCCAACCGGGAATTTGGTAAGAATCATATTTACCAGACATGGCTGTCTATAAGTAAGTATGGCTGGCTGAGAGGATCAATGAGCATAGAGAGGACCAGACAGAATGTATGCAGGCTGACCACAGGTGACTAAGGGAACCTTGGAACGGTAAGAGTTTTCTTGTGAAGAGAGCTATGCAAATGACGTGGAAACCAAGTTTACAGAGCAGATTGCCAAGACAGCCAAATAATTAGCCAAAACCACATTTTAGAAGATAGTACTTAAGTATAAATTTTTAGAATTCAGAGAAGTCCATAGAGTACCATAAGATATGCCTGGCTGGCAAAATAAAGCAGTCATGAAAATTTCATAGTGAAAAGTGCAATACGTTTGTGAGAAGAAAACCTGGTGCCCAAAGGAATAGGAAGTAATGCAGACTCTGTCAAGGGCATAGATTGCAGAAGTTTTGCTGCTAGAAGTCCTTCAAGGAAGACTGTCTTAGTTTCTCTTCCTGTTGTTGTGATAAACTACACTGACCAAAGCAACTCAACAATATTTGGCTCACAGTTCTAGGTCATAATCTGTCACGGCAGGAAGGTCAAGTCATCAGGAGCTTGAAGCAAGAATCCAATCACATCATGCCATAGTATCAAGAACTGCACCTGCACAGTTCAGGATTCTTGCCTAGGGAATGGTTCTGCCACAGTTAAGATGGACCTTCCCACACCTATTAGCCTATCAGGGCATGTACAGAGTCTCATATTCCAGTTAGGGTAGGTTCTGTCGAGGTGACGGCTAACAAACAATATACAGATTGATGTATGTACAGAATAGGAATTACAAAGAGGAATATAGGTAGTCTATAAAATTACAGGATGTCGGTGGTTAGGTACAGAGAAATCAAGGCAATAAATGCCTTAGGGAGTTTTTCTTTAGTTAAAAATCTAATGATAAGTTCTGTGTCCTTGGTTATATGTTTTAACTTTTTATGATAGGAAATGTTATCTGGAAGATGCTTTAAGATATAGTTAAACAACAAGCCGACAGATACTTAATGGTTAATAGAATTTGCATCAACTCATTCCAGACACCACTACTATGAAGTGAGCTGACAGTTAACTTTTCTTGCTTGAAAAGTATTTCATCCATTCTCACATCTAAGTCATAAATAACCACCTTAAGAAAGGCCATCTACCCTTCTCGCTCGGCACATGTCTCAGATTTCTTTTCCCTCTTTATTCACTTGGGGGTGGTTTCTTTCTTAGTCTCATTCATGGCTTTTAGGTGTGGGGCACTGTCTTTCATTTTATGCAGTAGTTTTTGAGAAAAATAGCATTTCTGTATACAGAGTTCCTTTGAGGCCAGGCATGCTCAGTTGTTAGTGTTAAAACAGGGCAGGTGTTTCCATCATTTCAGATGAGGAGACCAAGGCTGAGAAAGGAAACAATTCCCACAAGTCCTAGCAAGTGCTTGATAGAGCGATGACTTACACCGTGACTTCGGTTTGCTAGCCCACGCTTTTGTAGTCTCAATCCATTTCACTTTCTAAATGTGCATCTCTGAGCTGCCATATATTTTATCTCTATCTAAATATAGATATTGCTAATTTATATTTTTACAGTCCTCTAAAATTGAAACTTGGGGTTCTGTTGTTGAGTGGATATGATGTTTCTGTCATTTTGGAAATGCTTCTTTAGCCTTCAAGTTTTATTTATGGATAAAGCTATTCCACTTAAAAATTGAACTCATCAAATACTGAATACTTACAGCATACTAATTAAAGATTAAGCATTGTCTTGGGGACAGAACAATGAATGAGAACGTGGCCTTAAGTAGTTCATTCATATTCTAGGTCAACAGAAAAACATGTAAATAGTATCCGTAGTCACTGCCCCAGGATAACTCTCCCAGTGACCAAGGCCTTGTTGTACATTTCATTTAAGTAAGTGTGTTAAATTCAAATTCTAAATGTAGAATTTTTCCTAGGTATGCCTTGCAATAGCTCATTATTCCCAGCCAACAGACCTCCAGCTACTCTTTGCATTTGAATATGTTGGGAAAAAATACCACAATTCAGGTAAATATGAAAATACTAAGTATTGTGACTAACTTTACATGTGTCCTTTTTATTTGTATGTTTATTAGTGTTTTAATGAGAGTAGGATTATTAACTTTGTAGCTGCTAAGAAATAAACACAGTGCATAAAAGAGCCATTCTCGGAGTTTCTTGAGAAATGACCAGACAGTCATGAGCACCTGTTTGTAGGAGTCTAAGCACCTATTTTACCTGTAGGCACTAATTTGTATTTTATGCTCAGTATGTCTTCAGCTATTTTTATTCCATAGTTGAATTTTAAAACTGGCAGAAAATCAAAAGATAATTGAAAACCACAAAATTTCTGGCAAAATATGATTTTTATAGAAAAGTTAAAATGGTTAAACCCTTTTAGAGAACTTTGTTAAGATTTCCAAAATTCTGACTTTCTGTTCTGAATAAGACCAATGGAAGGAATATGAGCATTTGTCAAAAACTAGATACATTTTAGGCAATTTTGAGGTAACTAAATCATTTTCTTCACATATCTATGTTAGCTATGACATCATCAAGAAAATTTAGATTCAGTCATGTAATTCCATTTTAAATAGTATGTTCTAGATAATGTAATTCCTAACACAGAGACCATTTATCTCCAGTTGGCCTCCTGGTAGATTAGTGACTACACAGTGACAACTGCCTGAAGTACATATCCCACCACTGTTCAAGGAAGAAAAATTAATGAAAGGCCTTTTTACCCCACCCCTAGGGCAGTGGTTCTCAACCAGTGGGCCACAACCTCTGTGGCAAACTTCTATCTCCAAAAGACTTTATATTCATAACAGTAGCTAATTTCAGTTATGAAGTGGCAGTGAAAATAGTTTTATGGTTGGGTCACCACAACCTGAGGAATTGTAATAATGGGTATTAGGAAGGTTGAGAACCACTGGTCTGTCTGAGGTTTATAGATTATTAATTGTACTGAACTTTGGCTTTTCTTCCCTTATAACACAAGGTAGTAATTTAAATAAGTTATGCAAACATATTCCAGTTTCACTGTGGTACCATTGCACTAAAATGTGGTGTTAGCACTTAGGACACGGATGCTTTAAGTACATCTTCATTACTTTGAAAGATACTTGTCACACTCTAGAGAGGCTACATGAAATAATGTCTCCGAACACTTTCATTTTGTGCTTCATAGAAATTGGATACCACAAGTATTTGTGGCTTAATTTTTCTTATCCATATGCATAGTAATTACATTTTAGACTTGAACAATGGTTACTTTTTGAAGTTGATATTTTTATGTAAATTCACTTCCTATCTAAACACCAAACAAATCCTTGACAGTCAGCCACAGAGCAGTATCACCAAGCTCATGAGATACCCTGTTTCAAGAGAGCAGCTAGTGTGAAAATTCCCAGTCAGTCTTGAAATCCTGCTTCAGTTTGCAGCACAGCCCATTTCTTCTCGCTACTTTTTCTGTTAGGAATGATTCGGTGACTAGGTTATGACTTTTGCAAAATATGATAGCTTGGGCTGTCCAAGTACAGCCATGCAGTTGATGACCTGATGCCTGCATAAGTTACTTTCTGAGTCTTACTTCATTTCTTGTGGGCATCTCCAGTCTATAAAATTTGAAGTATTTTATTTATGTTTTCTTATAAACTAGTCCCTCTTATTTTCTTATAACTGACTGATTAATAATTACTTAAATTATTAAGGAGTACTTTTTAATAGTACATCCTTTCTAACTTCTCCTTCAGCAAATCCTTCATAAGCATAGTTCTGGCCAAAGTTTGACTCAGTTTCCTCATAGGGTAACATCCTTTAATATCCTTCCATGCTGTTACAGAAGCATAAACTGCATCCCTAAGATCAAAAGGAGCCTGAACTTTGCATACACTGCAGTCACAGTTCACTAATTTGTGAGTGAAAGATGCTCAGTTACCCTCTCTTGAACCTCTGGATGGCACCTTGACTCTCTGGCTGGATTAAAGAAGCCCTTTTTTCAGGCAGGTAGGTGACAAAGGTGTTTCCACCAATAGGATCTGAAGTTGGACAGTATCCCTTGCAATTATCTGGAGAAGAGTCTCCTACTCTCTTAGGTAGTGTGAGGTTTTCTCTTGCATCCAGCATCAGATGAGTAAGAACCATTTCCGAAGGGATCAGTAGCCATCCACACACACACTTCAGTGAGTGTCCTGAGGTACAGGGCAGTGTGCAGCACCACACATGTCAGAACAGTTGCTGAGCACATAAGTACAGATTCACCTTTGTTCCAAAGCTGGCAAGAGGTCAGATTTTGTTTCTGGACTAGAAGACTTGAAAACCTCATGAAGTTATGTGCAGACTCGATGTCAGCAGCTTTCCATTTCAACAGACGGATAAAAATGTACTGCAATCCAAAGCTGCCTATTAAAACGTGTACGTTTCTAGTGAACTTCATGAAATTTATTGTTTCTAGCGATAGAATTTTAGTATTTCAGAATTTGTTTTAAATGCTTATTTGAAAAAATATGTAGTATGCAACTATTTAAAACAGTGTAGGAATTGTCAATTTGTTGCTTGGGGACTAGAGTTCTCAGTGTGACTATAAATGATGTGATCAATCTTGTCTCTTGAATGGTAGCTGCCAAAGCAGCAGAGTCGTCGAAGAAGCCTGTAGAAACAGAGCCATGTTGGCTCCCTCACAGGCTGTCAGGGTCAGAGCCTTCCGCTAAGAACAGCCTCAGCATTCTGAGGTTACCTCCTCTCTTCTTTGTGACTTCTAATTCCCACTGTACATCATAGTGGTAGGGTTTCTTTTCATATACTGTTCATTTTTACTATCTTTCTTATTATATAAGGCCAGTCTGAGTGCCAGTGGGGTCAATTACATACAAGCTCTAAAATAATGTCACCAATCTAGGGCTAGATTTCTAAAATACCATAGAAAATGCCAGCATCAAGAATGCCTAGTGCCTAGGTTCATTTAATCTGTTGAAGAGCTGTGTTGTAAAACCTCAGTCAGGTAGCCATCAGGAATTCCAGATCTCCTAAAATGACTCTCCTGGACCAGCTTGCTGCTGTGATCAAATGGATAGAGCAGACCCTTGGGGCTTTTTAGGAAGCACTAGAATTTGCAGTCTTTGCCATCCTATTATTATCACCCACTGCACAATGAACTCTCTACAGAGGAGACTCAGAGCTAATGACAATGTAGTCCCAGCTGTTGGGAAACCTGCAAAATAGCACAGATACATAGGATCCCAAAGAACTTTCACTTTATGTTCAAAAAAATCTGTCTATTCATAAATAGACCTAAAGATCTAATCTCATAAATGGTAGATCATCCTCAATGTGGTTTCAGGAGTTCAGAAAATTAGACAAGAGCCCAGCTGCGGATTTTCTGCTGACGTTCTCCCCTGCCCCACACCTTATGAGTGCACTCTTTATATCCGTGCTTTGGTTTTGTGGTGGCTTTCCTGGTAAGTAGCCAAAGTCTGTGCTACAGTGCTGAGTAACAGCAGAGCTGGAGGGATGGCACCACTTCTGTCCTTGGTTTTAATATTAATGCTGTTTGCTACAGGTTCTGAATAAACTTGGTAACTCTTTTATCAAGATGGAAAAGACATCTTTTTAAAAATTGAACCCTACCAAAAGTTTTTCTGTACTTACTGAGCTGGTCATATGGATTTGCCCTTTATATTTAGTAATACAAGTTGCTTAGTTCCCTAGAACATTGTATAGATTAGTCCTGAAAAGCCAGCACAATTTCTAGGTGATATAGTCCATAGAGAAAGTACTGAGGTGGAGTGGGATGTGAGGATACAGCTGTTATCATTTTTGTCAGATCATCTTAAAATCAGACTCACTAAGTCTAAAGTGGAGCCATGTAGGGGGTAAAATTCATACTTCCTAACACAGCACATCAGACCCTTGGTGATCTAGACTAGCACTGTCCAGTGGACAAAGTGTCTCTTCTTCTGCATTGTCCTATAGGGGACCCACCAGCTCTGTGTGGCTAGTAAGCACTTGAAATGTCCTTAGTGTACCTGAATGATTAGCATTAGTTTTTATTTCATTTTCATTTTTGTTTAAGTTTAAATGGGCACTGTGGCCAGTGAATGATTCCATTCTCAGGTAGCACAGAGTCTAGGCCTCATGTTGTCTACAGCTGCTCTTCCACCATGTCTGGCTTTCCTGCTCTAAGTATGTGGATTTCCTGAAGCTTCACCACTGTCCCAGTCTTGCTCGTCATGTCCACTTCCTCCTTCCCTGGAAACTCTTGATGTTTCCCCCAGGATTCTATTCAGATGCTGTCAAGTCGGGACAGCTTTCTTGGTCATCCTTTCTGCATCTTTATTGCACATAGATAGGTATTCTGTGCTCATAATTTTTGTATCTACCCCCTACTTTCTTGCTGCTGCTTTCAGAATAATAGGCAGAAAACTTACCTTTCTGTTCTTGGGACTTAGCTTATCATAAGTTCTTTAGAAATATCTGTTTCATACGAAGAGTTAATAATTTATCACTGAGAATGAGACACAGCATGTCCACGTGATAATTAGGCATCTGCATGGCTACAAGAAAGAGAGCTACAAACAGTGGTAACCTACCACTTGTGCGATGGATCTCTGTGTCTCACAGAAGCCATTTAGATTTGATTCTTTTGAAAAAGGAGCATCATTGAAAGGTTGGGGTGAGACACCAATATCACAGAAGCATTATTTTGTGTGAAAACACCATTGAGTTTCATGTAGTACACATCTGTAAGGACTGTCAGCTTGGGAACCTGCCACTTAAACCTGTGGCAGTAATGCTGGGCCAGGAGGATTATGCCATCACCCTAAGGCATAGCAGGCTGGTTGGCACAGCTCTCCCGATGTTTTTCAGGTGCTCCCAGGCTCTAGGTATGCTCCTGTGTTTGGACACATTTTTTGCTAAGACGTGAAGTCTAAAACTCCCTCTTGACACACCGTGTGGGACAGGGCTGTAGCTTCTCAAGTTGAATAATTATACAAAGCCAAGAATCATTTAGTGAGCAGATGAGATGATGCTAGAAAAATAAAATATTTTGAGGACTTGAAAACTGCTGGGTGAATCTATGCACCCCCTACTCTATAGAGGAGAAAGTAAGCAGATGGCAGATTTACCCCTCATTTTGGAGCAGTGAGATAATTGAGGTTCAGAAATAGTTTCCACAACTTGGTAGGAATGGGGGAAACTGAAAAGTAAGGGCAGTCAGTGGAGACAAATATGTGTAGCAGGCATCGTTCATGTGGAAGGAAGTACCCAGTGGGAGAATGAGCAGCGTGTGACACAGCAGTGCTAGCAGCAAGTGGGGTGGGAGGAAAGTCTTCAAAACCAAGTTGAAAACTTTTCAAGACCTGCTCACCTGCAAGCACACAGGAGATAAAGCTAGTAGAAGAACAGGAAAGTAAAAGGTGTCTATACAATAGGAAAGCGCTGGGCAAAGACCAGGTGAGTTTTTGATGCAGAAGGCCACGCATAAGGGCATGTGTGTGATACAAAACAGAGCAAGCAAATAATGGGTGAGAAGGGAGTAGTTCAACAAAATTAAAATTAATAATATTGCCTTTCCCATAGCCAACAAAGTTAATGGAGTATCCTCAGGAGGTGGAGGAGTATGGAGTGGAGCTGGCAGTACCGGCAGCCAGAGGACGCCACTGTTCGAAACTTACTCAGATTGGGACAGAGAGACCAAGAGGACAGGCGCTTCTGGGTGGAGAGTTTGTTCTATCAATGAGGGTTACATGATATCTACTTGGTAAGTCTTACTTTAACACATGCATAACATACACACACACACACACACACACACACACACACCTGGAAAAGACTTCTGTGAAGAATAATCCAACTCTACTTCCATTGATAAATTTGCTAGTTTTGGTTAATAACTGTTTTAAATGGGGTTTAAAATTAAAAAAAAATAAAGTTAAGGCTTTTGTAATATAAGCACATCATCCATAGCATTTAGAAGATGTTGACAGCAATTCTTTATTAGTGTCAGTAATCTAGTGAGTATTTGTTTGCAGTTTTTTTTACAACTGTCTTTTAAAGTTGTGAAGAAAGTTTTACTCTAAATTTGAGTGATGTGTCCCATGGCTTTTTAACATATGATTTTCTTGCCTTACCTCTATTATACTTACGTATTTACAGAGAAAATCAGGTTGTTGTTCTATGGAATTTCCCACATTCTGGTATTACTGGTTTTATTTCTGTGGTGTTCTTTAACATGTTCTTTTGCATCTTGAGGAGGAATTGGATCAAGCCTCAGTGTTTTTGCAAGACTTCAACAGGTGGTGCTCTGTCCCCTGGGCATCCCATCTGGTCTCTAGCTTGCTTGCCTGTGTCTCTCCATCTCTGCCTCCCCTTGGTCTCCCCTTGGTGGTTAAGTACACTGTGTCTCTGTGTACTTAAGTGCTGACTGACTGACAGGCCACACCAGTTGTCTGTCTGTTTAATCTGTCTAGTGTAAAGTTCCATTTATTATATCATGGTTTCAGTGTCCCAAATAGGTTTTCATACAGTGAAGGACGGCTGCGTGGGTCTGCTGTCTCATAAATGGTTACTGCTAGTTATATCCTACGTCTACCATCTCTCCACTTTCTATCAGACTTTATTCCTTCAGCTTTGAGTGTCACGAACTATAGTTCAAATAAAAAACTACAATAAATCTTTTTTTTCACCCAACAGTTTATAATAGTAAGCTGGTGGCCTAGAATTCTTTAAAAGTGACTAGGAATTTTTGTTTCTTTGGTTAACATAACTTAGTACTGGTGACATTTTGAGAATGATTTAAGACCATTTGAAGTCTTCATTGGCTTATAATCAGCTTTCTTGGGGGCAAAATTGTGTGCCATGTCACTGGTCGGAGCTGTCCAGGGACCTTCTCGGGGTACATGTCTGGGGAGGTGCTTTGGATCATGTCTTCTTTCCTTTGGACTTGACCATTCACTTTTCCAGCATGTGTCATTGTATGTTCTGTGAAGCACATGGCACAGCATGGCTAGGCCCGCCTCTGCCTGCCTGCTGGGCTGTGTGGAGGAAAGAAAAGAGGAACAGGTTTCAAAGGCAGTGAGCTTCCCCACCAGTAACTGTGGTCTGGTGAGTGTCTGGACGAAGAGGGTACAAGAGGAAGACAAGGCAGGCTGTGAGCTTCTTTGTAGATTCACAGGCTGTCTTATGCACTATTCTATTGCTATGAAGAGCCACCATGACCTAGGCAACTCTTACTATAAAAGAAAGCATTTAATTGGGGCTGGCTTACAGTTTTAGAGGTTTAGTCTGTTAGCATCCTAGTGGGGAGCATGGCAGCATGCAGGCAGGCACCAGACAGTAGCTCAGAGCTACATCCTGATCTGTAGGCAGAGAGAGCAGCACCAGCCCTAGTGTGGGCTTTTGTAACCTCAGAGCCTACCCCCAAGTGACACGCTTTCTCCAACAAAGCCATACCTCCTCATCTCTTTCAAATAGTGTCACTCCCTAATGACTAAACAGTCACATGGGCTTATGGGGCCACTCTTGTTCAAACCACTACTCAGGGCTTTGGTTTTGTTTGCCTGCTATCTTTTTTTCCCACAGACTATCAAGATGTGGATAAACACAGGAAGATGCTTCCTAGACAGTGTATATGTGTTTGATGGTCATTCTAGGAAATACTTTAAATTGTTCTGTATTTTTCTCATGGTCAAAATTTAATTTTATGAGGACTGTGCACATTACATACACCAAGATGGTCAGAACTCTCAGTGCCTCCCTCAGATGGATTCAGTGCCATCCAACTAAGTGGGGTGCACATTAAGTGGAGGAAAATGTGATTCATTCTGGATGAGGGCCACAGAAGACATCACTGTGTCTCAAGTATGGGACTTTTCCTTTTAAAAAAGTCAGTTGTAGTGAGGTGTGTGTGTGTGCATGTGGAGGCCAACGACTCCCAGTACCATTCCTCAGACTTTTGTACACCATTTTATTTTGAGATGGAGTGTCTTGGTTGGTTAGGTGAGGCTGGCTGGCCAGTGAGCTCCAGGAATTCACCTGCCTCTGCCTCCTCAGCCCTGAGATCACTAGCAGGTGCCACCCATGCCAGCTTTGTCCATGGCTTTGGGGATCAAACACAAGTCCTCGAGCTTCAGTGGCAGAAGCCTGATTGCCTGACTTTTCTCCCAGCTCCTGAAATTAAGTTTTTAGTTTAAAAATAATGGGTTTCATACATGTGTCATTTTCTTACAAATGTGCCATTATATTTTGTTCTGAATCATCCCCAGCCCCCACAGTCCTCTCCAGTTCCTTCTATCCCCCTCTTGGTGGTTTCTTCCCCCTAAGTAATACCCTTTTGCTTTCATGTTATGTGCATTCATTACCTTTTCCCTCTTCCCCACTCCCTCAACATGTTTCATTCCCCGCCATGGTTCCCTTCCTAGTTTCATGACCTGTAAGCAATTTGGGAAATAAGGCTTTATTTTGCAAGTACTTCCATATCACTATTCATCATTGAAAGAAGTCAGGACAGGAACTCAAACAGAGCAGAAACCAGAAGGCAGAAATGGAGGCAGAGGATGAATGTGGCTTGCTGGCTTGCTCCTCATTGTTTGCTCAACCTTTCTTAGAGCATCCGGGGCCACCATTCCAGGACTGATACTGACCACAGTGGGTTGGGCCCTCCCACGTCAATCATCAGTCTAGAAAATGCCCCACAGGTGTGCCTGCAGGCCAATCTGGTAGAGCATTTTCTTAGTTGAGGTTGACTCTGTTGTGACTAGAGTAGAGTGGACTTAGGTGAGCACAGGGCTCATGCCTGACCTGTCTCTTTCCCATCTAGCCTTCCAGAATACTTTGTCGTGCCAAGTTCACTAGCAGACCAAGACCTGAAGATCTTTTCCCATTCTTTTGTTGGAAGAAGAATGCCAGTAAGTGACTTGTGTTAGATGTCATTGATGCTGGTGTCCAGTTTCTATCCAGTTAAGTGAAGATTCTGCTTATCTCCTAGTTCTGGTGCTGGAGCCATTCTAACGGCAGTGCTCTTGTGCGGATGGCCCACATCAAAGATGTGCTGCAGCAGAGGAAGATTGACCAGAGGTACTGAGAAGGGTCTTTGTCTGTGTACTAGGTATCATAAACTAAAGCAGTAAGCCTCTTCCTAAATGGAAATAGTTGGTATCACCACATATTATATACAATTACCATTTTGAAAAGAATGAATATAGTAAAGTGATCATTGTTTGGTAAAACACTTGTCTTTAACATAGAAAGTATAGTGGTTTCCATTTTAGAAACTTTAGGATAAATTAAACTTCTTTCAATTTTCTGCATTTTATTTAGGTCTGTGAAGTCAGAGTAACTTAGAAAATGATTTTAAGGGTGGGTCTGCACATACAAGTTTGACAGTAACCTCCCTATCCCTAGGAGGAAGCTTCTCTTGGTCGCTCTCCTAGCTTTAAGTTTACAGTTGACCGACTCAATGCCAGGGTCCTGAGCTGCTGCCCTTGCTCCCTGCTGAGACTGCGTCCTCCACAGGTGTCCTAGTGCCTCTTCTTCCTTTTGTTCTGGGCTCCTTTCTGTCACTGAGACTGCGGCTTTAGTAGCCAGCACACTGATATTGTCTCTAGCTGGCTTGACATCTTCTGTGTGGACACCTCCAAGGCCCTTTAAACTTTACTTCTAAAACTGAACTCAAGGGTCTGGCCACAATGTCTCCCAACCAGATGCCTTCGTCTTCCTCCCCTTTGTCCATCTGTAACCCCTCATGAGTTTGACACTTAGTTTTTCAGAAACATTATAAACCCACATACTTACCGCCCCAGCTCTGCCCCCTGTGTGTTATTGATGCCGTCATTTTCTCTTTCCATGTCATATTTCTTGGGCTCCAGCCACCTGAAAATTACCTGGTCTTTTCACTCTCCCAACAGAGCTCTTCCTCCTGGCTCACCTTCTTCATCTCCTCCATGAACACTCTCTACCCCACCGCCTTGGCCTCTACCTCTCAGTTCTGAGGCACCTTACATTCCACTTGATTTATGCGTGATGCCTGTCATCCTCACTAGGCCCCGTAGGCTGACACCATTATATGATTATCCCAGGAAGTATACAATACTTCTGAATGTAAATGTCCTCTGTTGAAGAAATGGATGAACAGATACTAAAGGATTTTGTCTTTTCTAGGATTTGCAATGCCATAACTAAAAGTCACCCACAGAGAAGTGATGTTTACAAGTCAGATCTGGATAAGACTTTGCCCAATATCCAAGAAATACAAGCAGCATTTGTAAAACTTAAGCAACTGTGTGTAAATGGTAATGGCATTTTTATTTTTATTTTGTGCCTATATATATATAATGAATGGGAATAAACAATTATATTGGAGCAATCAGGAAAAGTGGTCCTCCTTAAAAATATAGTAGATACATCTAAGGAGAGACTCAATCCCTAGAAAAATGAAGTCTAAATTTCTTTTGGTTTTAGAGAGAAAAAAAACTGTTAAATTCCCCCCAAATCATGAAAGATATAGACTACCTTAAAGAAGCATTTGCTGGGGCTGGAGAGATGGCTCAGTGGCTAAGGACTGGTCTTCCAAAGGTCCTGAGTTCAAATCCCAGCAACCACATGGTGGCTCACAACCATCTGTAATGAAATCTGATGCCCTCTTCTGGTGTGTCTGAAGACAGCTACAGTGTACTTAGATATAATCAGTCAGTCAATCAATCAATCAATCAATCAATCAATCTAAAAAAAAGAAGCATTTGCTCAGTAGACAAATGTAACTGAGATTCTAGTGTATATACTTAGTTTCAAGATTAGTGACTCAGTTGAGCATGTATTGTCTGTGTAACCTTAGTCTAGTAGATGGTTACACAGATGGTTACACTTTGCTCTGAGAAGGATGTCTCATGAAAGCATCTTTGGAGTAGAAGCCCTGTGTCTCCTGGGCATGGGGAGAAGTGGCTTTGTGGTGGGTCTTGGATGATGAATAGGCATTGTTAGGGTAGGAGGAGATCTTAGCAACGTGTGGCCTTGAGTGGTTATGTCCACCCTGGTTATGCAGTGTAGTGGTTGGTCCCAGGGCTACATGCACAGAGATGACACTGGCAGCTATGAAGGTGAAGAGACTTGGGGAAGATGGGACCTGGGGCTGCAGTGCTGCCAAGTGGTGTCTAGTCTAGGCATCACTTTCTCTGGATCCTGGACTCTCCAGCTCTCAGGACACAGAGTTAGCTGTAGCTGGACTTACTGGGATTTCCTTGAAAAAATCAGAGGGTAGAAGACAAGACCCAAGGGGATACTTTCTTCTTCTTCAATATAGAACTGTAGCGTGCCACCTTGGTAACGTGGCCCATGTCTGTGACCCCAGCATTTGAGAAGGTGAAGCAAGAGGACCCAGAGTTCTGAGTCCAGTCCGAGCTTCCATGGCAAGGAACTGTCTTAAAAAAACAACAACAACAAAAAAAACCAAGAATCATAAACATGTCTTCATTAGTGCTTGCTGTTGTAAAAGTGTGTGCTATTTCCTCATAGCTAATTGTTTAATATGCATGGGATATTGCTTAACTCTGATGCTGATTGTGTAAAGCTAAGCTTAACAACATTGTTGTATGTAATGCAGAGCCTTTTGAAGAAACTGAAGAGAAATGGTTGTCTTCACTGGAAAGTACTCGGTGGTTAGAATACGTCAGGTTTGTCAACTTTTCCTTTTAACTTTTTATTTTGAATTAACTATTAGCTCACATGAAGTAAAAGATAGTAGAGAGAACCACATGCCCTTCACCTAGGATCCCTCTGGGTAGTTTCTTATCTAGCTGGAGGACAGCATCCATCCTGATGACCAGTGTTACTGTCATCTGTAGATTTCATTAGTGCCCACCCTATCATACTTCAGCCTTCTCCCCAGTCTTCCCGTGGTCTCTCTGACAACCACCACTTCATCATCACCTCTAAAACCTTGTTTCCTGAGCATTATGTAAATCAGCTTCGATTTTGTAATATATTATTGATGAATTTCCCTGATATTATTCCCTAAAGAATCATTCCTGTTAATACCAGAGAACTTCACAAAAAAGTCGAAAGTGTGTGTATATAGGGGATGATGAGTTTTGCTTGATTTTAACACTTTTAAAATATATTTATGCATGTGGACAAGATGTCGCAGCAGGCAAACGCATGTATGTATGGTAGGAGTTCAATATATAACAGTGTTTTTCCTTCTTTCTCTTCAGGGCTTTCCTTAAACACTCAGCAGAACTTGTATACATTCTTGAAAGCCAGCGTCTCTCTGTAGTCCTGCAAGGTAATTAAAATAATTCCTGAGAATACTACAGGAGCCCACTGTGGCTCCTGACTGTTCACATTAACATACGTCTTAGCTGTCTCTTCCTTCATAGTGCTGCCGTACCACCTGGCACACTGCAGATTGTGACTGTGTCCTATCACACTGGCCCAGAGACTGCTGGCTGACTAGAAAGGTGGACTCTCCCACTTAGTATATCTTTCCTCTTTTCTGGGAGAGTGGGTCCCATTCCTGACCTGACTGATACTTGATGCTAATTTGGCATCCTCTCTAATCTTGCTGTTTCTTATTCATATTAAATTGTGACCCTAAAAAAATAATTTGAAATTAAGAATTCAAATGAAATAGGCAATGATTTTTCTCCTCTTTACCACTGAGTGCTCTCATCTTATTGGGAATGAGCCCTGGTTTCTCCAGCACATAGGCTTTGGGAGTACTGAGCCTGCTTCAACAACACTTAGGTGTGGTTGAAACCATTAGTTGGGGTATGATGCATATTGAGCATACTGATAACTTAGTAAATAGAAAGCCTAGGTATTTTGTTTGTGATTGTGATCACACAAATGCAATGTCACCCAGGAGATCTGAGGAAATCCTGAATGTTGGTTTTTGTCTTTCACTTTGAACAGGGCTTCTTTCGTTCATTGCTGCATACGTACAGTACAGCAAGCTAAGTGGCCTGCAGGCATCTGAACCCTGCTGTTTCTGACTCATCTTTCAGTGGGGGAGCACGGGAATTACAGATGCTTGTACTACTACTCTATCTGGCTTGTACATGGGTCCCAAGTATGAACTCACATCGTTTGGTCTGTACAGCCAGACCTTTGCCCATTGAGCCATCTCCCCAGCCCCCACTGATAGGATTTCTCATCATTCCAAAGGTTGTTTTGTTTTGAGAGGTGATGGGGACAGTTGAGAGAGGTTCTCACTATATAATCTTGACTGGTTTGAAACTTGCTGTGTAGACCAAGCTGGTCTTGAACTCACAGAGATCTGCCTGTGTCTTAACACTAAATCAGTAGACTACTTTCTGTCTCTGTAGATATTCCTTTTCTAGATAGAAATTATATAAATTATATAATTGGAATCACACAGTATGTGGTCTTTTGTCTATGGCTTTATTTATCTAACAAGTGTTTATAAGATATTCATTCATGTCATATGTATGAGTGATTTTTAAAAAAATTGATCCCATTGTTTGTAAATCAGTTTATATATTTACCTGTTGATGGACATTAGGTTGTTTCTATATGAGGACCATTGCAGAGTGTGCTGCTTGGAACAATCACACAAATGTGTTTTGAATAGTTTTATGCTGTTGAGTTATGTAGCATGTCCATCTTGTTAAGAAACAGCCAAATTATGTTCTAAAGTAGCTGTGTAATTGCACTTGGGGATCACAATTTTTGCCCCATGTCAGGTCCAGCCACTCATCCTCAATGAGCCAGTAAAAAGTCAAATTAAAAGTGGAAAGTCAGAAAAGGAGGCTTATTCAATGTGACCATGTTGGGAAGAGGGCCAGAGATCCAGCAAAAATCCCTCCTGTCTATCTGACTGAGTCCTAAAGTGAGATAGATCAATGTCTAATCAGAGGACGTGCACAGCTAAGAGTCCAGTAAAGTTGTGCTCCCCCCCCAGCACTGACCCAGCACTGCCTGGGCCTCTGTCTCATCCTTAAGGTGTCTGACAAGTTGTTAGAACTCCATGAAGTCTTTCCCTGGGAAACAAGCTCACTCTCTGACTAGCACTTTTTCCTCCCCTGGTATGGGATTCCTGGGGAATTTCCATTTCTTTGGGGTCTGATACTGAGATCTAGAGACACAAGTGTCTCTTTAGACTATCTTCATCTGCCAGACTGGTTACAACTGGGCCACGTTTTCCTTCTCAGCGTGGCTGAGGATGCTGACTTTGCCCACATCCTTACCAGCTCTGTCATCTAGCTTGCCACCACTCAGGCACAGGTGACGTGCAGTTCATTGTGCTTTTCCTTTACATCTCTCTATGGTGTCTCATCTCCTGTTGAGTTCTAAGACTTCTGTATGTATTCTATGTGCACTCTCTTAATCCTACATGATACATGAGCATTTTCTTCCACAGGATCCTGCCTAGTTATTCTTTTGTCTTTTGAACACTAATTTAAAATTTTTTGAAGTATAATATCTCTATTTGCCCAACTCAAGGTCACAGACAGGGACATTTCCTTGTGCTTTATTTTATGGAATGTTTATAGTTTTAGCTCTTAGAATTTAGTCCTTTGATCCATTTTGAATGAATGTGTGTGTGTGTGTGTGTGTGTGTGTGTGAGAGAGAGAGAGAGAGACAGAGAGAGACAGAGAAGGTAAGAGGTTGAATTATCTCTTTTATGTGGATATTATGTGGATCATTTGTTGAAAATACTTTCATTTCTGCATTAAATTGCCTTGGTGCTTTTATGAAAATCACTAAGTGTAAATGACAAAAGTTTATTTTTAACTATTTTACTCCCCTGAGTTTATGTCAGTTCTTTATTCTACTCCCACATTGTCTTGAGTGCCATAGTTGTTCAGTAAGCTTTAACACTGAGACATCTAACTACATAACGTTGTCTTCGAAATAGTCCCAACTACTCTGGGTTACTTATATTTCCATGTAATTTCTATGTTAAAAAAAAGGCCTACTGGAGTGTGTGTGTATATGACTATGTCAGCCCATAGATCGGTTTAGAGAGAATGACATCTCTATGGAGTCCTGCAAACCGTGAAGAGAATGCCTCCCCATTTACTCTGATCTTCCTTCATTGTTAGCAGGGGTTACAGGTTTTATTGTACAAGGCTTATATGGAGTGTATTAAATCTCTTGATTATCTTTAAGGTATTCTTGTGTTTCTGTGATTACAATGTTTTCTTAACTGCATTTTCAGGTTTATTCTATACTCATTGTTTTATAGAGAGTTCTTATGATCTTACTCTTTTATTTTGGTAGTTATTTTCTGGACTCCTTAAACATTTTTTCTTGTATATGTGCGGTGTGTTATGTGCATGTTCATGTGTGTAGAGGCCAGAGATCAATATTAGATGTCACTGTCAATCACTCTCCACCTTCTTTTTTGACAGTGTCTTTCACTGAACCTGGTGCCCATGGATTTGGTTAGACTGGTTAGCCAGTGAGCGGCGGGGCTCCATCTGTTCCTACCTACCCAGCACTGGGCTTACAGGCACTCACTCAGCTTTTTATGTGGGTGCTGTGGATCCAGATTCAAGTCCTCATCCGTGCATGGCAAGAACTTTACTAACTGGGCCATCCTCTCTCCCTCATCCTTGATGTTTAACATACAGGGATTATAATTTTTGACATGTACAGTTTTTAATCTCTTTGGTACTTTTGCCTTTTATTTCTTTTTCTTTGTCTAATTGTTCTGACTCAGCTTCTTGTACAGTGTGCTGTAGAAGTGTTGATGGTAGACATCTTTGTCTCATTTCTGCTTTCAGGGGGAAAGCATTCAGTCTTCTACCATTATACATAATGTATTAGTTGTAGGTGTTGGGAGAAGCCTCTGATAAGGTTTCCTTTAATTCCTAGTTTGCTAGGAGGTTTTTTTTTTTTTTTTAATTGGGAATAAATATAGAAGTATATCAGATGGTAATTTGCCTCTATATAATATTATTAAATTTTATTTTATAATTTATGTTATTTTATCAAATACTAAAGCAATCTTGCCTTCCAGGGAAAAAGTTGTGGATTTTCATAGTAATTTGTCTTACTAATATTTTATTAATGAGTATTATATCTGTATTTGCAAAGACTGTCAGTTGATAGTTTTCTCATCATTTTACCTGGTTTTGATGTGAAGGTAACTCTAAATTCATTTAAAAGTACAATAGCTGCATGACAAGATGCACAACTGTGATATTAGCACTGGGGACACAGCTATAGTAGGTTCATTGCCACCCTTGGCTTTATTGCAAATTTGAGGCCTGTATGGGTTACACTGATACCTTGTCTCCAAAAACAAGGATTTGTGAAAAAAAAGGAAAATGGCTATAAAGGGCAGGAAGGAAGTGCTTGATACCTTTTCAGGTGATGGAGACAGTTCCACCCCATCATTCTCTTCTGAGCCATTGGTATGTAAAAGATATTGTCTCTGGAGAGGTAGTGTGTGGGCTGTCATCTTTTGTTTCTCTGGGTAACCCTGGCTGTCCTGGAACCACTTTGTAGATCAGGCTGGCCTCAAACTCATAGGAATCCCCCTGCCTCTGCCTCCTGAGAGCTGGGATTAAAGACATGTGCTACCAGGGCCCAGTAGAAGATTGTGTTTTATTTAATATCCTCAACAAAACAGGAGCAGAATGCATTCTAGAAACATGTTCTACCACAAGCTATTGAGAAGTAGAAGATGGAAGCACTGTTTTGCCTGCTGTTGGAACCCTTTCCCTCCTACTGGGTGCCTCCCAGCCTTAGTGTGAGGAGAGGTGCCTAGTCTTCTAGCAACTTGATAGGCCATGTTTGGTTGATATCCCTAGTAGGCATGCTCTTTTCTGAAAGGAAAGGAGGAGTGGATGAAGGAAGGAGGGATGGCCAGGATAGGAGGATGGAGGGAAAATGGATTGGGAAGTATTACATGATTGAAGAATAAATCATAAAAAAAAAATGTGAGCAATGAACTGCTGTTATGTGCCAGTACTGACATATGACAGTCCATTTGCTCCTGAGCCCACCCTCAGTGCCTCAGTGTATGATGACATCTTCAGTGCAATGCAGTGAATTAGGAGAAAGATTGTAATTTTTTTGTTTTTGTTTTTTTTTTTTTACTTACTGATGACTTGCTATAATACTTCTTTGGGATCATATAGGTCTCCAATAAAAATAGAACATGAATTGTAAAAAAATATGCTTATTATATTTGAGAGTTGCTAGAATCCACTAAAATTTTCTTATATAGATTATTTTGAAGGCAATTTAAGTATAGAATGTTGAATACCTAACTTACATCAGGATTACTCTTGGTCATCATTTTCTTTCCATTTTATTGACAGAGGAGGAAGGCAGAGACTTGAGTTGTCTGGTAGCTTCTCTTGTTCAAGTGATGATGGATCCATACTTCAGGACAATTACTGGATTTCAGAGTCTGGTACAGAAGGAGTGGGTCATGGTGGGATATCAGTTCCTAGACAGATGCAACCACTTGAAGAAGTCCGAGAAAGAGGTAACTAGTCCTGTTGCTTTCCCAGTGCTTTTCAAAAGTATATTTATGTGTGTGTGTGTGTGGGGGGGGGTGATTAGTGTCATGAAATATAGTGTGGTGAGGGGTACCTGTTGGGCCCATGCTAAGGTATGCCCCTGAGAAATTACACTATTGGGAGAAGGGAGGGAGTGAGGACCTAGAGAAGGGGTAGAGGCAGACAGATGGGAGCAGAGCCATGAGCGCAGGGAAGAGCATGGGGCTCGGAGAAGGGCGGAGGTGGGAGGAGAGAGAGAAGAGCTGGAACAAAGGGATGGGGGCTGGTGTGCCTGGCGATGTGAGCCCTGGGAGGAGCCTGGTGGAATCCCTTGTAAGCTAACAATCAGGGCATGCCAGAACACGCCTGTGGAGCTCAGAGGACAACTTTTAAGAACTCAGTTCTCGTTCATCATGAGATTTTGGGGTCAAAATCAGTTCTTCATGTCATGTGGTAAATGCAGTTACACTGAGCCATTTTATAGACCCCAAACTAGCCACTTTCAAATATGTATGAGATAAGTTTTTACCATTGTGAAAATGACAAGGGCCTCTTCAGTTTTTTAGTATTGATTTAACACATTGTAGCTTTGTTAAAGGCTAGCTAATAGATTGTAATCCATATTGATGTAGAAGATTACCATAGATACAAAGATGACCCCCTAACCTCTGCATCTCAGAGAACAGAGCCAGAGCAACTTCTCTTCAACCAAAAACAACCAAACAAACAAAACAACACAACTTAAGAGTCATGGACGTAGAAGAATGAAAAGAAAGAAAAAAAGAAGAAGAATGAAAAGAGATATAAGCCAGAGACTACTGAGTAAAATAATAGCAGAAAATCTCCTGAACTTGGGAGATGGACATCCAGATACTGGGGAATTTTAGAATCTCAAGCACTTATGACTAAAAAGGGACCCCAGATATCACAGTACAGCTTTAAACAGAGTGCGTGTGCATGTGTACGTGTGTGCAGTGCCTGTGGCAGCCTGGAAAGGGCATTAGATTCTCCTGGAACTGGAGTTATAGGTGACTGTGAAGACACCTGATGTTGGTACAGGTAATTAAACATGAGTCCTTTATTAGAATAGTGTTTGCTTCTCTGTTTCTGTGATAAATACCATAGCCAAAAGCAACTTGGGGAGGAAAGGGTTTATTTCACCTTATACTGACCTATACTCATCTTATATATTTGTCACTGAGGGAAGTCAAGGCAGAAACTATGGAGGAATGCTGCCTATTGGCTTGCTTCCCATGATTTGCTCAGCTTGCTTTCTTACATAACACAGGATCACCTGCCTACGGGTGGGATCGTCCACAGTGGGCTGAGCTCTCCTATAATGACAATTAATTTAAAAATGCTCCACAGACATCCCCATAGGCCAGTCTAATGGAGGCAGTTTCTGAATTAAGGTTCTTTCTTCTCAGGCTGACAAAACTAACCAGCATAAGCAGCAAATGCTTTAATCACTGCATCATCACTCTAGCCCCATAGTAATATAGTTTCTAACACTAAGTGTATAGGAAAATAAAAGACTATTGACGGTTGCAGGACAGAAATGTCAAGTTACATAGAAAAGCGAGCCCATCTTAATAGCAGTGGATTTCTAAGCAGAAAGTCAAACAAAACTGCCCCCCCCAAACGAACAGAACTATAAACCTAGGCTATTGATACCAGCAAAGTTATGCTTCATAATCAAAAGAGAAATAAAGACCTTTCATCATAAACTTAGTTCATTAAATTCATTAAAATCGTTAAGCAGCCTCTGCAAAGGGCACTGAAAGGATTCCTGCACACTGAAGAGGACAGGAAACAACCAGGAAACAGTATGTCTCACTAGAGGATTTGACAAGCAAATGAGAAATGAAGAGTTACAGCAAATGACAGGAGCCAGTTCATATTTATGAATAGTAACTTTAACCCTTCAAGATTTCAAGACTCTAACTGAAAGATGCAAACAGTCAAAGTGTTGGATTAAAAACCAAGACCCAAGTATTTGCCAGCTGCAGTAAATATACTCACAGGCAGCAAAGGGATAGAAAAAGTTACTTCAAGCAAATCAAATTTTTAAGGAAGCAGAACTAGCCATATTCATATCCAACAAAGCAGATTCCAAAATTAGTCAGGAGATATAAAATGAATAATTCATAAAAGCATGTAACAGTTATAAACATACATGCATCAGATTCTGCAGTTACACAAAGCCAACAACATTACTGGACATAACGACTGACCCCAATACAACAATTATGGATGGCATAACCCTTTGTTACAGCATGAATATAAAAATGGCCCTTTTAGGTTTGCATGTTTGAACTCTTAGTCCCTGAACAACAGGATATTTTTTATTTTTTAATTTTATAATGGGACCTTTATGAGGTAGATCCTCACTTGAAAGGTAAGTCACTAGGGCGGGCCTTGAGGTTTTAACTTGACTACCTCTTGCCCTCTACTTCCTGGTCCATGGGCTAAGCCACTGCCCAGCTTGTACTGGGGAGTCAGCCACAGGGTGGCATCTTCCCTACCAAAATGCATTTTATTCCTTCAAACCACCAACCCAAGTTAGTCTCCTGTAGGTTGCCTTCTTGTCAGGTATTTGTCACAGCAATGGGAAAATTAAGAAATGGAAATTTGATAGCAATCAGTGGAGCTACTGCTGGCCTTACCTGACTAAGTTTTTAGGCCTTCAGAGTTGGTGCTGGAGGAATGTTGAAGCATTTAGAGCTTCAGTATAATAGCCCTAGAACTCTCTAGACCCTTGTTGGGCCATTCTAGTGTGAGTGGGAAAGGCAGTAGTGTGGAAGTATGGGGAGTGAAGGCCGTGCTCAGGCTTCAGAGGGCAGCCATTCATGTCTGTCAGAGTCTAGCAGTGCTACTCTCGGGTCCTGAGAACCTGAAGAAAGCAGAGCTCAAAGTGATGGGCTATTTTGTTTGGCAGAAACATTTCAAGACAGCAGACCATTCAGGCTAGAATGATTATTGTACACTTTGTTTACCCAGATTTACAGAGAGAAGGAGCAGAGAGTGGAGCAGCGAGATACTAAAAATGTACTGGCAAGGGAAGGGGGTGTGTATCTGGTTAAAGCTGTGAACAGAAATGTTCAGTTTGATAGAGAAAAGAACTTGAGCCAGATTAAAGTTGGTGACAGGGTCACCGAAGAATGGCCATGATTCTTAGATTAGTGTCACGAAGGAGAAACCTTGACCTTTAAAAGCAGTAAGACAGGTGATCTGGGGGCAAGGTTCACCTAATGCAAATTTATTTCAAAGGATAGAGTTTCAGAGTACCCGGCTAGCATATAGCAGCCAGGAAAGTGCTTTCCTAGCTTCGCTGGCAAGGTACTCAGTATCAGCACCAAAATATCCAATTTGCAGCTGTGGTCCAAGGGATTGAGCAACACGTTGAGCTGTCAGTGAACCTGATATTGTCCACGTGGTCATGGTTTTGTAGGCATGCAAAATGCAACAGTAGGAGTGGGCTGCTAGATGAGGTTTGCACCAGTTTTCAAATAAAACCATGTAACAGGGATGGGTTTCCTGTGTGGATACCTAGACATGCTATACCTGAAGCTGTGAAGGTGATACCTAAGGTATAGATACTGGAGATGCCAACAAGCAGCAGGCATTGGATGGAACTAACCCAAGAGGGAGGCTGTATGTGTCAAAGGCCTCAGAGCTGGAGGCTGGGCTACAGAAGCCCGTCTGAGAACACATGACCTGTCACAAGTTCCAAGTGCCAGGCAGGGTTTCAGCCTTGCCTTAGTACAGCTTTTGCTTCTTGTTTTTTGTTGGTTTTCCTTTTTGTGTTTTTTGTTTATTTGTTTGTTTTGCTCCATTTCTGCCTTTTGAATGGGAATGTTTAGTCTGTGTTGGAGTTAACATTCTTTAATTTTATCGGGGCTTACCAATAAAAGTTTACTTTGAACCTCAGAAGAGACAGAGCTTTAAACTTCCAAATAATGTTAGAACTGTAAGACGAGGGACTTAGGGAGCTGGACTAAATGCGTTTTGCATTGAGCTGGCCATGAGCCTGTGGGGATCATTGGCAGAGTGCTGAGCTTTGAAAGCGAGTGTTTCCCATAGGTTCCTATATTTGCACACTTGGTCCAGCTGCCCTGCTGTTTTGGAAGGATTTAGAACCTGTAGGAGCTGGATCCTCACTATAGGAAGTGACTTGCAGTGTTTGACTTTGTGTTTCATAACCTGGTACTACTTCCTGTCTGTTCCCTGCTCACTGATCCTTGTAGATATGTGCTAGCAGCTGCCACAGCTGTCACTCCTACCTGCTACCACGCTTTCCCACCATGTACAAGACACCTTCACACTGAGAGCCAAAATAAACCTTTCCTTCCATGGATTGCTTCTTGTCAGGTGTTTGAGTTCAGTGAAGAGAAAAGCAGCTAACACACCTCCTGAATTTGTAGGTCATTGAGAAGAATAAAAGTAAAACTGTCACAATTAGCTGCATTACAGATCAAATATGGACATCTACAGGGTATTTATTTTACCTAACAGCTATAGGATACACACTTTTCTTAGTAGCTCATAGAACTTTCTCCAAAATAGATCCTACTTTAAGACATAGGATTCCTAACAAAATAGAAGAAACATCACTAGCGGTACCACGGTACCTCACCATTAATCATATTGTCGAGCAAAGCTAACAAAACCAGCCGAGGGCTGGCACGAAGGGAGAAAAGAAAAGAAAGAAAAGAACAGTGAACCAAGAGATAAGTCCATGCAACTGCAGCTATGTTGATTTTCAGAAGTACAGAAAATATACATTGAAGATAGTCTCTTTAATAAGTGGTTGCTGGGGAAATGACCACATTCAGAAGACTGGAACTTGATTCCTTCCTCTTCCTGTAAAACAATCAATTCAAAATGAATCAAAGACCTTATAAGCATCGAAGCCACTAGCAGAAAGCATAGAGGAAGTGCCGGCCTAGGCACACAGCCAGTGCTGTTCAGATGGGTGCAAGAGGAATGCCAGCTAGTGCAGTCCCCATGGGAATCAGTATGGAGGTTCCTAAAAATGTAAACCAGGAGCTACCTTATGATGCAGCTGTGTCACTCCGTGCTGTATACTAGGAGGGTCAAAGGTCTCCAGCACAGAGATACTGTCCACCTTCACTGTGACATCATCCCAGCTGAATGGGTAGGGAAAATCCAGCATATGTATACAGGACATAGTACTGCACCACGAAAAGGAAGGAGCAGTGAAGGAACCAGAAATCATGATGGCAAAGCAAAATAAGCCAGGCCTGGGAAGACAGATAGCACATGTTCTCTTATGTGAGGAGGACAGCTAGAGAACAGGGAGGGGATAATGTGGTAACAATCAAGGGACCTCACATCTATGTCATTATGCAATCTCCTATTGTATACAGTTACATGCTAAGAGTAACCCAACTAACTAAAATCATCTTTGGGGTGTCTCATTCCTTGCAAACAGGTCAAAAGAGCTGGGAAGTGAGATTTTGAGAGAAACATCTTGCTTTTCTGGCATCCCTGTTAGGCTGCAGAAGGCCAGCAGCCAGGTTAGAAAGCACCATTGTCGAGTGGTCGTGCATCCAAGTGAGCCACGGCAGCTGCTTCCCAGGGGTATCCCATAGGGCCTAGGGCTGATGCCAAACTGCTCTGTAAGCTTGGGGGAGTTCTGGACGGTGAGCATGCAGATCAACCAGACGTTACAGAGTTTGGCTGAGCGCTTTGTGTTCTATAGAACCGCTTACAGGATGTCTAATCATGCTTGCGTTCTTACTTTTGTATATGCCTGCATACTCGTTTGTTTGGTATTACCACACTTGCCAAGCACAGCTCCTTTTTTTTTAAATGTGTGTGTTGACACAGATAGGTTCAATCTGTTCAGGTGGTCTTAGATCAGCTCTGCCAAGTGTTTGAGGCCTAGATGTTTTCTTGTTAGCCTCTGTACCAGCAATAAATCTGGGAGTAAATATGACAACCAGAGAGCAGCATTAAGTAATTCCTTTGTCTGTCTGTACTTGCCAGTCTCCTTTATTCTTGCTATTCTTGGATACCACATGGCAGCTGCTGGAGCAGTACCCAGCTGCCTTCGAGTTCTCTGAGACGTACTTAGCAGTGCTGGGGGACAGTACCCGGATCTCGCTGTTCGGCACCTTCCTCTTCAACTCTCCTCACGAGCGGGTGAAGCAGAGCACGGTAAGGACACCCACGCTGGCTGCAGCTGCTGTCTGTGTGTATGCCTGCGTGCTTTTTGTGTAGCATACGTGTGTGCATGTATTCACGTGCATGTGCAACTGTATGTGATGTGAAGGCCTGAAGTTGATTCTGGTGACTTCCCTAGTCACTTTCCACTCTGTTTTCTTGAGGCAAGTCTTATAAAATCCAGAGCTTCCAGTTCCATCTTATCTAGTTAGCCAACTTGCCACGGAAAGTCTCTCTCTCCATCTCCTGAGTTTGAGGATCATGGTTGCCCCCAGACCTGCCCTATGCTTACATGGCTCCTGGGATCCACACGTCATGCTTGCACAGCTGGTGCTGTATTTAGAGAGCCAGCTCTCCAGTGCCCCTCCCCCTTACGACTTCAAAATATAGTTGAAGTACAGTTCATTGCATGTTTAAAATATGTAATTTAAAATTACCTTTCAAAAATTTCAGAATACATTAAAGAATCTAGTAACTTTATTTTTATTAGTGACCATTTTATTTTTGTCTATAAATTGCTCATAATAAATGTGTTTAAAGATATCAATTAGTTTAACCACTTTAAATACATTTTTGGATTTTTTTTTGGTGGAGTATCAAACACAGGGCCTTGTACATGCTACTGACCTACAGCCCTAGCTCAGTATCTCCCCACTGACATCTTTTATTGTTTCTTGCCATATTGAGACAATGTCTGGCAATTACTCAGACAGGCCATCAGCCTTAGCCTCCTGTAGAGCAAGGCTCACAGTACTGAGCCCCCTGCCTTCACTCGTACTTTTGGGGTTACTTCTTGCACATCGGAGTTGTTGATCAACAATGAAAAAATATAGTTCCTCATAGGTCAGTAGACTAAAAGTTGTATTTCAACTGTTTCTTAAGAATAATAGTTTAGTGGAATAGGAAGTTTAGACACAAAGTTAGACTGAAGTTCTCTGCAAGCGCTATCACCATGTATACTCTCAGAGTACCTCAGGTCACATGGCAGCCACTGTGGGTGCGATTGCGTCTGTAGTGACAAGTTCATAGAGCTAGAGGACGAAGATGGAGGGCTAAGAATATGGAGCCATACAGGAGACCAGCCCCTCCCTACTACTGGTGAGAGCGTTCTTGGTTTGTTTCATCCATGTGAACTCACAGGGGGAAGAGCTCAGAAATGCTGTGGTGGCTGTAGGGAAGCCGAAGGGTAGCTCCTGTAGGCTTGAGGGAAGCTAAGCAGGAATCATCTATTCTCTGGCCTTTGGCTTCAGCTTTGAGACTCCAGTCTAGGCAGTAGAGCCCCACAGTACAAAGTCTTAGTTCTATCCCCTTCTAGAAAACGCTAGGCCCATGCTTCTCTTAGAAATAGGCCTATACGCCCAGCCCCACATCTGCGAAGCGGGCCATCAGGTGCCTTTGGCCCCATTGTGTACAGTGGCATTGCCAACTGTGACACACGCACATGTCCAGGTAGGAGAGACGAAGAGCATAGTCAGGCTATTTTGGCTGGAAACAAGGAGCATCCTCGAGAAGGCTGGACCTGAGGCTTGATTAGACATTGAACAAGTACTGGGGGTACTTGTTCTCAAGGATGGGGAAAGGCCGTGTCTCACACGAGAGTCCTCAGGACACAGGTAGCCAGATTGCTCAGCACTGCTGCTTTGGGGACCCCAGAACTCAGGAGAAACTCTTGTTTCTGTGTTAGAGAGTTTTTTAGATTGATCAGTTGGAGAAGGAAATTTTATGAAATTTATTCTGTCTTGCTAGAAAGATTTAACATTTCCTAATGTAAAACTGAGACCCAAAGGCTTCTGAGGTATAGAAAACTTACTGTATCCCTAAATTAAATGGGTTCCCAGTTGTGCGCCTGCATTCTTACCATCTCATGATCTGTGTGACTTCATTACTGGGAACTCATTCTTCCAGGCTTTTCCTGCTGCCCTCAGTCATCCCCACCCTCTGCTTCATGGACTGACTCTATGGGTCTGCGCACTCATTTAACCTTATTACGCTACATTTTTCTCATAACATTTATAATTTGCCATTTCTCTAATTTCAAACAAATTTTTGGCATTTTTGTTTGTTTAAGACAGGGTTTTACTATGTAGTCCTAGTTGTCCTAGAACTTACTCTGTAGACCAGGCTGGCCTTGAACTCACAGAGATCCACTTGCTTCTACCTCCGGAGTGCTGGGATTCACTGCCTGGCTCAAATTCTTAGCCCTTTTAAATGAAAAAGTTTATAAAAGATTAAAAAGTACCAAATAGACAATAAGAGTCAGTCATTATTTTTCTCATCTATTTCTTCCAGGGAGCTATTTTTAGTGAACTTGATATAACCTGCTGTCACTGTGCTCAGAGGAGGGACCTTATTCTGTGTCACTAGGGTGACTGCTTAAGTTTTTAGAAAGCTTGAGGATTGCCTTCCAGAGGAGCCCATGTCTGTCCTCTGCTACAGGAGGACATGCTGTCACACAGCTATTGGGTTGTTGCATTTGCTGTGGTGTGAACCCAGGTCACTGTGCTCAAAGCTCAAAGTAGGACATCAGCGATGTCTAAGGTTTGCAGCGCCATTTTAGTGGAGGTGTTTCTCTCCACCTAGCACCTTCCCTGCCGGTGCAAAGCCTCCTTGGTCCACAGCTGGAACATGCCGAGCAGCAGAGTGCGCTTCCCTCACTCAAGTGCCCATCATCTTCAGGGTAGTGCTCCCATGAATGCCGAGTGCTCTAGCAGAGAACTCCCCTGTGGGTGGAGGTGCAAGAAAAAGTGGGTGTGCCTCTTCTCATACATGTGCTTTGCTTTGCAGGAGTTTGCTATCAGCAAAAACATTCAGCTGGGTGATGAAAAGGGCTTGAAATTCCCCTCGGTTTGGGACTGGGCTCTTCAGTTCACGGCGAAGGACCGTACTCTTTTCCACAACCCCTTCTACATTGGCAAGAGCACTCCTTGTGTACAGAATGGCTCCAGGAAGTCTTTTAAGCGCTCGAAGGTAAACTGTAGACAGCAGCAATACTAGCAGTAGAGACCTCTGTTGCTGCAGCACCAGACAGTGTCTTTGGAAGTGTTAGAAACAGTCACTTCGCCAGTCATCAATCAGCTAGTGCAGCTTTTAAGGGGTCCTTCCCTTTTTAACTGATATGACAATATCTTGACTTTTTCTTGGTGAGTGAAGATCTTGAAGCCCAGTCAGCACAAGAGTTGACAGGTGGCAACCCTGAACTGACTTCTAGCTAGCCTGTCCATTCTTTCTAGAAATCAGTTTAGGATTTTCCCTTATCCCCAAAGTCTTACGAGCATGCACTTAAGCAAATAGACAGGCTGTACTTGCCTTCCACTCTCCCTCTGACATAGTAATAACCTGGGGAGTCAATCGAAAAAAACTGGTTCTAGAGAAGACCAGCATAAGCGCCACAGGGGAAAGAAGGACCATGTCCTTCAAGTCTGAACCCTCCCGTCATCTGTTACCCCAGCCGGTTGCCATAGTGCCAGGAGTTCTGTTGAAAGCAGGTGCTCCGTAGAGTAATGCCATATCTGTCTTCTGTGCAGAAAAGCTACAGCTCCACACTGAGAGGAATGCCCTCATGCTTGAAGAACGGAATTATCAGTGAGCAAGAACTGCTGCTGCCTCAGAGAAACTCACTGATCCTGAAGCTGAAGCCAGACCCGCCTCAGCACACCGGCAGCCAGCACAGTGGGGCGGAACAGTACTTTAAGGAGTGGTTTTCCAGACCAGCCAACCTACACGGCATCATCCTGCCGCGTCTCTCTGGAACACACATAAAGCTGTGGAAACTGTGCTACTTCCGCTGGGTCCCTGAGGCACAGATCAACCTTGGGGGCTCCATCATGGCCTTCCACAAGCTCTCCCTCCTGGCCGATGAGGTGGACATGCTGAGCAGGATGCTAAGGCAGCATCGCAGTGGCCCCTTGGAAGCCTGCTACGCAGAGCTGGACCAGAGCAGGATGTACTTCAGGGCCACAGGGCCCCATGACACTCTGGGGACACCAGAGTTCCTCTCCTCTTCATTTCCATTTTCTCCTGTAGGAAATCTGTGCAGACGAAGCATTTTAGGAACGCCATTAAGCAAATTTTTAAGTG
Organism: Tokudaia tokunoshimensis; assembly: GCA_036184795.1. Taxonomy (NCBI): domain Eukaryota; kingdom Metazoa; phylum Chordata; class Mammalia; order Rodentia; family Muridae; genus Tokudaia; species Tokudaia tokunoshimensis. Next base: position 39,752,279 of record BTHU01000001.1, read on the forward strand.
GGGCCAAAATATGGTTATCTACTGAGACACTAGCAAATGAAGACTAAATTAAGGTATTTTCTGGACATATTGAGAGAAGCTGGACATTTTTCCCTCTGTGAACTGAAATTGCTAACTGACGCGTTTAAAACTGGCCATTTTGTACATACGAAATTTGCACTACTATTTAAATCATGTTTAATCATGCTGCCTTCAGTTATTCAAGGGCAGTGTGACTTTTGGGTTTGTCCCTTACCCTTTGGGTCTGGCCCATCTGGGTCACTACCGCACACATTCCCGTTGTTACACTTGTCATCACAATATTCAGGCTCCTCAGCCATGTGATTTTGCCAACATCTATTTTCCTACCACCTACTAAAGGTTATCTGATAGTCAGATTACAACCCAGAGACGGTGGATAGGGAAGTTAATAAGTTAGTTTATTTAATGCATTTCCAGATTATCTGATAAAACTCCCAAGAGGCCTCAGTTGGCATCCATGTGTTTAGCTAATATTCTTAGCTTGTGTTCTGGGGTTAGATTTTCTTATTTTAGTTCACCTCAGTTAGGACCTAAGATCACTGTGTTTCAAAATCATGGATTTGCTTCAGTTCCATACAACTAACTGTTAAAAGATGCACTGTAATTTTAAAGCATTCACTGTGGCTATTTAAACCTAGAAGTGCCTTTGACATTAAGATAAAAGTAACAAAGAAGCTAGAATAACAGAGGAATATAATTCTACTTTTCAAAGTTGGGCTCTTTAGATCCTACTGTATATTGGAAATAGCTTTTTGCCAACAAGCTTACACCAATAGCTGGGAGTCTCCAGAGCCACAATTTTGTCCTTCAGAAAGTCACCCTGCAATCTCCGAGGCTCTTCAGGTAGCAGATGCACAGCTCCAGCTGTGGCCGAGGGTGCCCAGGCCATGGACAGGAGCATGCCATACTCTGACCACGGGCTGTGGGGATGCTCTGGCCTCCTTAAGAGCATGTCAGATGCCATGCTGACACAGGCCAACACTTCTCCTTAGAAATGATTGGCAGGGATCACGAGATGGACACATGCACAGACTAGAAAGGAAGACTTCCTCAGTTGTTGCCATTTTAATACACAGAGATGCACCCCTCCAGGCTGGGGGGCAATGCCACGAGGCTGAGAGTCTGAAGCCTCGATCCAAACTATGATGAGAACCTGGGCGCTTCACAAAGCCTGTGCCTCTGCACTCCCCAGTGCTCATGTGCAGAGGGCTTCCTCTCCCTGTTTAAAGGTGGACATGTCCTCATGGACGATGGCAGTGTCTTAAATTGCCACCTTGGATTTTGAAATACTTTATAGTAAAGTGTTGATTTAGTTTGATTCTTTTTCTAAAACAGAATTTCTCAAAATAGTTTGACCTGTATATGTGCTGTTTAGCCATTTCTACTAAATTGACCTTTTCTAACTATTTAATAATGTCTTTGTGTTTAACAGGGCAGATGTTCTTATGTCTTAAAAAGTTCTTATCTTATGGCAAAACTTAATGTTTTCACTCATCTGTTGCCTATAAAATAAGGGCTCTTGTCAACTTATACAAATAGCATTATCAGCAGTGAGGATGTGCCAGCCCGTGGTCACACAGTTAGCCCTGGTCCCTGAGACACAACAGGGTGTCACCACTGGAGCCAGACAGTAATTCCCCCATTTTCATGAAGCTGCTTTGCTACTTCTATAAGTTGTTCTAAATTTATTTTGAGGTTGAGAATTCATTTCTTTGTAATTTTCATACCTCACATTTACTTCAGCTCCTTTTAGAACTTTTTTGTTAACTTGCAAGAAGGTTGGGTACTATTAACACTACTTTATGATGGAAATTGCATTATTTTTGTATGGTAATCAGTTGTAAATGTTTTTCTGTTTTGACTTGGCGGCTGTTACACCATGATTATTGTACTGCAGCTTACTATGCATAGTATGTGAAACAGCTCCAGAGTCCTAGTGTGGCCTATGGGACAGCTGCCTGGCACCTCTGCTAACAAAAGTGACCCTGTGGTGACAGAAGAGGTAAGCGTGGCTGCGTGCAGCATACCAAAGAGCTCAGTAGCACTGTCTCTGAGGCCACCAGGGCAGAGCCTGTGCCGGCGGTGCCCAGGCAAGGGCTGATGACACTGGGCATTCTAATGCTGGCTCCAGAGGTAAGGTGTCTTACTGTTGCTTTATGATGGGAACCAATTCTAAAACCAAAAATGCCTAACTTTACTTAAGGAAAGGACATTAATTTGTACTGACAGAAGATGAAAACTGTTCAACACTGTTTTCAACAAGATCCTCTTGCTGTAGCAGTAACCTCAAGCGATTAAAACTCGGTGTTGAGACAAAACTAAAACCTTTGTGCCTAAATACAGCTGATGAGCTGAAGCAGGACGAGCAGATCGACTGGATCCTGCTCAATAGAATGGATGGATGTAAAGGGAATTTTGACTGCTAAATAAAATCTCCATGGAAACTGTTTGTAGTAGTCACCAGTATAAAGCCATAAGAGCACAGAGACTGGTGATGGAAGACTTCAGCTCCCACCTGTACTCGTGTACCTTCATTCATCTCTTTTGAGTACTCTCTAAGATGGGGTGGACTCTCACATCAGTTCAGAACTGGCTGCAGTTAGTTCGTCCCATTCACTAAATACTAACACAGGCATTCTGCTTCCCCGAGTCCCTGGAGACTGGGACCCCACGTTGAGTTGAGCCAGATGTACACTTAAGTCACCTCACCTCTTTCCAAGTCCTTTCTCTAACCTGAGACTCTTCCAGCAGTGGTAGTGAGCAGCCCTATTACATTTACGGTATATCAGATAAACCTAACCTAGCCAATGGGGATGTTCCTAAAACGAATATACAAATGCCTTGGCATTGGTCTTGCCTTTGTGAATCTAGCCTCAGGTGCTTATAGAATAGAGATGTAAGTTAGTGGCATAGTTTTATTTTGCAATGATGTTTTATTAACAAGGAGTTTTGTGAAGGGCACTGTGGCCAGGGAAGCAGGTAGCCTACCTGCAGATCTTTGCTTCTCTCTCTTCTCCAAATCCAATACCCCAGTCTCACCCCCAGCTCAGGGACAGACCACCCAATGTAGACTGTTCTTCTCTTCTGTCCCATCTCCACTAGCTCATCTAGACCTTCTCTTCCACCCTTTCCTATACTCATCCCATTATCCCATCCCAAACAAGCACCGGCGTTCCTGGGGACCAAGTAGCCAAACTGCCGATCTTTACCTCTCCATTCTCTCCTCTGAATCCAACACCCCTGTCTCATCCCTAGCTATGTGCTGACCACCTACTGTGGCCTCTTACTCTTTCCTGCTCCCATCTCCAATGGATCACATAGCTCTTCTCCAGCCTTCCTCCCCACTCATCCTGTTATCCTAACCACCAACTCCAGCAGGCATTCCTGGGATCCTGCCTGCCAAGCCTGCTAGAGAAGCAAGTAGGCCAGTGAAACAGGTAAGGGAGCTTTAGATCTCCACTCTCCCTCCTCCTTCAAATCCAATCCCCTAGTCTCATTCCCAGATCTCTAACAAACTACCTGTTACAGCATCTCCTTAATCTCTGCCCCTATTTCCAGGGCACTGAGCAAAACTTGGTGGAACACCCTGCTTTCTTCCTTCATGTAAATCCCACTTACTCCCCTTCACCTCAATCCCATTCCTAAATGTCAGATCCCAATACTTAGAGAATCCTGTTTTACCCAGAACCCCCAGTGGCTACACCTGGCAGTATCCCAGAATTCCCTAGTAGGCAGTACATAGTCACCACACCATCCTAAGAGCCATAGAGGGCAACAGAAACCAAGGAACAACATACCCGCCCAACAAAGACCAGTTATCAGCAAGTAGAATTACGATCATCTCAAACTCAGATGCCTACACATCAGCATAAAAACACAATAGTAGCCAGGATAATATGTCTCTAACTGGGGTTCAGAATCCCTACCAACAGTAGGCTCTAAGAATCTTAAGACGGCTGAAGAACAGGACAAAGGCCTTAAAATACCCTTTATGAACACAATAGAGGTCCTTAAAGGGGGTATGAATAAGTCTCTTAAAGAAATCTATGGAAACAAACAATTGGAAATTAGCAAAACCGTTCAATACCTAAATGTGGAAACAGAATCAATAAAAAAAAAAAAAAACCAAAACCCAAGCTGAAGGAGATCTTGAACTAAAATATTTAGGAACTCAAACAGCAACCTCAGAGGCAAACCTCACCAACAGAAGACAAGCGATGAAATAGAGATCTAAGGCATTAAAAACATAATAAAAGAGATGGATATCTTGGCCAAAGAAAATGTTAAATCTAAAAACCCTGGTAGAAAACATCCATGAATCTGGACTGCTATGGAAAGATCAAATCTGAATAATAGCAACAGAGGAAGGAGAAAAAAAAACATAGGTCAAAGGTACAAAATCATAGAAGAAAAATTTCCTAACCTAAAGAAGGAGATGTCTAACAAGGTACAAGAAGCATACAGAATGCCATATAGACTGGAATAGAAAAGAAATTCCCCTCAGCATTATAAAACACTAAATGTATAGAGGAAAGAAAGAATATTAAAAGCTTCAATGGGTAAAGATCAAGTAACATATAACTGTAGACCTAGTAAAGTAGCACCTGACTTCTCAATGGAGACTCTAAAAGCCAGAAGGTCCTGGACAGATATTCTACAAACTAATAAGAGACCACAGGTGCCAGTCCAGACTACTAAATCTAGCAAAACTTCCTATCACTATAGATGGAGAAAATATGACATTCCATGAAAAAAAAAAAAAACTAAGCCATGTCTATCTACAAATCCAGCCCTACAAAAGATGCTAGAAGAAAAAGTCCAATCTAAAAATGTTAACTACACCCAGGAAAACACAAAGAATAAATAATCCCAGACCAGAAAATCAAAATAGGGTTTTACACACTCATACTACACAGAAACAAAATAATAGGAATCAGCCAACACTGCTCATTGATCACTCAACATCAATAAAAAGACTTAATAGAATGGATGCAAAAACAGATTCCAGCCTTCTGCTGCATCCAAGACACACCTTAATATCAAAGAAAGATTATCACCTAGGGGTAAGAGGATGGAAAAAAATATTCCAAGCAAATAGACCTCGGAAGTAAAATGGCACAATCATTTTAATACCTGAAAAATAGATGTTGAATTTAATCAGAAAAGATAGGAAGGGATACTTCATAGTCATCAAAGGAAAAAAATCCTTCAGTAAGGACCTAACATATTTTCAGAACATTTCCACCCAAAACACAAGAATACATCTCATACATGAGTCTTCCTAGCATTCATGGAACTTTCTCCAAAATTGGCCACATATTCAGACTCAAAGTAAATCTCACCAGATTGTGATCCTTAACATCTGTGCACCAAACACAAGGACACCCAAATTCATAAATTCAAAACCAGATTGTACTGGCTGGTTCTGTGTGTCAACTTGACACAAGCTGGAGTTATCACAGAGAAAGAAGCCTCCCTTGAGGAAATGGCTCCATGAGATCCAGTTGTAAGGCATTTTCTCAATTAGTGATGAAGGAGGGAGGGCCCACTGTGGGCAGTGCCATCCCTGGGCTGGTGGTCTTGGATTCTATAAAAAAGCAAGCTGAGCAAGCCAGGGGAAGCAAGCCAGTAAGAAACATCCCTCCATGGTCTCTGCATCAGCTCCTGCTTCCTGACCTGCTTGAGTTCCAGTCCTGACTTCCTTTGGTGATAAACAGCAGTGTGGAAAGTGTGAGCTGAATAAACCCTTTCCTCCTCACCTTGCTTCTTGGTCATGATGTTTTTTGTTCAGGAATAGAAACCCTGACTAAAGACACCGACTCTTACCAATAGACAGGTATCCAGACAAAAAACTAAACAGACTAATGCTGGAGCTAGCTGACATTATAAATCAAATGGACCTAACATATTTTCAGAACATTTCCACCCAAAACACAAGAATACATCTCATACATGAGTCTTCCTAGCATTCATGGAACTTTCTCCAAAATTGGCCACATATTCAGACTCAAAGTAAATCTCACCAGATACAAGAAAATTGAAATAACACCCTCCATCCTATCTGACCACCATAGATTAAAGCTAGATATAAACAACAACAGAAAGTTTACAACTCATGGAAACTGAACAACTCACTACTGAATGAAAAATGGGTCAAGACCCATTTTTAAGAGAGGCTTTCCAAGATGGAATGAAAATGAATACACATACCCAAACTTATGAAACACAATAAAGTCAGTTCTAAGAGCCAAGTTCATAGCACTAAGTGCCTACATAAGAAATCGTAGAGATATCATACTAGTAACTTAACAACACACCTGAACAAAAGAAGTAACCACAGCCAAGAGGAGATGATGGCAAGAAACAAACTCAGGGCTGACAGCAATCAAATGGAAACAGCAATACAAAGAATCAGTAAAACAAAGAGTTCGCTCTCTGAGAAAAATCACAAGACAAACCCTTACCCAAATTAACTAAAAGGTCAAGAGCAAACACCCAAATTAACAAAATCAGAAATGAAAAGTAGACATGACATCAGACACCGAGGAAATCCAGAGAATCAAAGAACAAACTTTAAAGGACTGTCCTCCAACAAATTGGAAACTCTAAAAGAAATGAATAATTTTCTTGATAGGTACCACTTAGCAAAGTTAAATAAAAAAACAGTTAAACAATTTAGATAGACCTATAGCCCCTAGTAAAATAGAACAAGTCATTAAAAGTCTCCCAACTCCCCAAAAAGTTAACACCAATATTCCTCAAATTTTACTCATAATAGAAACAGAAGGAACTCTGGATAATTTTTCTTCAATCAGGTTCAGCGTATCTGCCTTTATGTTGAGGTCTTTGATCCACTTGGAGTTGAGTTTTGTTCAGGGTGATAAGTATGGACCTATGTGCATTCTTCTACATACGGCCTGAAAAAATTTGGGAGTAGCCTTGAATTCCTTGCCATAGGAAAAGGCTTTCTGAACAGAACACTGTTAGCCCAGTCACTAAGATCAACAATTAATAAATAGGACCTCATATATTTCATTATATATATTATACACACACACATACATATATATATATACATATATATAATTTAACATTATGTCATTCAGGATTATTTATGTTGTTGTAAATAATACTGCCTTACTTTTTAAAAATCAGAATAATGATATCCCATTTTGTTAAGTAAACTATACTAGAAATACTCAATTTGTTCTCACTTTAAAAATTTTCTCTCTTCACATTGAGGTTTCATTACTGTACATTTGCATATAATTCTATCAAAAACCACAATGCCTGGCTTAGAATTAGAGATTTGCTACTGTTGTGCTCACTCTGGGAACATTATTTAACCTCTATTGAGCCTCTCATACTGTAACATGTGGGTAGGAATAGAACCTTGTCAGGCAGGGATGCATGAACCTCTGGGAGCAACCCTTAGACATGTGCACACAGAAAATAGTATACCTCCAAATATTTATCACAATATAATATGTGTGAAGTACTTAGAACCATGCCTGGAACTCGGTAGGGTTTATAGAATTATGTGGCGTGATTATTAATTATTTGGTAATGCTAAGAGACATTCTAGAAATTTATGATGGAGATAATAACTCATATATATACATATATATGTATTCAAAAAGAATATTAAGATTTTTACCATGAGAGGATTTAACATCGATGTTTAATAATCCAGAGAAAATCTTGCATGTATCAACATAAGATGACGAGATAGGTACTCTACTACTAAGTAATAACTTCTATTGAACTCTGCTCTTTAAATAGGCAAAGCAGCCGGCTAGGTCAATTACCATTATCACTAGACCGTAAATGAAGGAAGCTGATGAGAGACAAGTTCCTACTTTGGCTGAGGCAGGAGACAGGTTACGAGGGGGACTTGGATCAACAGTATGGAGTGTGGTATAGCAGTATCTCAGAATGAAAGCATTTCTGGGGGCATGGGGAGGCTCGTAGGACTTAGGAAATTGACAAAATGTCACATGTCTGGGAAAGTGAAAACTTAGAAGATTCTCAAAGTCCATTCCGCAGTATTTTAAGATGGGGTAAATGGTGGAGGAGACTCTGTGGAGAGCTGCCTGCCCACAGGCTGTGCAGAGTTCTGGGGTTCCAGCTCTCAGGAGTTGTCACCTGTGTCGGAGGTGGGCTTTTTGGGGTAATACAGCTGCTTTTGTGAGTCATCTTTGTTCTACCACCCACATTTCTGTTAGTAATCCCAATAAAAATTCATCGGTTTACCAAAATAAATAAGCAAGCAAACAAACAATAAATATAATGGGACCTCATGAATCTGAGAAGTTTCTGCATGACAGAGGACACTGTTATTCAAAGTGGCAGCCCAGAGAAAGGGAAAAGATGCCTTACCAACTTCACATCCAATAGAGGACCAAGAACCAAAATATATAAGGAACTCAAAAACTAGGTGTCACGAAAACAGAGAACCCAAATAAAATATGAGATACAGATCTAAACATTGGACTCTCAAAAGAGGAAACTCAAACGGCCGAGAGTGCTTCATAAGCCAGCCAGGTGTGGGGGTAACATCTGAGACTCCAGCACTTGGTAGGTGAACGTAGAGGAGTTCAAGGCCAGCATGGGCTACATAAAGCCCTGCTCCAAATCTGCCCCCTGTTAAATTCAAACAAAAACCAGCGGCCGGCAGGGAGAGACAGCTGGTTTTGTAGTGCTGCCTGAGCTCTCTTGATGTTCTCTCTTCAGACCACTGGATTCAGGAGGTTTCTGACTTCCTTGTCTGTCTGTGATGCCTCCTTCTTAGGTCACATCTATTTCAGTAAGTCCTGGGTTAGTTTTCATGAAAATCTGAGATAGCTGCACATTTTTTTTTTAATGTAAGCAATCAGTCAGTATCAGTTTTTTTTTAAATCTACATTTGCTGTTGAAAACAGTATTTCTGACACTTCAACTGAAATACTCTGGATCCTTCCTCACTGGAAATAATTTGTTTCACCCCCAGCCCCACCAAGATCAGTTTTTGGGGTCAGAATGCATGGCTTAATATCTTGGCTATTTCCGTCAGACCTGCCAACAGAATTATTGTAATGCCCTCCTCCAGTTATTACACACACTCAAACAAAGCCCACTGAGTGTTGTTAATGTCTTAAACACATTTTTATTTATTGTGTGTATATGAGCATGTACGTACCATAGCACATGGGTGAAGAACAGAGGTCAATTTCCGAGTCTGTTCTCTCCTACTGTGTGGGTCTCAGGCTTCACTAGGGTCAGGCTTGGGAACCAGCGCCTGTGCGTCCCTAAGACGTCCCACCTGTGTGTTTATTAATCTGCTTGATCCGCAGGACATAAAGTAGTAAGAGCACTCGTAATGAGCTTCTTCCTTCCTTCCTTCCTTTTTTGAGACAGTCTCACTTTGTAGCCTGGTCTGACCTTAAACTCAAGGTAATCCTTCTGCCTTCCCAAGTGCTGGGATTACAGGTGTGACCCTTCATTCCCAGTTACATAATGTGCTTTGACTAGCAGAAACATTTCCATTCTCTAAATGAAGCCCCCCTTTTTCTCCTTCCTCTAGTAACCATTACCATGTATTGTATTGTAATTGGTTATTTCCATAGATTCCTCTTCCCCTCAAAGCTTCTCCGTGACCACAGGAGACAAAAATCATATATTACCTTTCTGGCTTTTAAATTTCTATACCTGGCACACAGTAGCCAGTCAGTTCATGAATACATGAGGCGACCTGGTAAGCCGCTCCTGGGCCTACGGGCAGCAGAGCACAGGTCTCACTCTCAGTGCCGGGCTGGGCTCAGCAAGGTGAGCAGGAGGGAGAGCGGCCAGCAGAGAGCCGATTTCACCTTCAGGAATGGGATATTCCGGTTTCCTTTGACGAGGTAAACCATCTCATGGTCAACTGTGAGAGCGGAGTGAGGTTCCAGACCAACTTCTGACGACATTAGAATACCTCAGGAAGACATTGTTTTCTACCATCTTGGCACACTTTATCACAGATAATCCAAAAGCTCAAAGCTTGATACATATTGTGATTTTATATATATATATATATATATATCATTATGTTCATTTTCCCTCTTTTTTTTAAAAAAAAAAAACAAACAGCAACAGGGAAGCAGTCAGCTCCTACAGCGTCCATGCAGACTTCTACATTTTCTACAGTCCACCCACCTACCCACCCACCTACCCACCCACCTACCCACCCACAGTGGATCCAGTGTCCTCCAGCAGAGGCCGAGTTTTGCGACACACAGAAACTGTACAAGGATGAGTCATTTCAATCTCAGGTGTCAGAACAAGTCCAAGTGGAGACAATGCAAACAGCTTTATCCTCTTGACAATCTTGTCCCAGTGGATGGCCAGATGGCCCCAGTGTGACATTTTTATCCACTTGAAGATCTTGTCCCAGTGGATGGCCAGATGTCCCCAGTGTGGCATCTTTCAGCCAAGACCTTTGCTCTTAGCACCAACGGCGACCACATGGCACACTTCTACATCAGCCCCCAGCTTCTGTAGTTCGTCCAGCCAGATCATCTGCTTACATGAAAGGCGATCACTGGGGCCTTTAACTTCCACCAACTGCAAGAGAAGTTTCCAGACTCATCAACATCTTACTGATACAGAAAGGGACCCAATGAGCTATAGTCACATAAACTGCTGCCTATCTAGATGAGTCACTGTACACATTTACAACAAACAGATATGCAACTGAGACATACCTTAGCAAATTATTCTGTGGGACCTAGACAGTTCTTGAGTAAACTGAGTAAGTAGCAACTCAAGTGGTTTTAAGGTGCACACTGGGTTGCTGTTTCCTACTTTAACCCCTGATTTGCTATGTTTGCATCTGAACCTAAACTTGATATTGCAGTGTAGAAAGAAGGATCTGACCCTGCCAGTCAGCCCCAAGGCTTCATTCCCTCCAGTCTTCTCCCCATCCCAGGACCACGTATGCATCCTTCTGCAGACACTTCCCTCTGTCTCTCACATGCAATGTTTCTTAGGACTCAAGACTCTGCTAATCTCATTCAGAGATCTTCCTGTGCACTTTCTCATTATTGTAAGACCAAACTGTTCCCTTTTTTGATATTTTTAAAAAACTAGGGGTGGGGAGTTACCAGAGGACAATTTGCAGTCTAGCGATTTAACTCAGGTTGTTAGGCTTGGTGGCAACCATGCTCACCTACTGAGCAGGAAGCCATGGAGACAGAAGCTGATGCAGGCCATGGATGGGTAAAGCTTACTGGACTGCTCTCATGGCTTGCTCAGCCTGCTTTCTTAAAGAACCCAGGACCACAAGGGGTCGCACTCATCCTGTAAGGTTAGCATGCAGGAAGTGAGGATGGGGACCCCAGAGCAAGCTGGCTAGCTAGCTAAACAGGCTATATTGGTGAGCTCTTGGTTCAGTTAAGAGACCCTGCCTTGACATATATGTTGGAAGGGAATCAAGGAAGAAACTCAGTGTCAAACCCAAGCCTCCATAGGCACACTCACTCAATCACATATGAACCCACATACATATATACAATGTGAGCACCCCCTCCCCCAACACACATATACACCCATAAGACTCAATTATACGCTGCTTGGCTTGGAGAAACACTTCAGTCAGTAAAGTGCCTCTCATGCAAGCACAACAACTTGATTTTGATCCCCAGAGCCCATTAAGAAAGCAAGGCATGGGGGTGCACACTTGCTGTTCTAGAACTTGGAGTCAGGGAGATAGGGATCTTTAGACTGTGTGAGGGAGCAGTGCAACTGCTGGGCAGCAAGTGCTCCAAGAAGACTCAGGATGTAGAATAACTCATCTTATTCTGGGTACCACAGGGAACCGCTGACTCGAGTCCCATCTCTAAAGTCAGGCTCACCAGGCAGAGGCAGCTCACCTGTGACCTGGAGTGGAAGCTTACATAAATGAGAGTAAGGGGACCTAGGCAAGGAGGAGGTCATTCTTTCAAGGTCACAGTGCTACGGTGCTAGATTCTGTATGATACCAGAAAAAAAAAAGCCATCACAGGAAACTTGACATTCATGGAGATCGTATGCCCAAACCTACAGGGTTGGCAGAGTAGAATGGGCAAGCATTTCAGCCCTAGAGGAGCAAGGAAGTTAGGCAACTTTTGTAGCTAAACGCTAAGGGAGAAACAGAAGCCTAGGCCAAAGAATATATAAATTCAGTTCTTCACTCAATAACCCTGAAGTTCTATTGCATGAGAAATAAAAAATATTCTCAGCAGAGATTGCATCAATGAAACTGAACAGTCAGCTACTCCCCATCAAAACAGTTATTTTAACCCACACCCCTGAGCAGACAGAAAAGTATCTAAACAGATCACATAAATAAACACAAAACGGAAACACAGAACTTCTAGAACAAAACACAAGAGAACCTCTTTGTGATTTCAGATCAAGTAGCTCATACCAAAGGTGTGATCCACTAAAGAACACTGAATTTAATCAAAATTTAAAATTTCTGTTAATCAAGAGATGCTATGATAATAAAAAGACAAATCAGACTAGGATGAAATCTGAGTCAGAAAAAAGAGGAGAGAAGGGAGGGAGGACGAGAGGGAAGGAGGGGCAAGTACAGGAGAGACAGAGATGGTAGGAGCGCACGTGCAGTGTGATAAAACCACCCGGTGAACGGTTGCAGGCCTGGCCCAGGGGAGTTTCCCATAGACTCCTGCAGTCCTGGGCCCACACACTGTGTAAAACCCCCACCTCTCAGTGCACCTCGCAGCAGGTGACTTGTTCAAGTGACAGAATGTCACACTGGTAGAGTGCTACCTCCATGATGGGGTGGCCTGAGACTGCCTGTCTTGCTTGTACCCCAGCTCCTCAGAGACGCTTCTGGGCACCCCAGCCCTTAGCCTAGTGGCTATCAAGGGATTCAATCCTTCCAACAGCCGGAAGAAAATGACCAGCATGTGAACCATGACATAGTTGCTGATGAAATTACAAATGGTATTCTCTACTGACCTTGCAATGGTGGCTCTGAGAATTCCACACCACCAAGTCAGGGAGGCCCCCTCGGCAGTGCCGAAAGTCAGCAGCCAGGCGCCTGCACACGCCACTGAGGACGGGACCCCCGAGGCAGGAGACAAGATCCTAAACACGATACAAAAGGAGAGTTATCCACCTTGAGGACAGGGACCCCAAGATGGGTTTGAGTGGCCATCAGAAGTTACACCAGTACAATTCAACAAGCGTGGGCTCCAGGAACAGCAGAAGTAGCGCTGTTGCCGGACCAGGCTCCAGAGTGGCTGGCAGAACCCCATAGGCACGCTCCGGGAAAGAGCTCTTCGTGGTCAGTTACCAGCCTCTGCCTGGTGTGGGCAGCCTGTGGCACATCTGATGAAGAGGGAGTGCGACTCAGCACTCAGGAGTGACGAGGCCTTACAGAGGCCAGCAGCTGCAGGGCGCAGAAGTTACCCTCCCCGCTGCAGCCACAACACAGGCGAAAGGAAGGGAAACCGTGGGAACGGCATCAAGCTTTCTGAGTGTCCTCATGTGTCTATCACTCACACACACACACACACACACACACACACACACACACACGCACGCACGCACGCACGCACGCACGCACGCACACACGCACACGCACCTTTGTGCCTTCTGATACAATTGCCAGAACACAGGCAGCACTGTGAAGGGATGACGAGCAGATGGCGGGACAGTATTACCCGAGCTTGCTGCAGGGAAGTGAAGCGGTCCCAGCTGACCAGAGAAGCCACTCTGCCTTGCTGGGCCTGCCACGCTTCCGTCACCCAGGCCCGCAGGCTCTCAGCAGGGGCGCTGTGGATCAGCTGCAGCCTGGCTTCCAGGGCCTGCTCCCTACTTGAGAAGAAGCTGTCTGTGAGCAAATCCAGTGGGGAAGCCTGAGTGGAAGAGAAAGGACACTTTTCGAACATGCCTGGGGAGAGCACTTAAACAGGGGATGCTGGAGTTCCATGAGCTCCGGAAGCTAGGCAATTGGTTGACACATTTTTTTTTTCCTCAGAGGAGATGAGTTACAATTATCAGATTCAAGTAATCTTATCCTGGGTTTTGAGTGATCGTTTGCTGTGAGTGGAAATGGTTGAGCTGGTGCTAGTGGGACTGTGTGTGAGAGCCCTTGGTTGGATACTGGAGCTAGGCCAGGTGCTCAGCTGAGGGTGCTCGGTCACTAAAGTAATAAATGTCATGTTGAAGGGAAACTAGGCTTGGGGTTAAAATCTACTAGTTCCCGTTCAAAAACAAAAGCTCCTTTTCCTACACAATTAGTACTACTGAGGGTAGAGCCCAAAGATCACCAAGGGCCAGACTGCTGCTGGCCTGAGACCCTGGTGCAGAGGAAGGTGTGAAGTACAGGCATGCGCAGGAGAGACCCTGGTGCGATGGTGGTAGAGGTTACCTGGTAGGCATTTCTGAAGACATCTGGTATTCCATCCATGAAGATGATATCCCACAGCAGGAGGCCACACAGGGTGCTGAAGGTGGACCCTTCTCCATGAATCCCTACAGCAAGTCACACGAGGAGGAAAACACCCATTTGATCTGGTTGTTTAAGAATACCATGATGACCTAATGCAAATCTTTCTCTTTCAGAGGAAGAACTGAGATATGGTTGATTCTGAAAGACATGCTGTTTTCATGCTGTTTCCAGCTCACTCTAACCTCTATATTCTTTGCATATAGAAACTTTATTTAAGGGGAAAACTTCAAATGGGCATTGGAAAGTCACAGAGCAGTGGTTCTCAATAGTGGGGGACAGCCTACGGGGCAGTTTGCTTTAGCAAAGCAGCCTTTTACTCGACTTCTGGAGGTCGTAAGTGAGAGGACAAACTAGGCTCTGGCACAGGCTGCTGGCAACATACAAGAAATGATTCCCCAACAGGGAATGACAAAAGGCCAGGCATTCAGGGCAGCCCCGCAGCCTCAGGCTTACACCCACACTCACCGGGCTCACCCAATCATTAAGCCGATTTGGCCTGATGATGTTATTTCAGTGTTCCTGATAAGCAAGACTTCTAGGGAAACTGAGACCGCCATCTGTAAAGACCACCTAGCTCTAGTGCCCTCCTCATGCTGAAGACACAATCACTGGAGACATCCTCATTGAAGAGTTGGGTCCGAGGGCCACTGCGAATCGGGAGCACGGTCTGGAGAGATGGAGGTCTTGGCAGACCCCTGTCGTCCAGAGTGATGATTTACCAAGCTCCTCTCTCTGAGCTGGTGTCTCTGCACAGCCACAACCACCCCAGCAAGGGAAGCCGGCTGCGTGGTCATCTCTCTACCTCCCTATCATGCTCACACTGGCAATAAAGCTTCCAGGGAGCACAGGGGAGAAAGCAACATGGGAGTCGCAGGCTCAGGCGTCTAGCGCACTGGTCTTCCTGCCCATTGGGACGCGGTGGCTGTAGCCTGTGGCTCTGTTCTATCCTGAACTCCTGAGCTGTGCAGGCCTTTGTTTGTTCCCTCCCAGTTCTGGCTCCTGTCCCTCTGGCCTGTTTCCACGGTACAAAAGGACAGAGTGAACCGGGCTTGCTCAGCCGGGCTGAAACAAGCCCTCTGGCTACCAGGAACCTTGACATCAGGATGCCAGGCTCTGGCCTGCCGGGAAGGAAGGAAGCTGGACCTGACTTCCAGGTCTCTGTCCCTGTGTGACCATCACTCCATCACTGCCATGGAGGTCAGACTCATTCCTGACCGCTGCTACGCTCTGAATTCTGACGGCAGTCATTTTTGGAGTAATCCTCCTGCCTTACTCAGAAATAGCTTCCCCTGGAGGGTTTGAAATTTCCTCTCCATAAATCCCTCTACAATAAAACCCAGCAGCAAGTCACATCAATTTTCCAATATATTAGAATATAATATAAATTTAAAACATCTTATGTGGAGATATTTTACATTCTGGAAAAAGAATTCCCTGCTGTTTTTCAGGCTCCTGGATAAACTGGAAACATTTTCCTGTTGCTGCATTCCTCCGGCCAGGAGCCGGGACAGTTGGCATGTCTCTGTGACATCACCTAGGGCCTGGAATTTCCATTCTGTTCCTTGATCTCTAAGCTTTTCAGGCTCGCTGCATCTCGCTGTTTTTACCAGTGTCGTGTCATGTCAGCGGCTCTTCCCTAGAGCATCACCTTCCCTACGAGCCGTGAGCAAATTAATCCTAACACTCGGTAGGAAGGAACCCGATTCGGCAAAATCCTATCTTTGCAGTCTGACTAACGGAGACCCCCGCCTAATGGCACCATCTGATGATACTGTAGGGGTTTCACACCAGCAACCCTAAAGCAGGGGCACAGGGAGACGTCTGCTTGGGCACAAGGACAGGGCGTGGCTGTCCCCAGGGCAGACCCGTGAGAGCTGCTCAGCAAGCGCCACCACTAGAGGACGGCTGGCTCATTAGATCCAGGGGGAGAGGAGGAGGAAGGAGAAAGATGTGAGAAGCTGAGCGGGAGCGTGGCCAGCACATACTCTTCTCCATCTCCTCACCATAGTAGGATCGGTGTCGTCCACCACAAAGTAGTTTTTAAAAAGAAAAAGTAAGGCAGGCACATGCCTTTAATCCCATCACTCAGGAAACAGAGGCAGGTGGATCTCTGTGTGTTTGAAGTCAGCCTGATCTACACAGTGAGTTCCGGATCAGCCAGGGCTACACAGGGAGGCCTTCCGGGACAACCGGCCTCACTGTGTTCCTTGTCTCTGGTGCCTGACAGGGAGCTTTGGCTCTATATTTCTTTCTTCCAAGGTTGACGTATGTTTTTCTACTTACTGCATTTTACAAAGGTGCCTGGGGTAGACATTTGATTTTTCCAATTATAAGTAAGGCATGTGCTCGAGCCTCCACTTTCTAAAGCATTACTTACATTATACTCTTCTGAGACAAACTGTGAAGAAAGACTAAGACAGGGAGAGGACATGTACAAAACTCAAGGAATTGCCCACTGACATTAGAAATTCACTATTTAAAACAGAAAGCCTCTTTGCCCCTGTAATGCAGCAGGGCTCTCACACTGACGAGGGAAGCCAGAGCCGCTGTCACTCTGGGTGACTGCGCCAACCAACACTCAGCTCTGCCCGGGCAGGTCCAACCACAACACTGAAGCCTCATCATCTCACTCCTGGGAGGCGTCCTGTGGCCAATGGCCCCTGCAAGAGCCTACCACACATAGGCCAGGGAATTCTAAGAGGAGAGCGAGCTCCTCAACCACCTGACTGCTTGACACAGAAGGCCCAGGAACAACCAAGTCAGGATGTGGAGGAGTGCTAAGGGTCTGTGTGTGTTCCACATACGGAAGCACCCCAGAGCCCTAAGGGCAGCATGGTGATGTGAGGGGCGCTGTGGCAAAAGGACTCGGGGTCCAAGCCGTG
Source organism: Tokudaia tokunoshimensis (assembly GCA_036184795.1). NCBI lineage: Eukaryota > Metazoa > Chordata > Mammalia > Rodentia > Muridae > Tokudaia > Tokudaia tokunoshimensis. Next base: position 39,769,661 of record BTHU01000001.1, read on the forward strand.
GGGTGGCTGTGCAGCTGTTGTTGAAGCCGGTTGCACTTGGGGAACCTCTCGGTTCAGCATTGGTCAGCGCTGCAGCAGTTCCTCACTGGACATTCACATTCAATGGGCGAGCCTGCAGGCCCTTTGGCATCCCCCCCTCTACCCTGCAACAGCTGCCAAGACCACGAGGCTCCTAGCTCCGACACTTGTGTTCTTGGAAGTTAGCTGAACTCCTTTCAAGCTCCTCACACCTATGACCTCACACCTATGACATGTGCCTACTAAGATGTTTGCGCACTGGTCCTGGCCCTCACAGGCAGCTTCATTACCAGGCAGCCTTTTACAGTACAACTCTGTCCTCTCTCACATCTCTACCCGACGCCAGTCTCTGGTAGCAAAGGCAGTCTCCTTACTGCGACCCCTCTACCACAGAGCGCCATCTGCACAGTCCGCACAGCCACACAACAATAATGGTCAAAGACCAAGAGGACCCCCTGACAAACAACCCAGTTCTTTTTCGCACACCTCTGACCAGCTGTGGCTGCTACTGAGGTCAGAGAGGAGCGCAACCCGCTATCAATGAGCCGTCCTGCAACACCCTTTCCCCATTTGCTGACTGGCAGCAAACACTGCTTGGCTTACCTTGGTCAAAGCCGCTCTGCCTGTAGTAATCCAGTGCCAGCTCCTCCACGGAGCAGAGGATTGTGGTGGGGTTGGTGGTGTCTCCACCCTCAATGACGAACACAGACTTGCCCATCCCATGCTGTGGGCACAGCCTGCCCGTGATGGTCACCTGGAATGGTAGCAAAAAGCATCCATCAAAGTCGGGCATGGTGGCGCAGACCTTGAGTCCTAGCACTCAGGGGGCAGAGGCAGAGGAAGAGGCAGGCGGATATCTCTGAGTTTGAGGTTAGCCTGTCCCTCAAAAACAAGAATAAAACAAATCCATTTGATTGGCCCCTGGAGACTTGTGCAGCATCCTGGGGATATGCCTGCCTACTCCTGCAGAGCAGAAGTGAATGGTGTGACGCTCACGGGCACCCTCTGAAGGACGTGACTGTCCCAGCCTCTGTAGAGCATCTAAGAGGCCCCCAGAGAGGCAGGCAAAAGCAGTGGATGTTCATGTTCTCACTCAGAAGATCTGTCGCCCAGTCCCGGTGTGGCCATATGGGGTAGCCCAGACATAGCAGAGAAGAGGGCGTTAAAATGAAACGGACACAATGGTGACGCCACTGTCCCAAATGAGAATCAGACCATTCTGAGTCCAAGAGGAAGTTACACATTGAAATGATTCGGGGGCGGGGGAGGCACACAGAAGAATCTAAGTAAATACGTTTAAATTGAGGGCACAGCAAAGAGAACTGGGTGTGGCCTGGGTTTAGCCAACAACAAACACAGAAGCACCCACAGGACACCTACATGTTTAACGTCTCCCACGGCAACTTCTGGCAGCTGGCTCAAGAGGTGCTTATACTTTTTGCAGCTTGGAGATTCTCGAAGGCGCACAGCTCGCTGATAAAGAGAAAGTCGGTGTCCTGTCCGCACATGGGGATCTGCCAGGCCTTCCCTGATGCATTGAATTGCCTAGCAATTAGCAAGTCACATGTCAATGTCCCCAAAGTCCTGAAGGCAGCAGCTGTCGATTTAGTTTGACAAGAAACCTCGAGACTAATTAGTCTATTTTCTGCAAATGGGTAAACAGTGCCTGGAGAAACGCAGGCTATTTCCTTAGGCTATCTCCTTAGGTCTCTTTTCCATGGTGTATCAATGACCAGCTATCATTCACATGGCCAGGGGAGAGCCACCTGGCAGGAGTGAAGACATTTTTGTTTGTTTGATTTTGTTTAGTTTTGAGACAGGGTTTCTCTGTGTAGTCTCAGTTGTCCTGGAACTCGATCTGTAGATCAGGCTGGCCTTGAACTCACAGAGAACCCCCTGCCTATACCTCCCTAATACTGGGATTAAGGTGTGTGCCAATACGCCCACTCTAATGAGACACTTGCATCCTTCCCTTCCTCTATCAGATTACTGAGACAGTGCCCCCCAAGAAACTCACATTTCCCCACGTCTCATGCTGGAAGAAAAGGCTGAGGCCCTGAGGCCGACCAGAGAGGGGGCTTGTCTCCTGGAACAAGATTGTACACAGTCCTGACAACTTGTCAGACCACCTTGCAGCAGAGCTGAGACAAGGCTAGCCCACCGCAGGCAGGGAGACGCCGTGCCCAGAACTGTGTGGCTCTGAGGCCTCTTGGCCCCTGTTTTCCTTAGTGTACACATTCAGTTTTATTTTAACAAAGCAATGTGTACACTTTAAACTTAGAAAATTATCACCTTTGTCCCCAAAGTGGGAAAAAAATATAAAATAACAAAACTGCAGCGAGCTGTGGGGCTGGAGAGGGGCACCGGCTGCATTTCCAGAGGTCCCCGTCTCCAGCATCTCCATAGTGGCATACAACTATCTGTAATTCTAGTTCCAGGAAATCTGATGCCCTCTTCTGGCCTCCTTAGGTCCTGCATGCATGCAGTACACAGACATAATTGCCGACAAAATAGCCATATGCATAATAACTTTAAGAATCACAATAAGGAAAGTTAACTTCAAATAAAATTACTCAGGTTCTGCTGATCTCTCACACTGGGTGGCAGGACTCCAACCACCATAAGAGAGACTATTACTTTATAAGTGTCACCTTAGTGGGTTGGAGAGAAGTTAAGAGCACTTGTTCTTGTAGTGGACCCAGCAAGACTGAGTTCCCAGCACCCACATGATGGTTTACAGTCATCCTGTAAACCAGGATGATCCAGTGCCCGCTTCAGACCTCCATGGGCACCAGGCACTCACATGGTGCACGTGCATACACGCAAGCAAAACACCCACACATATAAAACAAATCTAAAAAAGAATTGCTAGGGTCATCGTAAAGTGTATTGCCTAATGAACGCCACAATGATACAAGCTGTAAGAGAAACTACATTGTCAAAACACTCCTAATACATCCGGCACCCCAACCCTACCCTTTCCTGACCTTCTGTACACTTAAATTTTCCCCTTTTTATTAAACATGAGAAAATAGACAGATACATGTTGGTATATAGTAACCGTTCATATTCACACAGAGACACAATGTAGTCTCTGAGCCTCATATACAGAAAGAGGAGAGGAAGCTGAAGATTCTATGCACTGCTACAAAGGGGCCAAGCGCCGCGGGCCCGGGCGAGGCAGGGAGCAGGCTTCTTCACAGGCACAGCAGTGTTGTGGGTTCCACATAGTTTGTGTTGAGACAAGAAAGGATACAGATGAACTTAGGAGAGAAAAGTGGAGACTCTGTTCCCACTGTCTTTTGCTGAAGTTATGTTTCCCTCTGTAGGTTGAGAGCTATGGTATTACAAGACCTCAAAACAGAGCAACTGAGCAGAACGAGGGGCACCTTTTACTCCTCCTGACTGGAGAAAATTAAGAAGGAAAAACCCCATCAGTGTTCAGCATTTCCTTGCTCATCCTCCTCTCTCCTCCCCTTCACCATCACCCTTATCCCCTTCAGCCCAATTGTTCAGCACCGCCCCCCATCTCCTACATCAGCATCTTCTCCCCCATCTCCAAATCAGGGACCAATTGTACTGCAAGAGATTTGGCCAAATATCACCTCTGATGACCTTCTCCTACCCACAGAGAGCGGTCAGAGAATCAGGTGACGAAAGCTCCCGGTTCTTCTGGCTGCGTCTCTCTGCAGGCTGGACCCTGCATTTGACTTGGGTGTTCTGTGGGATCCTTTCTGAGTTTCCACTTGATCTCCTAGACATCTGAAGTCAGATGGACACTCTCACTTAGACGAAATTCTCTGGAGAGAATTTTGTTTCCAGAGTAACTGTTCTCATCCAGATAAAACCCTGCACCTTCAGATTCTGTCTCTTCTCGCCCGCAGATACTGCAACACCTTGTCACCTTCTTCCCCAACACAGATCCTTGCAGCTGGTTGGCTGAGGAGGCTCCCTAAAGGCCTGGGATTTGGACGATCAAGTCTGACTGCTTCTTTAAGAATGGTTGGCGGAGTCTGTTCTATTTCTGTTCTCTCAACATTCCTTCACTGCCTTGTTCATTAAGTCCATTTCATTTGGTTCAGTATATTCAAATGTGGCTGGAGCAAGTGGGGCGGGGCCAGAGCGAAAAGAAAAGGTGTCTGAAGACAGCCACAGTGCACTTACATATAATAAATAAACAAATCTTTTTTTTTTTTAAAAACCCAGTAGGTTCAAAGGGTTTTTTTTTTAAAGATTTATTTATTTTATGAATGTGAGTATACTGTAGCTGTCTTCAGGCACACCAGAAGAGGGCACTGGATCCCATTAGAGCTGGCTGTGAGCCACCAAGTGGTTGCTGGGAATTGAACTCAGGACCTCTGGAAGAGCAGTCAGTGCCTTTAACCGCTGAGACACCTCTCCAGCCCTCAAATGTTTCTTGCTGTCCCTTTTCTGAGGTCTCGATGGCCCCCTCCATGATTGGAACTGAGCTCTTTTTATTGACTGACCACCAGTGCCACGATGTTGCTGCCGGGCTGTGGGATCGGGAGAGCAGAGAACTCTGAAGGGCATTCACTGGCCGGAGCCGGCCGCATGGCCTTGGCTCTCTGCCCTCTCTCTGAACCCAACCCTCCAGGCGTGACCCTGAAGAAGGATGTGGGAGGCTTGGGCTCACAGGACCTCTGCATTTGTTTCTTTCCCGGTGTGGCTACGCCAAGTCCAAAGGGTAGAGAATGCTTTTTACTGTTCCTCATCTCTACAATCGGCCTACAAGGACAAAGCCTGGCTTGTCAGTGCTGTCGGTGCCCAGGTTCTGATCTTAACCATTGATGAGAGGATCTCAGCAGCTACCCCCTCACTGAGACCATGGCCTGAGAGATCCTCAAGTCACAGGCTAAAGAGGACTTACTGGAAGCCTTGGCTCCAAAGTTCCCAGGACATCAGCTGAGAAGCTGAGACAGTCACACGCACACCTGACCTCATTGACAGACGGGGTGGGGGTGGGGTCTTCTGAGCACGTGACGTGGTGATTCTAGATGTAGGCGGGGCAGAGCTGAGTGGGGATCTTTACTCACTGGGAGAGCAGAGAGCTCTGAAGGGCATTCACTGGCTGGAGCCGGCCGCATGGCCTTGGCTCTCTGCCCTCTTAGGGGAACCCAATGTTCCTATTTTCTAAGATTCTTCCACGTTCAGCAGAAATACAAAGGCTACAGCAAGACACCATTCCTTATCTTACTCTACTCAGGTGGAGATCCTCAGAAAAGTGAAAACTGACCCGTGCTGGCAAGGACGTGGAAATCCGGAGCCCTCGAGGCTTACTGGTGGGATATAAAATGGAGGGAACACTGCAAGCAATACTCTGGCAGCTTTCTTTTCTTAAAGATTCATTTACGTACGTGAGTGCCCTGTCTGCGTGTATGTCTGTACGTCAGAAGAGGGACTCAGATCCCATTACCGATGGTTGTGAGCCACTGTGTAGTTGCTGGGAATTGAACTCAGGACCTCCGGAAGAACAAACAGCCAGTGCTCTTAACTGCTGAGCCAGTTCTCTAGCCCTCATTTTGGCAGCTTTTAAAGAGCTTAAATAAAATAAAGTTGCCACAGGGGGCAGCAGTTTCTTCCGTAGGTACATCCCTAAAGAATTAAAAATAGGCACTCGAGAAGTACTATGGGATACCCATATCCATGGCAGCAGTCTTCCCAACAGCCAAAGGGCAGAGGCCACCTGAGTATCCATCGACAGGACGAATAAACTTTGGTCTGCACGCGCCACACCACATCCATCGTGCATCCTTGACAGCAAATGAAATCACAACATGCTGGAGTAAGGATGGAACTGTGATGCAAACACCAAGTCAAACAAACCAGGAAACTGGGCTATGAGGGTGGCCAGCAGGATTGTTGGGAAAAGGTTAAAAAGAGCCAGGCATTGTCAGCTTCGATCAGCAGGGGGCTGGGGAGACAGCTCTGTGGGCAAAGCACTGGTGCACAGGAGTGAGGAATCCTCGGAATGACCCGTGGAAACCAGGGCAGAGCAGCAACCATGCCTTTGTAGTGCTAGTATTCCTATAGCAAGATTGTTGGGGAAACAGGAAAAGCTCCTGAGCTCAGGGCCAACTAGCTGTGCATGCTGTCGCGAAGCAGAGACCCTGTCTCAAACAAGGTGAAAGCTGAGGACCACGACCCGAGGTTGTCCCCGACCTCCACATGCACACTGTGGCACGTGCATGAGCACACTCATTCGCAGGACACACACACACACATATTCATACACAGATACACAAACACACACATACACACACAGATAAATAGACACAAATGCCCACAGATACACATACAGATATATACACAGATACATACAGATATTCACACAGATATACATAGAGACAGACACAAATACACAGATTTTCACACAGACACACACACAGATAAACATATTCACACACATATACTCATAGAGATACACACAGAGATACACATACACACAAATAAATACACACAGATATCCACACACATAAAAACACATGCAGATATACCCACACACATAAAAACATACATACAGATACACCCACACACAGAAAAACATACAGATATTCACACACATTCACACAAGTGTACACATACACACACACACACACACACACTGTTAAGGAGACAGAAAGGCTAAGTATAACTCTACTCCTGAAACCGTGAGGCAGCAGGAAGCCTGAGGCTCACAGAAGGGGAGGGCAGGAATGTGCAATGACTGAAGACCTCTCGTTTGCATTAATGACTAAACGGGGTACATCAATGTAAGTAACACATACCACAGAATCATATGTAAAGTGGCTTAAATGGCAAACTTTGCACATCTTTTATCCTAAAAGAAAAATGAAAAATGAAAGCCTGGCAGGATGGCTCAGTAGGTAAGCAAACTGCAGCCAAGCCTGAAAACTTGAATTTAATCCTGGGAGCCATAGGGTGGGAGGAGAGAAATGACTCCCAGTGACTTCATCTCTGACCTACACACACGCGCGCACACACACACACACACACACACACACACACACACACACGCGCGCGCGCGCGCGCGCACACACACACAAGCACACACATATGAAATATAACTTAAAAATTGAAAAACTTAAAAACCAAACCAAACCAAAACCCAAGGGACGACTGGAAGCTCAAGCCTTGAGGAACTACTGATGTGAGTCACGGCTCTAAAGGAGTCGAGAAGGGCGAGTAGGACACTGTAGCGCACACTGTTCCTGGAGAAGAGGCCTGGCGTGGGGAGGGTGACCAGGGTGGCCTGGCGTGGGGAGGGTGACCAGGGAGGCCTGGCGTGGGGAGGGTGACCAGGGTGGCCTGGCGTGGGGAGGGTGACCAGGGTGGCCTGGCGTGGGGAGGGTGACCAGGTGGCCCCAGCTCCCAGGGGCGTGTCCCCTTACATGCATCCTACAGACAGACATAAGACACAGGAGACAGAGGATATGGGGACAGGCTAACAGGAGCTGTGCGGATAGCACTGAGTGTACTCTGAAAAGGTTAGAAGGAACTAGAACTTTCTTGGCATCGATGAAAAATGAGTTCAGCGGCCTGTCTGGCCCTATGACTACAGCAAATGTCCGCAGGACTGTGAAGAAGGGGGAATGAGTAACATCTTTGGCCATAAATACAGTGAAAGACGAGAGGTAGCATAGACACATTGCTCTCCTTCCCAGGTTGCCTTGCTATTTAAGCCTCAGCATGCAGCAGGAGGAAGAGGCACCACGCCCACCTCCAGGACAGAAAACAGCTTCCGTTGGCTTTTCATGGGCACCTGAGGTAACAAGGCACTGGCGTAGTAGAAAGCAGTAAAAAAAATACTACATCATACTTCCACATCCCATGGGCAATTTTTTCCAGCCCTCTATCCCCCTGATTCACTCAATGTACCATTGGAAAAACAAGCCCCCCCTGAGACACAGTTCCTTCCACTCAGTTCAAACACAGGGCTGGAATGGAGACAGTCGGGGAGGGAACCCACAGGCAGCCACACAAAGAGTCACTGTTACCAGCCTGGCACAGACGCAGTGGCCTCAAAGGCCCCACCCTGCCCAGCCACAGAAGTGACAGAATCTATTTCAAGTCCCCCAGATCCCTGGTGCCAGACAGAGAAGATAGCCTGTTCAGAGGTGAGGCAAAATGCCCTGCAGAAGCACAGAGGATACTTTCCAAGCACCTGCAGTAAGAAAAGGGAGAGACTGACTCCCATCAGCCTTTGTAACTAGAAACACTAAGCAACAAGTATATAAAGCCACTATCTCCAGCACAGACCACGGGGTCGATTGGGGGTTGGGGGGGAGAAGGGGGTGCTGAGTCACAGAGACAGACAGAGACATACAGAGAGAGTATGAATATGAAACTGCAGGCAGCTGAGACACACCGCTCACTGTGATTCCTCTTCCTGGAGCCCACCATCAACCCCTTTCCTCTTCCAGTCAGAGCAGACAGACATCTCCTGCCTTTATTTAATGTTGGTGTTAGAATCACCCCTGCTATCTTGGGGTGGGGGATGGGGTTAGAAGAAATCAAAGAATGTTAACCAAAGGAAAACTATGTTCTAATTATATCTGGAAATTTAATTTATTACGTTTTTATTTGACTATCATATTTGTTATATTAGTAGTTTCTAAAGTTTTTATGAAAACTAAATACTTAAAGGCTTTTGTTTTATCTGGAGTAACTTTTCCATGTATTATAGAGAACTACATCACTATTAATAAAAATCATGTTTTTTACTATTTTCTCAGAACCGTAAATTACTTTTTTGGTGGTAGCACTAACCCAGAAATTAATGGGAAAGGAGAAGGAAAGGGGGAAGCAGCGCAATTACATTTTAATTAAAGTAAAATAAATGGCTGGGTATGGTGCACGCCTTTAGCATCAGCAATGGAGAAGAGGCAGAAGCAGGTGGATCTCTGCGTGCTTGAAGCCAGCCTGAGATACAGTGAGGTCCAGGACAGCCAGAGCTACACAGTGAAACTCTGTCCCGACAGACAGACAAACAGACAGACAGACAGACAGACAGACAAGACAGCCAGAGCTACACAGTGAAACTCTGTCCCGACAGACAGACAAACAGACAGACAGACAGACAAGACAAGACAGAGCTATACAGTGAAACTCTGTCCCCACAGACAGACAGACAAAGACAGACAGAGCTACACAGTGAAACTCTGTCCCGACAGACAGACAGACAGACAGACAAAGACAGAGCTACACAGTGAAACTCTGTCCCGACAGACAGACAGACAGACAGACAAAGACAGAGCTACACAGTGAAACTCTGTCCCGACAGACAGACAGACAAGACAGCCAGAGCTACACAGTGAAACTCTGTCCCGACAGACAGACAAACAGACAGACAGACAGACAAGACAGACAAGACAGCCAGAGCTACACAGTGAAACTCTGTCCCGACAGACAGACAAACAGACAGACAGACAGACAAGACAGACAGAGCTACACAGTGAAACTCTGTCCCCACAGACAGACAGACAGACAGACAGAGCTACACAGTGAAACTCTGTCCCCACAGACAGACAGACAGACAGACAAAGACAGAGCTACACAGTGAAACTCTGTCCCCACAGACAGACAGACAGACAGACAGAGCTACACAGTGAAACTCTGTCCCGACAGACAGACAGACAGACAAGACAAGACAGAGCTACACAGTGAAACTCTGTCCCCACAGACAGACAGACAGACAGACAAAGCTATACAGTGAAACTCTGTCCCCACAGACAGACAGACAGACAAGACAGACAGAGCTACACAGTGAAACTCTGTCCTCACCAACAAACAAATAAGCTAATTTTAAAAAGGTGTTTTCCTAGGCTATGGTAGCTCAGTGGCAGAGTGTTTATGCCTTCAGTTCAATCCCCAGAGCTGAAGTACTTAGAGCTTGCCATTAAAAACCAAATTAAAGCAGCCTGGGAATGCTGCTGAGTACCTCTTCCAGACGCTTCAGGTGCTGGTGCAGGTTAAGAGCCAGGCGGTCCCACCAGCGGCCTCTGCTGTCAGGACAATAGATTTTCTGAGACAAGAGGTTTTCCAGTTCCTCGACAGCTTCCTATGGCAACAATGAAAAGAAAGGTTGCTAGACGCTGGAACCCAGTTCTCATTGATGTCAGCCGTCAACAGGGTTGGTGAGGCCCATGTGCAATGAAGGCCAAGGACCAGCCCTGACAGGCAGCGGTTTGAGATGTTCTCCTGCCTGGCCACAGCTGCCTGAACATCTGTACTTGACCGCAGGTCCCTGCCTAGTGGTGCTGAGCCCTCGGGGTCTGTGAGCAGGTGCTGGTCTTCTCCAAGTCACCTCTGGCAGCCCAGGGCCACCCTGGGCCCTGGCTACGTACAGGCAGCTAAGCAATGGCTGGTGCCGGCACACCCTGACATTCTGGGAAGGCAGCAGGTTCCAGACCCTCTGAGATTTGAGGCACGCGGTCAGGAAGGACAGGTGGAAAGGAACATGGGAAGGGAGAGACAACCTTCAGTCTGGGATCTGGCTGTGAGTCAGAAACTGATAAACACAACAAACTGATATCAACACAACTGATGAAGCAAAAATTGCCCGAGACTTCTCCTGTCTACCCGTCTACCCGGAGTACGTAAAAACAGCAGAACCATGTTCATGTGGCCTCCTTCACCCTGTCCCAGCAGTGTACCCAACACCACCACCTAACAATGTCAAAGGGGTGCAAGCTTTTTACCCACAAGCCCTAGGGTAAGTGCCGAGCCTTACACCAAGCTCCTAGACCCAGGTAAGCTGAATGGGCTCCTCCCAGGCTCTGTTCATGACCAGCAAACCTTCCCAGGATGCACACTCATCAAGTCACAAGTGACCAAGACAAGGGCTGGCCACAGCTATCTTCTCTGTACCAAGCCAGGACAGCAGGGTGCCCATACACTTTAAAAAAAAAAAAAAAGATTTACTTTATTTATATGAGTACACTGTAGCTGTTTCTAGACACACCAGAAGAGGGCATTGGATCCCTCATTGAGGGCATTGAGCCACCATGTGCTTGTTGGGAATTGAACTCAGGACCTCTGGAAGAGCATTCAGTGTTATTTATTAACTGCTGAGCCATCTCTGCAGGGTGCCCATATTAACTACGCTTTCATCAGACTATTTGTGCTGATGCAAGAGCGAGAAGACGTGTGTATCACAGTCCTCTCAGTGAAGGGTGGAGGAAGGGCTCTGACCTCGTACATGTGAAGTCTCTCTAGCACTTCAACAGCCCGAGAGGAAATCCTTGTGTAAATCCACCCGACAGTAAAGCAGCGCAGGAAGAGTGGCAAGGCCTCGTGGTATCTGAAAGGACAACGCAGCCAGTGGTTTAGTAATTGGGTTCATACCAATTGTAACAAGTGACAAAATGTGGAATTTCTATCCTTAAGATTGTATATTTCAATACTTTGAGTTGTGTGTTCGATTTTCTGCACTATGAAATTAGATCACAGCTAAGCCCCTGTCCCAGGACACTTGGAGAGGTGAGAAGAGAATACATAATAAGAATTAAAACGGAGGTCAGCATTTAAACTTCATCCATAAACTCAGACAAGTTTCCAAATTTCCTAAGACTTGCAGTAAATGGTGAGTTTTACCTTCTTCAAAAATTATTTAAAAATTCATTCTACTATTGACCTTTCTGTATATGTTGCCACAACTACTTAAAATTAAGTTCATGTTGTAACTGACATATAAACTCACGGAAGCTGCATGATATTCTAATACATGCCAGCACTGTAACCGAGGTGAACGCTAGACATTATTCACTTCTGGTTTTGGGCAGTGTCTCAGGGTTACGATTGCTGTGATGAAACACCATGACCAAAATCAACTTGGGGAGGAAAGCTTTTGTTTGCTTTATATTTCCACACCATTGTTTTATCACTGAAAGAAGTCAAGACAGGAACTCAAACAGGGCAGGAACCTGGAGGCAGGAGCTGGTGAAGGGAGGGGTGTTGCTTACTGGCTTGCTCAGCCTGCTTTCTTAAAGATCCCAGGACCACCAGTCCAGAGATGGCTCCACCCACAATGGGCTGGGCCCTCCCCCATCATCACTAATTAAGAAAATGTCCTACAAGCTTGCCAAGAGCCTGATCTCATGGAGGCATTTTTTTCTCAATTGAGATTCCCTCTTCTCAGATGGCCATAGCTTGTGTCAAGCTGACATACAACTAGCCAGTGGAAGGAGCTTGTGTGTATGTTTGTGTTCAAGTGTGTGCAGAGGCAGGTGTCCAAGGAGGCCAGAAGCTGACACTGTCTGCCTTCCTCAACCCTTCAACTTGGTTTTTGGTTTTGCTTTTAATATTTTTAATCTATTGACTATTTCACACATATTATACAATGTATCTTCCTTCCACGTAGTCCCCTCCCCCCCGCCCCCCGCCCCATTACCTTTTTCTATCCCTCCAACTTTCTCTGAGCTCTGAGTTCAAGCTATGGGACCCACCACCGTCACAGGAAAGCAAAACAAAACAAAACAAAACAAACAAACAAAAAACAAAACCAAAACCAACAACAAACCACACAAACACTCACCTCAGGGAAGGGTGGCTTTTCAGTTGGTCCCAGTCCCGTTTCGCACTCTGAGAAAGCTCCTTAGCTTCTTCCCAGTTCCCACTGGCCATGGCCGCTGAGATGTCACTCAGCGCGTGTGCGGCTGCTGCATATCTAAAGAGAATGCCATCGTGTCTTAAGTGGAAGCGGGCTTCCGAAACAGCTACCACATCCTGGCCCCTGGGCTTCTCCAAGAGGGAGAAGTGCGTGTTTATGAAAACGCCAGGGCTGTGCAGGGCAGGACGCTGCTTGCCTCCAATCCCAGCGCTGAGAAGCAGAATCAGAAAGAAGCAGGTGGTTCTCTGGGTTCTAGTTCTACAAAGTGATGTCCAGGCAAGCTAAGACCAACAGAATCCCATCTCAAAAATTAAAACAAAGCATAACACAAAAAGTGAGGTATATCTAAGTTGCATCCTAGCAATAACACAATCTAGTTCTCCCCTCTGCTCAATGGCCATGAACTGATTCCGTCTGCTCTACTAGGAAGACCGAAACAACTACACTGTAAGATTACAAAGCTCGCCCCACTATATAAATCCCACAGCGATTGAATCAGTGCTCCTGGGTCCTGGCATTCACCCAGTCAACAAGTTGAGAGTCACCAAGTGAATGTGTAACTGAATTCAGAACTGTAGCAAGACGGCAGTCTGACACCGTCAGCAATGTAGTTAGAGGTGCCAGAGAGATACTGCCCAAGCCCACAGCATGTCAGAGTAACTCCAAATCGGGACTGCTTCGGGGAGAGAGCAACGATGACATTTTAGTGACTATTTAGTGGAAGAAATATGATGTTTCATTACTTCGTTAGATATGAAAATCAAAGACGCATGACTGACAGGTTCTGAAACAATGAGAGCATATTCACTGTATTTTGAAGAACAGCATGCAATACCAGTAAATACAAACACTAACTTATTAACAAGAAGACATCTTACATCCTGGCGTCAAGTTTGCTCACTGACCCACAGACCCAATAATTTAGGATAGTCCTTATTAACCTTAGATTCCAAGGTCAATAAGAAAACAGAAAAAACATGACCAGGTGCTGGAGCCCAGTGATAGACAGAGCATGTGCTGGTCACACCCAAAGCCCTGGGTCAATCCCAGCACCACATGCCTCACTTCGGTTGGCACACAGGCAAAACGAAAGATTCAGAACTTCAGGGTCATCCTCCAGTAAACAGTGAACTCAAGGGTAGCCTAGGCTACAAGAGACCCGTCTCCAAAAAAAAAAAAAGGAGGAAGAGTGGGGAGAGGAGGAGGAGGCGGAGAACATGTCTGAAGTTGGGGCTGGCAGGTAGTATACCCTCCCCACCTCAAACCACCACCAGGGCAGGAGCAGCCCCTTCACATTCAGCGTCACAACTGATCCAGCTCCCACCTGAACCACACCGACCACACTTTATGAGACCAACAAGCGTCTAGCTATGCAAGCAAGCTCAGCCTCCGTCCGCCATCTGTTGAGTCCTTTTTATACTCCCTCCCCAGACATAACGTGTCCTCCAAGGGTCCCGCCTTAGCATGTGTCTTGCCTCAGCTGACATCGCTCTGCCCACCAGCCCAAGTCTGCAGAAGCTGCAAGAAGCCACGGCACAGCACCAGAAGTTTCTTCGTGTGTTTCTCTCTATGGAGTCCCAACAAATGGAGCTCAACTACGCAATGCAAGGCGGACCAATACACGTGTCCTTTCGCGTGCTTGCTTTAACAGAACATCCTTTCACCTGTGTCTGCTTCAGTGCAATGTTCCTTCACGTGTTGGCCCCAGCAAATCACCATCCAACACAACTGACTCTCCAAAGAACCCTAAGTTTCCACTTCATTGATCTGCCCCCTTACATCTAATAATAATGGAGTCATTTCTGCTATCAAACTATTTCTGATACACTCAACTGTCTCCACGACTACCACCCAGTCCAGATGTCGCCATTATCCTCACCCAGACCAGCACCACAGTCAAACCATCTTCCTTCGGCTCTCCTGCTACCCTGTGACTTGAGCTCCATAGGCTGTTCTGGTTAAAAACATGGAACACCCCTTCAGCTACTTCCCAATACTAGGGGAACAGACGCAGGATGACCCCATCTCATTCAGGTCAAGGATCCTCCAGTCCCTGCAGCCTGTCCCTACACTACTGCTCCCCAGAGCCAGACCAGAAGCTGCCTGTTTCTCTAACACCGTCAAACCCTCCACACCTCTGCTCATCTTATTGCTGAAGGCGTGCACACGCAGTCCACACATGGCTGCCTTTCTATTCTCATGTCTTATTTCTGACGTCGACTCTCCAGGGCCACTCCCTGACACTGCTTAGAAGGTAGAACTTCTGCAGCCTACCTCTCAATGGTCACATCACATTTTAAAAATATTTGCTACTTTTAATTTATGTGAATGTGAGTTTTACCTGCATGTGCTTAAGTATGCTGTGTGTCTACCTGGTGCCCACAGAAGCCAGGAGAGGGTGAAAGATCAGATCCCCTGGAGCTGGAGTTACAGATGTTGTGAACAGCTGTGTAGATGCTAGAGCAGCAGAGGGCCAAACCAAGTCCTCTGCAAGCACAGTGAGTGCTCTTAGCTGCTGAGGCAGCCCTATCAACCTATCACATAACTTTTTACACAGTTTCCTGCTTATTATTTTCACAGTGAGCGGTAGCCCCATGTAGGCCGCAACATTACCTCCTTCACTACTGTTACTCTACTCACTGCCTAGAGCATAGGAGATTGAAGGGCCAGCCTAGAGTCCTAGACGAGAAAATTCCTATCTCAAAACAAACAAACAAAGACCTACACCATTTTTTTCAATCATAGCCTCTTTCTGAGAATCAAGCCAACATTCATAAGACCCTTGAAGCGCTGTGTAGACTCACCAGTTCTATCTCGCCGTGTACGCGCAAGCTCTCAACAGCCAGGGCTGAGGCTGTGACTGGAAAACATAATCTTTTTTGTCCTTATTTGTCCCAGCAACAAAGGCACAAGGCAGGGTTGTCAATCATCTGTGTTACAGAAGTGCTTCCTGCCACAGCTACTCAGGCATATCACTTAATGAAAATCTTTTGTGGTTTCACCTCAGAACACACTGCCTGGTGACTAAGTGCATGTGAACATTCTCCGAGTAGGTGCACACTGCACGTAAGGAAGGCAAGGGATGATAAACCTATAGACATGAAAATTACTTGGCAGGCAAGAGAAAAAACAATAGGACCTCTTCTTAAATTTTAAAATGTGCACAGGTATTACAGCAACTTAGCATGGCCCCACCTGATGAGATCCTCTCTGTCCCTGAAGATCTGGGTCTTCCGGCTGATAGTGTACTGAGGAAACTCCATCCGGCCCAGATTGACCAATAGCACGGTAGACAGCTGACCCTGACCTCCACAAGCAGCTTCTTCGTCTTCCATGGAGTCAGTCAGGGAGAACAGAAGCAAGATTCGGGAAAACACAGCCCTTGGGCCTTTACAGACTCGAAGGGACCGGCCAGCCAAGTCTTTAGCTCTGAAATATGTGCAACACAGAGTTATCTCTTTAGCTTTTGAGCATTCGGATATGAGATTTTACAAATTATTCTCAGTCATTGTTCGAAACATGCAGCATTTGTCACTCCCTGCTGTGACAATGGAGTGTTACCTAGCCTCAGAGCTCAAAGACTTACTTAGGGACATGGAAAATAAATAAATTATTACCTCCAATGGTTTCATGCGTAGTTTTACTCAGTGATGGTGCTTTCTCCCCCAGCCACAGATTATGTAGAGTTTACCATGGCCATGAACACTCAACACCAGGGAAAACTCAAAAGAACTTATCACCTCTGATATTAGCAATTCTCATTTCTTGATTTGAAAGGTCATCTAAAGACTAGGAATCCCTGGTACTGGTCTTCAGCACCACAAACAACACAGAGCCCTTCCTTTGGGGCACTCACTTACCTTCTCATGGTGTCCATTACTGGAATAACAAAATCTATTCAGAGAATTCTAAGGCCTCAACTCCCCAGGAGCCTCTACCATAGGCTTTCTTAAAACAAAAACAAGTGTCCATGTATTTCTTTGTGTGTATGCCCACATACCTGTGGGGACATACCCATGCCACATATGTGTAGAGGTCAGAGAACACCTGTCAAAGTTGGTTCTCTCCTTCTACCATGTGGGTCCTAGAAATCAAAGTTAGGTTCTTGGAGACAAACTCTTTTACCTGATAAGGATTTAATACTTCACTAGGTAAACACACTTTTCTTTTTTCTGGTACTAGGGATTGAACCTGGCTTGGGTCTTGCACACACTAGGCAAGTGCTTGACCACTGGGCTATAACCCACCCTAAGATGTTATACGTCTGAAGCCAACTTCTTCAATATATGATTCATTAAAATGGAGTCATTTATAATATACGAAATATACAAGTATCTCATTTTATCCTACACTGTTCTGGAATAATGGGCCCCGTGCTAATGTAGATATACATTGAGACTTTATAGATTTCATGGTAGAAGAACCCCACAGGTTTTCATGGCCTTCCCTCAAGTGCTTTTTAAAAACTAAAGAGACCACCAGAGTTCTGGGTAAAATGTTTTAAAAAATGATGCATGTTAAGCCTGGCTCAATGACGTTCCAATAAAAAGTTTACTAAAGTAAAAGTATGACCTGCAGCTTGTCCTAAAGTCCATAGGAACGGGAGTTACAGCTGCTGAAATGTCCTCTTCTATGGCACATCTTAGATAATACATTATGAGCATGTACCAAAGGCTTTTACTTCACTGCGCATATCGAAGTCTATCCGCCTCCTCCCCACGCCAGCATAACTGTAGCCATTTTGATCCATGCGTGCCAGCTATTTCATATTATTGCTGTAACATGCCTGCCAATCACTGACACAGAAAAATCACTTAATTCAGGGCAAGGTCATGGTGATCACATATCCTGTTATGTTTTGAGATTTGTTAATCTGAAGAAATTCCACAAAGCTTGGCGTAGGACCCATCAAATTAAAGGTCAATCTGAACTGTCATGTCGAAATGGCTCGGATCAGCGCCGACCACTGGGCAGCACTTCCTGCACCTACGTATGAGCTCACTGAGGTTTTTGTGGGTTTTGTTTTTTTTTTTCCTTTATGAGCTGACAGAGAAAGATGTTTGTCATCGTAGCTTCAGATAATTCTGAGCCATGTCCCCGATCCAGTCAGTATTAGGGTGTTCACTCAATAAACTATCCCTGTCTGACTCAGATCGGCATTTGTGTGGTTTATGGGGCAACTCATGGACCCCAACAGTGTACTGATTTTTCTTGCTTCTAGAAATTAGCACAGTCTTACACAAGAATTTTAGAGAAACCACCAATAAAGCACTGAGGACAGGATAGTGAGGGCTTTCCATTGTCAAACCCAATACAACTGCCACAGTCAGCCACAGTCTGAAAAGATACAGTCTAGACTACCCAGTTATTATGCTTATCTACATAGCAAATGTTTTCACTGATGCAAGGAACACAGACCTTTTTAACATCACTGCTCTGATTCCAGGCTGAGCCTTGCCCCACGTGCAGACTGAGCGCTGCTTGGCCAGTCTGAGAAAGGCATCTACCAGCCGCTGCTTCTGCCCACCGGGACTCACCAAGTGGAAGGTTTTGGCCAGGGCTTTCAGCTCAGGAGCAGAAAGGAGTTCAAGTACATCAGAGAGTTCTTGCAACTCAGATTCTGCAACAGTTAAGACAACCAAAAGTAAGTTAAAAGCAATTTCATAGAACTTACTATTATCTGGCATTATTTACTTGGGGTAGGAAGAGAATGAGCTAGATGTGAATGAAATGAAATTTTACTATAGAAATTGTAATAAGTTTTCCAAAACAAAGCGGGGTTTGCCAAGTATTCACCAAACTCTTTCGATTAAAGGCTAGGGTCAACAGCGGGGTGGTGACGGCACAGGCCTTTAATCCCAGCACTCAGGAGGAAGAGGCAGGAGGATCTCTGAGCTGGAGAGCAGCCTGGTTTAGAGTCAGTTCCAGGTCAGTGAGGACTACACAAAGAAACCATGTCTCAATAAAATCAAACAAGCAAACCCTATTACAGACAACAAACCATGAACAAAGTTTCCTGGGCTACATCTTCCGTCGTCCTCATCTGTAGCCATATGAGAGGCCTCTCCAATCTAGCTCACAGAGTGAAGTGGTCCTCAGCTCTCCTCCACTCTGCCCTCTACCTATCACATGGGAAGCCTTACATGGGCTCAGTCCTCCAGTATCCTGCTACAGTGCACCCCAGATACCACAGCAAGGTGAGTGCACTGGGCTAAAGCAGACCCAGCCGTGTCACCTAGGTAAGCCAGGTCCTTAACCAAAGGGAGCTCATCTCCTACCACAGTAATTACTCACGCCAGGCAGTAAAAGGTGGTAAAGAAAAACAGCTAGGCACTGGAGAGATGGCTCAGCAGTTAAGAGCACCTGCTGTTCTCCCAGAGGACCCAGAATCGGTTCCCAGCAGCACAGGGACCCGATGCCTCTGGCCTGCTTGGGCACCTGTACTGTCAAGCACACAGTCACATGAAGACAAACACAGCGACACAAAAGTAAAAATGAGCCTTTTTCTTTCTTATGGAAAAACAAAACTGTTTGAAGCCAACAAAGCCTGACAGAGAGGGTGGTGGCTTTACACAGGACAGACACGCAGATGTCTTCTGAGGATAGAATCAAATGTAATGTGGTTAAATGGTGGGCCCTGTCCTATGGAGAAAGGAAATCAAGTCCAAGGTTCTGCAACAAGAATGCATCCACCATGACAAAGACCACAGAGGACTGCACTGTGACTGCAAGAGGCAGAGGGACAGCCATGCAGCATCCATGGTGAATCACAAGGGGCTCCGGCTCTGCTCAGGTTTAGAGCTAAGTCCCCAGCAGCCGTCAATGGGTGTGCCACCGACCAAACATGTTCATCTATATGCACGGCATCTTCTAAGTCAGGAATAAGCAAAGATCAGCTTCCGCCGAGGAATGAAAAGTACCGTGGGCCACTCGAGCCAAGCGGCTGGTAGACCTCCACCTGTTTACCCAGCATGCTCTCTGCCTGTATCCCATCCAACCCCACCCTGGCAATCACCCCAACATCTTTACCTTCTGTTCCCACCATAACCTCTTCCCACTAAAGCCACCTGCTGTGATTGTTTATTCTGTCAAAAGTGTCCACGACTCGCCGGTTCTCTAGTGTTCGTTCACACAGCTCTGACTGGAATCTAATGAAATTCTACAGGCAATCCGCACGCAGAGGTGGCACGTGTGGACAGGGTGGGGACAGATGTCTGTCAGTGGAACACTGGTTTCACTGCAGCTGGCTTTATTTTGTCAGAGGTGAGGAGTTTGAGTCAGATGAATCAAGTGCTCGCTGCAAGGCAGAAGCCCAAGAGGAATGTCCTCGTTCTGAGGACATCCCATCTCCAGGTGACTGAACTTGCACCAGGGCAGCAGTGGCAGTCCACCCTTCAAGGCCCTCTCAGCTATCACCCAAGCACCTGAGAGCCTTAAATCACAGGATAACCCGCTGTCCCAAGTTAACAGCATCTAGAGCTTTTTATAAAGCAGCTGTTATTTAGCAGATACTAACCAGGAGGTATCACACCAACATTCCCATAGTCCACTGAAAGTGAATCTTTTTGTTTTGTGAGACAGGGTTTCTCTGTGTAGCTCTGGCTATCCTGAAACTCACTCTATAGACCAGGCTGGGCTTGAACTCATAGATCCAGCAGCCTCTGACTTTTGAGTGTTGAGATTAAAGGCATGTGCCATCGTTCGGCATGAAAGCCATTCCTTAAATCCCATTTCCTTCTCAGGTCCTCCTAACCGTACCTGTCTCTAGAAAGCCCGAGTCCTTCAATTCTTCAACCACAGGGGTTAAGTCGGAGGCAATCTCTTCATACTCCAGTTTACTCATTTTAATCCAGGTTAATTTACGTTGAAAGAGTCTCACATACAACTTTTGACCACTAGCTGCAACAAAGGGAAGAACAAAAAAAAAAAAAAAAAGCCAAAAAAAAAAATTAACTTTCTTCTAAAAAACATACAGAGTCCATTTACTTTTAGATATGAAGCAAATATGTATTATTAGAAATATACACATATACACACTAGCCAGCTGGTGGCCCATGCCTTTAAAGCCAGTACGAGGCAGGGATAGAGGCAGAGGCCAGAGGTCAGAGGCCAAAGGCCAGAGGGCAGGGGCAGAGGGCAGGGGCAGATCTCTGAGTTTGAGGCCAGGAGGCCAGCCCGGTCTACAGAGTGAGTTCCAGGACAGCCAGAGCTACACAGAGAAGCCCTGTCTAATAAACAAAGGAAAAAAGAAAGAAGGAAGGAAGGAAGGAAGGAAGGAAGGAAGGAAAGAAAGAAAGAAAGAAAGAAAGAAAGAAAGCAAGCAAGCAAGCAAGCAAGCAAGAAAGCTATCGCCATAGTAACTGATACTTCACACAGATATTTGCACAGCAGATGTCACCAGGCACAAGACCTTGTTTTCAATGGGCCTATCCTCGACACAGAGCCAGCCCACCATACTTCCACAGTGACTCCTCGTGGTCATTAGACTACTGACCCTTCCATTGCGCACAAATCAGATAAGAAAACTCTGAAAGCCAACAGGCTGAAGATACCTGACAGCTGGTAAAACTTAGTTATAATCCCCTTCTCCTCATCATCGAAGAGCTTCAGGTCCTCTTCGTTCTCAAGGATGGCCTGCAGCACCACCAGGAAGCTCCTCAGGTAGTAGGGGTGGCTCAGTGAGGGTTGAGCTGTCTCACTGGGAACACCACAGCTGGACCCCTGCTCCAGAGGGCTGCAAGGCCTTTGTCTCTGTAAGACACTGCCAGCTTCCCTAAGCTCTGGGTTGTATCCTTGTGTAGATGACAATGTGTCATGGGGAGGGCCGTTTGACTCCGCCTCTCCAGACACTAGCGTTTTGACCTCAGTGTCAACAGTCATTTGTACTTCTTCGTGACTGCACACCTCAAGCTCCTCAGCAAGCCCAACATCTACCCTTCCGGCACCTTTTCGCTTTACAAGAGTGTCTCCCAAAGTGGATTTCATGTTTCTGAGGAGAGTTAAATCTGAGGGCGGTAATGTGGAAGCATGCTCTGAGGATGCAGGGGTGAGTGCTGGCTCTCCACAGGAAGCTTTCTGGCTTTCATCTTGCATTATTTTACTGCTCTTTACCTTCTGTTCTGAGGCATTCTCTTCCTTCAGAGGTGCACATGAATATATGTTTTCCTTTTGGGAACTGTTCAAAATCTCATCTTTGTCTTCCATGTCTGGACGGTTATCAACCAGGGTGCTGCCTGGTATGGACAGAGAAGTCTGTGGGCAATGACTGACTAGTCCCTCATCCTTAGCGAGGGATTTTTTAGCTTTTACATATCTTCTGGACAATTTTGAAGACAGACTTCCCAAAGGCATAATTTCCACACTCTGATTTGGAAGTTCATTTTGATTTTTGCACACCAAGGCATCTTTAAAATAGGGACTGGTCTGCTGTTGTATGCCCAGTTTTGAACCACGTTGGACAGGGATTAAACTTCTCTTTGGTGGTGATAATTTCTGAGGTGTCACATCTTCTAAAGGAATACTGGGTAAATCTGATGTAGGCACAGTTGGACTCTTTAATCCAGCCTGATCAGGCTCAACTTGAACCACATCACCGCTGTTAGCACACGACTCATCAAGGTGCCGGATAAAGTCATACCTGGGAACCATTTTATGACAAATTGAACATGCAAGTTTAGCAGGTGGTGCACTGTTAAAATACGAAGTAATCGAATGAGATTGGCTTTTTGTAGTTTTGCTAGTAGATAAGCTTCTACGGGGTCTTTTTCGATCAGGTGATTTCCTTTGTGACGCCATAATTATTGGAAAAAGTGGGCGACCCAAGAAGAAAATCAGGTAATCTCAGTTGAACTGAAATGTTTTACTTTCATTCACTTGGCCTGAATTAATAAAAAAGGTCCCTGCTACCTCCTCATCAGTTAATACTGCGGCCACCTCGGGTGAAGGACCTTCAAGGTTTACTTTTACTCTCTCCGTGAACTAATACAAAGTGAAATAACATTTGCTGTTATTATTCGTTCAACTTCTTCCTACAAAGTAAAATACATGAGTTAAAAATATTTTTATGCATTAACGGGGTCGGGCGACAACTGAAACGTAGAATGGCAACTTCTGGAATGAGAACCCTGAACTGGATACAGATCCGGCCCGTCCTGCAGCTCCCCGCAGGCTCTGTGTTCCTCGCTTCGGAAGGACTAAGCTGCACTTACTTTCGGGACCTTTCTAAGAACCGTTCGTCTTAAAAAGAGGACGCTGACTCGCTCAGACTCTCCTGAACTCACTGCAGCGGAACCGACTCAGTCGCTCTCGAAGGCGTGCTGCCGCTCTACGCAGCCCGGACCAGCCAGGACTCCCAGCCGATCTGCGCGTCTCCGCCCCAAGGCTCAGCTAGTGGAGACCAGAGTGATCGAGCAGAGGGGATCAAAAGAGAACTGGAGGGTGTAGACTGTGCAAGCTGTGACATGATTGTACTATACTACCTTAAGTGCTTTACAAGTAGTACACTAGGGTAGCACAACAATAACCGCTGTGGTAGTAATTCCTTTTTTGTTTTGTTTTTGAGACAAGGTTTCTCTGTAGACTCACTCTGTAGACTAGGATCGCCACTAACCTACAGAGATCATCCTGCCTGTGCCTCCAGAGTGCTGGGACTAAAGCCATACATCACCTTACCCAGCATTCCTAACAACTAAAAATTAATGAAAAGAGATATGGCTATGATATGCTAATCATAATAAATATATTATGATTAATTTGACTTGAGAAGAAGGACCAGAGAAAGTTAGAGAAACAAAGAAAAAATAGAAAAGCCAAACAAATCAGGTCAATAATGACATTAAATGGTCACTGATTAATATACTTTAAAGGTAAAACTAGTCAGATTAGACTTAAAATATAGTTCCTAACTATGTGCACACGCAAGAGCCTGGTATCGCAAATTGTTAAAATTTCCACAAAAATACAAACTCTTAGGACTATGTAATAGTCAAATCACTGATAAAACTTAACACCTTAAAGTGTAGGGAGATGAGGGGATTACTCAAAAGTATTTATTCAGAGGAAAAG
This sequence comes from Tokudaia tokunoshimensis, assembly GCA_036184795.1. Lineage (NCBI taxonomy): Eukaryota > Metazoa > Chordata > Mammalia > Rodentia > Muridae > Tokudaia > Tokudaia tokunoshimensis. Next base: position 39,793,371 of record BTHU01000001.1, read on the forward strand.
GATAAATCCTATTTTGAATAAAATTTAGGAAAGTTTCTGGGTGTGGTGATACACACCTTTGAATGCCAGCACTATCGAGGCAGGAGTAAGTGGATCTGAGTTGGAGGCCAGCCTGGTCTACACAGGCTACCTGTGGCTGCACAGTGTGACTCTGTCTCAGAAACAAACACCAACTTGGGGAAAATGTTTAATGTCCTATTAGTGGTGCCATAGTCAGAGAATGGTCCCCAAACTCACGTGTTAAAATGTAATGACCAGCAGAGAAATGGCTCAGCAGGTAAAGCCTGATGACCTGAATTTGAGCACCAGGATCCATATGGTAGGAGAGAACAGACTGCTAAAAGTTGTCCTCTATCTCCAGACTTGTGCTGAAGTGTGAGGACAGAGCCCTGCAGAGAATGGGTACAATCAGCACCGTGGTGAAAAGGGATGGGGACAGGGACTAGAGATGGCTCAGAGGTTAAGAGCACTTGCTGCTCTGGCAGAAGACCTGGGTTTAGTCCAAGCAACTAGACCAGTTGGCTCACAACTACCTGCAACTCCAGGTCCAGGGGGCCAGTGCACATACATACACGCAGGTGCTCACACATACACGGCAAGGCTGGGGCAGAGCCCTGCCCTTCTACCTAACCAAGCAAGGATGAAGCGACAAAATGCCATTTTGTTCCCGATTCCCCCTCACCAGACACCACATTCTCTGAGCTATTAACTATAAATTATCCAAACTTAGTTCATTGTAGCAACACGAGTAGACTCAGAGAACCAGTGTTTCATCTAATCCCACATGACCTTGTTCTACCGGCTTACAGCCATGTTCAGCATTAATAAAGAACTCTTTTTTTTTTTTTGGTTTTTTGAGACAGGGTTTCTCTGTGTAGCCCTGGCTGTCCTGGAACTCACTTTGTAGACCAGGCTGGCCTCGAACTCAGAAATCCTCCTGCCTCTGCCTCCCAAGTGCTGGGATTAAAGGCGTGCGCCACCACCGCCCGGCTAATAAAGAACTCTTAAATAGGATCTTCACCCTTGGGTTTGGCCTCTGCAGATAAAACACAAGAGCCTTTCCAGTCTTTCTCAGTTTTAGTCTCGTTTTCTACCCATCCGGAATAAGGCTGGTTATTTTCCCATCAAGTCATGACATTATCAATCAAAGGCACTTCATAATGGATTTAGTGGGACTAAACCCATGTAGTGTGGAGTGGGGAGGTATGAGGAGTGAACATATAGTGGTCACAGGGGACTCTGAAGACTGTCAGTCTGCATTCGAAGCTGTATTGTTGCCACTGGATTCCCGTCTTGACCATGTCTGCCCTCTCCATATCTTACTCTGAACTGCAATCTCTCTCTTTGTTCAGGCATTAAGATTTTCCAAGGGGGAAATGTTGGCATATTTGTCTTATTACATCATTAGTTTCTTCTCTACCTCCTTTCCATCTCTTATTCCACCCTCATCCCTTCCACCTCCCTAACACTAGGTAGGAAAGAATGCTGGCGGGGAAAGGAGGCATAGACCTCTATAGGCTACTTTCTGCTGCTTAGGGTCCTTAGATTCCTTGGGGCAAGTCCATCCTTCAGAATAGCCAGCAGTCCAGCAAACCAGCAATAGCAAACGCAACAGCAGCAGGGGCAGCAGCAACCACAGGCCCTCTCCAGATTCCCAGAAGTAAAGTATCTGCAACTGGTAAAATCCCTCCACCCCCAAGACAATATATTTCACAGCCATGTACAAACTGAAGTAGCCCCATATCCCACACCTGGGATTAAAACAAAAACATATTCATATAACATAACTGGATTTTTAAAGAAAACAAAGCTCTCACTACAGAGAATTGTGTAAGTCACATACATGAAAGTGCTGTTTTGTGAAATAAGACACAGTAGTGGGAGAAAATCAGTATGTACACAGACAGCTGGTTATGAGCCAAGCGGCAGGCTCTGGGTGCTTCTCATAGCAGGAAACATGGTGACAAAGTGGAATCAGCTCACTAATGCAGGAAGAGGGTGTGGAAACTCAGGCCTGAAACCCACATGGGCTTTCTATTATTTGGTTTTTGTTCTTTCAAGGTCTAGTATGATCCAAGCTGGTGACTAACTCACTATGGAGCTGAGGAAAATTCTGTATTTCTGATCCTCTAGCCTTCATCTTCGGAGTGGCTGGATAATAGGTATGTGCCACCCCTGGTCCTAGAGAGGCATTCAAATTCAGTTTGTCACAGCACTGTCAAGTCTCAAATAGTTCCCGTCAAGCAAATATGGGTTGTTTTTGTCAACTTAACACAAGGCAGGATCATCTAGGGAAAAAAAGAACCTCAATTAAGAAAATGCCTCTAAAGACTCCTGTAGGGAAGTCTGTGGGACATTTCCTGGACCAATGATTGACAAAGGGAGAGCCTGGCCCACTATGGGTGGTACGACCCCTTAGGAACTAGAGCTGTGTTGTATGTGTGAGATGGGAAAGCCAGAGAGAACAAGCCTGTAAACTATTTCTCCACTGTCTTTGATTCAGTTCCCGCCTCCAAGTTCCTGTCTTGAATTCCCTCAGAGATGGACTGTAGGCTGTAAGAAGAAAGAAGCCCTTTCCTGCACAAGTGACTTTTGCAATGGCCTTTATTAAAACAAGAAGCAAACTAAGAGAGTGCTCAGGAATTTTATTATAAAACAGAATGACAGAAACGTAGTTTTATACATTAAATTTAAATATATTACAGCTTTAATTTATGAACAGAAATGTCCTGTTTTTTCTTCTTTATCTTTCCAGACTGTTTTGCATCATTAATCTGCATTTTTACTTGATCTTGCAATTTAGAAAAGAATGCCTGAGATGACTTTAAGGGCTTATCTTTTCGTTCATCCTGCAGTTAAAACAAAACAGAGATGTTACAAAATGTGCTTATGTGAGAAAACCCAAAGTCTAACAGTACATTATGATTACAACAACGAATAAACACATAAAGATGAAAAGCCACAGCAAGAACTCAGCCAGCTACCTTAACAAATATTTTCCAGTATTACAGCACCCTTGTATCTTAAGGGGGAAGAGAGAGAAGAAACCTCGCTGTCAGACCTGCTTTTGTAAAGGTCATACACAGAAAGGCTGCTGGTGCTGAGGCCACCCTTGAGCAGTGTCTCTAGAGCGCAGAGGCAACTCTGACACCCTAGTTGAGAAACAGCCCAATGCATGCCCTGCACTCCCCCAGGCCTCTCCTTACTTACCTTTAACAAGGACACTTTGCCTGTTTTGGTCAACTGTTTGAGCTTCTCGGAAGCCGCAGCTCTGCTGGACCTAGACTGATCTGGGTTGCTCTTTTCAAGCAATTTTCTCCGCTTCTCCTTCTCCTTTATTTTCAAACGCTTCTGATATTTCTTTTTCCTTCGTTCTCGTTTCTTGTCTGTAGCTGTTTTCTCAGCAGCTGTTTTTAGATCTCCAGCTTTATTTTTCTCCTATTAAACAAACAAACTCTAAGCCACTACTGTACTAATTGCTATTCTTGACTGTCAACATGACTACACCCGGAATGAACTCTGTCTGCTGAGGGATGAAATTCGCACACAATGGCCAATGGCTGTGTCTGTGAGCTTGCAGAGCGAGCCTTGTTGGTTCCAAGCTCTAGTAACTCTTAAAGCCTACACTATGTTCTTTGCCAGAAGTCTGAGTAATCTGCCCCAAATGAACTCACAAAGGAGACAGAGCTATGCTCTCCAGCTCCCAGTACTGGTCAACGAATGGGTGCTCTCCAACATGGGTCACAGGACACATCTGACTCAGCCTTGGCTCTAAGCTGTGAATGACAAGCCCTGGGTTTGGATTAGTGTGTCCCAGATATCAAGGGAGAGAGGAAGCAGGGAATCCTATCTCCAGTGAAGACTGACTTCCTTATTTCTCCTGAGCTGTCAGCTCACCATACTGGGTTGTTGGCATAAGATGGCAGAAGTTCTGAGGTAAGTGGTCATGTAACAACACAGGTGAGACAGAAAGAGACCCTGGTACTACTCCAGAGTACATATGGGCCTGCCAGAAGCCACTGTTTCTGTAAGGGAAGAATTTCCATGTTTAGGAGTCAGAGATGCCAGCACCTGATTATGCAATGTGTTCCAGTGTCCAAATTGGTCTGCTGGATTCTAGATTACAACACTGCACTAGGCTTACAGTGCCCTAGGCTTACACTGCAGTTTATTATTATTAAGGACAAAACCAGCATGGGGTGAGCTAATACTAAAGTATTACTGGATTTTTACAAGGCTGAAACAGGCACTTAAAGCATTTATAATTATCTTTCTATCTGCAACTTTGACTGAAGCTTGAATATACAGATTGATTTTTAGGTATTATATAATCATTTGGCTCACTATGTAGGCATCCATAGTCAGAGGATCAATCCCAAAGCCCTGTGGATACTCTAAGTGACTACACGCTCAAGTCTTGTATATAAAATGAATCATTTATATCACCTACATTCACGCTTCCATACACTTCAAATTGTGTATAGATTACATGAAGTCCTAGGATAATAAAAGCACTACATACAAATAACTGTTGTAATGTCTGCACACGATCAATTCAGATTCAGCTTTACTGAATATTTTCAAAGTGCAGTTGGCTGAATCCATCAATGTACAACTCAAGTTATAGGAGTATGGGGAGATACACCTAGAAATTACTGAGATCTAAACCTCAAGGGAAGTCGCATTAAATAAATGCAGATCTAGCTGCAATGCAGATCTTACTTGCAGGGAGTCACTAAACATCCTCATACTAGCTTCTTACCTTGATTTCCTCTGGGGCCAGGAGGGCTGCATCACTGACACTCACTGGGGCCACTTCCTCCATGGTTATGGCTGGCAGATTCGATACAACTTTAATTTCAGGTACAGGCTAGAAAAGAGATAAGGCATTTAGTGGGGAGAAGGAAATGGAGCACGCATTGGCCATCAACTTTTTTTTACAGCGTTGACTTCCTCTGTATATATTAGGGTTGTTGTCTTGGTGTTTTGGGAGGGGGCACCTAACAGTGGGAGTGTCTCTGACTCTTTCACCTGCTCTTAGGACACTTGTCCCACTGGGCTGCCTCACCCAGCCCTATGAAAGGATCTGTAATTACTCTTATTGCATCTTGTGCTCTGTTGAGATCCCTGGGAGGCCTCGGGAGGTGGAAGAGGGGGTCTGAAGGAGAGGAGGAGGGTGGTGAACTGAGAGAAGTAGAGGGAGGAGAATTAAAAAAAAAAATCACACACTGAAAACAAAACAACTTCCCCCTCAAAAACAAACAAACAAAAAACCAGAAAACAAAATAAAACAAACAATTACCGTGCTGACTGGAATGACCACGACAATGGGCAATATCAAAGCCATGCCAGTAGCATTTACACCTACATAGCCACATATCTCAGCCTCAGCCAAATACCACTCCACATCACCTATGCAGACATTCTCAAGCGATCCCATCCACTTAATAAAACTTGGTGATTTGTTATCATGTTGCTTTTTGTTGTGAAAAATATCTAAGCTCTCTGGTGAAATATATGAAAAAAAAATGCTTATTAGAAAAATACAAACTATTCAAGCTACTAGAAACCTCTCTTTATACATTATCATGGAGTGGTATAAAAGTATAAAAACTAAAATAAGGTATATGAGGGAATGTTAATATGCCATCTTGTGAGAGGCTGAACGGGTACTGTATAGTTACTATCATTTCAGGATACCAGTGTCCAAGCCAGGCACAGAAGACAATGTTCCTGGGAAATGTCTTAAGAGCAAAACCACATGAGAAACAGGACAGGAGCCCAGACTCTAAGCAAGAAGAAAATGTGGAATGTGAAAAACAATCCCTTCTAAGCAGGCCACTGTCCAGATATTATGAGAAATACTGTGCTCTCCCACAGTCAAAAACTAACAGAGAGGAAATCTCAAAATACAATATAACACGGCAGCTGGTGAACAGTTCATACCTGCAGAGACAGTGTGTAAAATACGGACACACATATGACAGGGAAATATTAAAAGACCTGTAACAGCCATGAGCACTGCTAGAGGGTAAAGTGCGAGACAACAAACAATCCTTTAGACCAAGGCAAAGCAGAGGCTACGGAAATGGTCGAGGGGCCAGGAGCTTGACCTGAATTTAAATCACCACATATAAAAGATGGGCATATATATGTGCACAAGCCTGTTAAGTCCAGTGCTGGCGAAGAGGAGACAGGCAGAACCTGGGAGCTCACGGACAAGTTAGTCTATCTGAAACAGCGACCTTCAAATTCAATGGAGAAATGGGAAGGAGAGCAATAGAGGGAGACACTGGACGCTTCCCTCTGGCCTCTGCATGCTTGCATCTAGACTAGTCTTTAGATCCTGACAGCCAAAAGGACAGCAAAGGGCAACGTGAGCAAACACCAACAGGATGGTTCACGCCCGTGTCAGGGAACTACAGATGGCTGTAAGTAGATGAACTTAACGAGTCAGTAGATTCCCATCCAGCCCAGGAAAGACTGCGGACTGGAAGGAGCCTGAGGTCTCGGACTGGCTGGAGCACACTAAGCAGTGCAGAGCAAGAGCCCAGGATGAGTTCTGCCCTCCCACTCCCGCCTGCGGTGTGCATCTGCAAAATGGAAATGTTAAAATCCTGAGTGTTTTGGGCAGTGAAAGTGATGTAAGCAAAGGACCTAATATGACTTGCAGCTGGCACCAATCAGTGTGAGGGACAGACGCCATCACACAATCAAACACAACTGAGAGTCAGGTGAGGAGGACTCGCTGAGGCTCAGGGCTGAAAGGGACCAGGCTGCAGCAGGGTGGAAGGCAAAGTTAACCCAGGAACCAAGGGACCCCCGTACAGAAGCCCGACTGTAACTTGCAGGTGTGTGTCCTGACACCGACTGAAAAGCGAAGCTCTTCAGAGCTCAGAGCTGTTCAGTTCACACAAGCTGCTTATTTGTACCTCACTGCAAACTCACATACCGGTTTGGGGATGAAGTGGAAGTTTGACAGGGCATCCAATTTTAGGAAGAGAGAATCCATCATCTTCTGAATTTCTACATGCTCTGGATTTTCTTCTTCTTCAGTTTTTTGCTAAATGAGCAAGGTCAACAACAGATGAAGCAGCTTAACAACGTACCACAGGAAAAAACACTACAGGCAATGAAGGAAGTTTCTCAGAAGCACAGCTTTAACTACCTAGCAACATCCCAGCCCATCCTGGTGGCCGGCACACACCTTTAATGTCAGCACTCGAGAGGCAGAGGCAGGCAGATCTCTGTGAGTTTGGGGTCACAGAGGGCTACACAGTGAGATCTTGTCTCAAACAAAAATAAAAAACAAAAGCAAATCCCATTCAGGGATGATGGTGCTACCAGTAATTCCTAACACTCAGGAGACAGAGGCAGAAGTACTACAAGTTCAAGACCAGCTTGGGTTAAATAGTATTACCTTGTTTTTAAAAAGTAGGAGAGAAGAATGTTCCCAAAGTAAAATCATAGGTATTGCACCAAGATGGTGCCAGTGCCTGCCAAAGACCACAAGGGGCGAACATTTTAGTACCCATTACCTCTGAAATTTAGAACAGTTTAACTCGTTTGGCATTTTCCAACAAGAGTTAAGCTAATGAGAGTAGGATCACTAAATTTAAGGGATATTAACAAATGTTGGTGAAGATGAAGAAATTAGATCCCCGGGAATTGGTAGCAAAGTAAAATGGTGTAGCCACAGTGGCAGCAAGCATGGCAGTTCACAGAAGGTTAAAGAGAGTTAGCATTTCCCTCTAGATATGGACCCAAGGAAACTAAAGCAGATAAACACACACACACACACACACACACACACACACACACACACAGCGTAGGATTTGCTATATACAGAAGGTGGAACAGTCCCACATGTTCAACTGAAAAAAATGAAGAAATTGTGGCACATATGTAGATAGAATTCTATCCAGCAATAAAATAGAAATGAAGTGCTGATATGTGCTGTCCAACATGAAGACATAATGCTAAATGAAAGTCACGAATTATGGCAAAACAGGCAAATCCACAGAACTAGGGTGGAACCTGGCAGAGAGCGAGAGGAATAGGAAGCAGTAGCTTAGTGAGCAAGGATTTGGGGGACTACAAACAGGCAGCACGTGCTTAAAACTACAGTAAGTGCTTCTGAATTATTAATTTACTTATTTGTGGTTTTTCAAGACACTCTCACTATGTAGCACAGAGCCATCGCAAAATATGATCATCTGTGTTATCAGTCTCTGAGTCCCGGCACTTCAGGAGTGTACATCATGCCTGACAAACTGTCTATGGAAAACAAAATGTTTAATTTTATGATATGTGAATGTACTTTGTTAAAGATTTACTCAGATTAATCACATTGATATGCACATAACAGTCATTTAATTTTACAGAGTCAGGTTGTTTTATTTATATTTGTTCTTCCCCTAGCATTAAATGTGCACTGTGAAAGGTAAGATGGTCTGTTTGTTTTTGTTTGTCATAATTAAGACATAGTAGAGGTGCAGAGGTCAGGGAGGGGTACCCACAGGAGTAAGAAGTGACTAGATCTGCCTGTGGCTCAGGTCAGATAACATACGTCATTAGCACTTATCTCAATAAACCCAGGTAAAGAAGTAAGTCTTCCCCAGGATATGGCCTTGTCCTGCTATTTAACTAGAAATTAATTTTAGAATTTAAAAAACAAAACAACCAAGAAGAGCCTAAAAATCAAGGTCATTTCATAAAGAAATAAAATACATCAATTATTTCAAATATCAAGGAAATATGATTTTAGAATTACAACACCCTATAATTGCTGGAAAGTCAATAGTTGATTATATAAATTAGCAATGCTTTTGTAGAGCAAGCCCCAACTCACTCACACTCAGTGGGAACATTATGAGCACTCTGTTCCTACCCAGTGCTGTGAGATGGGTATCTGAGAGCTAGGTTAGATCAGGACTGACTGAAGACCTGATTCTTCTTTAGTAGTCACAACCTTGCCTTGGAGGTCACCTTACCTGGTTGAGTTTGATATATTCCTGCTCATAAATCTCAGCAAGACTTAGCTTACTCTTCTCGTGGTCTAATGTTAAACGCTTTTTATATTCATACGCATCCTCTTTAGGTTTTTCTTTTCGTTCTACATCATCCCAAGCCTGAAATGCAAACAAGTTAATAAAACAAAATATCTATTTCTATGCTCAGTAGGAATTATAGCAAAAAAATTAATTTTTAACCTCAAAATTGATAATCTGGGGCTGGAGTTAGAACGCTTGTCTTGCCTGCTTGGGTTTAGTCCCTAACTCCACAAAAACGGGGCGTGGTAGTCCATGCCGGCACCACCACCTGAAAGGTTGAGGCAGGAGGAGCAGAAGTTCAAGGTCAATCTCAGGCTATTTAGTGAGATCCAGGCCATCCAGGAGTACATGAAACCCTCTCTCAATAATAAAAACAGTAATAGTAGCAGTAATAATGATGATAATAATGATTGCTAGATGTAATGGCCCATAACTTTAATGCTAGTGCTTGAGAGAGACTTCTAAGCAAGCCCAGTCTACACACTATTCCTGGCCAGCCAGTGAGGCCATGTCTCAAAAGAAGTGACTTTTTTTTTCAAGTCACAAATAATAAAGCATGATGAAAAGTAAAGAGGACATTAGCTTAAATATTCCTTCTGCTTTTGTTTTAAGTCAGTTTTTCTCTTGTTACCAACTTTAATTTCCTTGTCACCATTTGCTAGGAATTAAGCCAGAGCTGTCTACGGTTCTACCAGAGCCACACCACCAATCCTTAGATTTGTTTTATTTTAGAGCCGTTTCTCCAGTCCATCTTACTACATGGTTAAATAAACTTTGTTTTTGTACTTCAGTCCAAATTTTAAGACACTCTCACATGGTACTGTCTTGCTCTTGTTCCTCCATTTTAGACGTGTTAAGGAAGCAGCTCTTACTACACTTGTCATAGAAGGCCTATTTTTGTTCTAAGCTTACAAAAACAGATCAAGTCACAAAAATTCTTTGCTAGGTCATTAACATCTGAAAAGATGGACCATTAATTTACTCCAGCAGACACTGTGTCTAGATTGAAGGGTCTTGGATATGAGTGCCCTACATACTGGGAAGGGAAAAATACCCATGTCCAGTCTCAAGACTTTAAGGTCAAGAGGATCAAATAAAAATTTAAAAAGCATCATTTCTAAACACTGCAGTGAAAGCTAAAAGTCACTCTGTTCCTACTGACCTGATCTCGGATCCTCTGTTTAATGATATCTTCTAGATGGAGGGTGGTTTCCTCTGTGATTACAGGGGCTAAAAGAAACATAACATGCTTGTTAGAAAAAGTACAGATCAGACCAGGAATTCTCAAATCTTTCTGGAACCCACAACATAAGCAGCACTTGTGAACTTACTAAAGAAACAAATTCTCAGGCCAACCCTACACCTTCTAAATCAGACAGTGCCCTGCTTACAGTGTTCTGTTTGTAAGCCTGCACAGTTCACTGAATTGTTCACAGTTGAACTATAAACCCTGGCTATGTCACCAAGTTCTTTCTTGTAACCATTAAGTTTAAAGCTTGGGAGTGGTGGTGCACACATTTTGACCCAGCACTCGAGAATCAGATGCAGGCAGATATCTGAGTTCAAGGCCAGCCTGATTCACAGAAACCCTGTTTTGAAGGAAAAAGAAAAGAGCGAAAAAAGGAAAAGAAAAATTCTCTGTGTGTGTGTGTGTGTGTTTAGGCTGGCTTCAAACTAGCCAAGTAACCTGAGGATGACTTTGTACTTCTGTAGAACTCTGACACTTTTGTCTCAATCTCTCAAGTACTAGGCTAGGTCACCATGAATGGTTTCTGTGGTACATGAGTTCATATCCAGGAATTCAAGTCTTCTAGGCAAGCATTCCACCAACTGAACTATGTCTGTAGGCCCATCTGGGATTTAACAATCCTTCTGATGCTCCTCCACGTTTACGAACCATAAAACTTAAATGGATATAGTAAATGATAACACTTCCACCCCAATGCCCTGGGACATGTTCCTTAGCAGTTAAGTGCCATGATATTGGACACTTCCCTTCTGAGTGAGTGCATGTGTACACATGTGTATTCTTCACAGAGGTCAACACTGCGTACCTTGCTGGAATGCCTTCCACCTTATCTTTTAAGATGATCTCTAACTGAACCTACGACACGAATTCTACCAAACTAGCTGGCTAGCAATTTCCAGTCTCCCTTCATCACTGCCTCCTCAATCCTAGCATTACAGGAGCTTGGGGGGTGGGGGGGGCAGGAATACCAATTCAGGTTCGCCTGTTTGCAGATCAAGTCATTTACCAACCAGGACACCTCCCCAGCTCTAACAACTAATGAAGAGCATATACAATCAAAGATGCTCAGGAGACCAAAGGCCAAGACTGCAGACTGTCACCAACTGGGAATTCAGTTAAATGGCACACAGATATGCACTGTACTATTTTTTCAACTTTTCTGTATGTCTGCAAGTTTTTAAAAGAAGCAGGGGAAAAAAATGAACAGCACTTAAATCTTTCTGAAACGAACTACAGAAAAGCACAAAAGTAGACACGCTGTGGAAGCTCAGCAGACACCATACCCATCCTGACGGCGTGGTCAAAGTGGAGGGTCTCTTCCAGCAGGCTGTTCTCTGGCCGCTTCTGCGCAGTCACTTCCCCTTGAAGCTGCCAAGGCTTTTTATCTAATAACTCTTTTTCCAAAGATGCGATTTTTTCATTCATCTAGGAAATAAGATAGGAATTAGTTCAAAATGCATTGCTTACTAATGTACTAAGCTCCCTAGAAGCATCACGGTCTATTTGGGGACTCTATTCTACTCAAATGATCTAAATCTTCACAAGCCACTGGTACGCTGAATTATTACAACTTTCTAAAGTCATTTTTTTTTCTAGGAATATTAGCTTTGATGGAGACTGGCTCTTGACTCCATACTCAATTTTCTCATCTATACCCCATAAGAGACAGTTTGAAAGACATTAGCAGACACAATGCAATTTTATTTTACAGAATCTTTCTGTTTGTCTACTCATCCTTCTGCTCATCTGCCAGGTCTGAACTGGTTGTTGTTCTGCAAATAACAAAATATTTACTTTCACTTTATCTTTTGCTTCTTTGCTGAGAAGTCCAAAATAGAAGTTAGGTGACAGTGGGACTGTAACAGTGGACACTTTGTCCTATTGTTAAAGCAGTGTTTCTAGAATGTGGCCAATAACCATGACCTGATAAATTTGTAGTTCACTGAATACAAAGAGGAATAAAATTTGATCAGATCTCCCTGACATATCTGCAGCTGATCATGTTTTACTCAAATGATCTAAATCTCTAAAACAAGAATTATGCTTGATTCCCTAAAACTGAATTAAAAGAATGAGGCCCATCTGACTGCGGCAACGCTCACAGCAAATTATTTTTGGATTCTTGCTTCAGTACTCAAGAATGAGGCTCAAGATAAGGACATGGATACTTACGTGCCAAGTCAGATTTAGTTAGTCTGTTTATAAATTCTGCTTTACTTTTTACATGTGGCTATCAACTAAACATTAATTATTTATTCCTCAAAGGTCTGTATTATTTCTCTGTGAAACCAAATATTCTTTGGGATGCGGGGAGGAGGTAGGAAGACATAAAGGTAGCAACACATTATAAAGTTATTTCCTTAGACTTTCTATCTCTTCTAGGGACAAGGTGACAATCCTGGGCTTACTTCAAATTGCTTTTGAAAATAATTCTGTAGGTAACTGTAATATTTCTGTTTCTACTTGTTCTAACTTCTGTGTGATGTAACTTTAAGATGAATTAATGACAGAACCAAAGGACAAGAGCCAAACTAAAGTTATTACAATTAGTTGCATATCATCTGCCTGGCACTCAATAGACATCCTCCTGGAGCAGCTCATACAGTCAAGAGGGTCACAGGATGGCTAAGCAGAAGTACACCACAGATAGGAAAACAAGTATAGAGAAACAGAGAACTTACAAAGCAGGCTCCAAATGAAGGCTACTGGCTAGGAAATGGAGGTACTAACTTATACAAATTATAGGACGCTCTTTATGAGGTATCCGTATACAGCATACATAGTACCATTATTATTTCCGTTTTATGAAAGTCAGCTATGGTTTGCTACTCACTATGTAGCCGGAATTGGCCCTGAACTTGACATAATCTTCCAGTATCAGCCTTCCAAATGCTGGACTTAGAGGTATACACCATAATACCTAACCCAGCATACTGAATCTTTAGGGAGCAAGGTCTCTGCTTTTAAAAGAATAGGTTAGCCGCTTGAGTTTCTACCATGATAAATATACAATATTCCTATTAACTACCTTCTCCTGTCTTTTTTCAAAAGAGGATTTAACTTCATCAGACTCTTGCTTTACAGCTAAGGGACTTGTATCTTCAGCCTCATCATCTGGCAAAGCAAATGTCACTCTTTTCAAGCCTTCTTTACGATGATCACTATTCTCATCTTCCAAGTCGTTATCTTCATCCCTATAATACCAAGATGGATCAATGGAAAAATACTACAAGCCACTGGAAACACAAAGATAAATATTCCAATTATAAAGTATTTTTTAATACCTAATGTTATTCAATAGCGAACTTTCAGGGTCACTAAGTCTCTATGGAACAAAAGACATCTTTTTTTTTTAAATTTTTATTATTATTTTGCATATATGACATGTGTGGGCATATGTGTAGCTCACAATGTAGAGGTCAGAGAATAATTTCAGTGAGTTTAGAGGATCAAATTTTCTGATCAATTATGCCACACGGCTCACAGGGCAAGTCCTTTTATCTTCTGAGCCATCTCACTGGCCCAAAAGGAAGAGATTTCTTTTTTCTTTTTTGTGGTTTGTTTTCTCTGAAACAGGGTCTCTCTCTTTGTAGTCCTGGCTGTCTTCAAACTCTCCTGGAAAACTAAGCTGGACTAAAACTCACAGAGATCCACCTCTGTCTTCCAAGGGCTATGACTAAAGCTGTACATTATGATTAAAGGTGCACATCATTATACCTGGCTAAGCAAGATATTCTTTAGGTGAAATGCTTGCTATGTGGAAACAGGGAAAAGAGCACTAATACACCAACTATACAACATGCTTATTCAAAGTAACACTGGGAGCTGGAGAAATTGCTAAGAACACTGGATGTCCTACAAGAGGACCAATTCCCATAAGACACACGGTGGCTAACAACTGTCTGGTGGCTCTGTATCTCCAGCTCCAGGAGATCCGACACCCTATTCTGGCCTTTCCAGGCACACATGTGGTGTGCAGACATACATGTAAACAAAACACTCATACACATACATTTTAAATACTTTTTAAAAAAATAATGTTTTATTGGCACAAAACCCAATGCAAGCTCCTTCTTTATAACAGAAAATATTAGTTGGGCAGTGGTGACACACATCTTTAATCCCAGCACTCAGGAAGTAGAGGCTCTGTGTGTTTGGGGTCAGCCCGCTCTACAGAATGAGTTCCAGAACACCCAGGGCTATATAACTAATAAATAAATAAGTAAATAAATAAAATAAAAAGCTGCTACTGGTGGTGCAAATTTTATTCTTTAAATGATCTCCAATGTTCCTTAAAATTCAGAGTCATTTCTAGCTGTCTGATAGCAGAGAACCCTCTACTACATTTGGAATTTACCTTGTTATGTATTAGACAAACCTGAGAAATACCTTACAGCTCTGATTGGATCACTCCTGCTTACAAACTCAAGAAGGATCTGAAATGCTCACGTTTCAGAGATGCTTTCCTCTGCTTCCTCAGCGAACCCTTCCTCTTCATCTGAGCCCAGCTCACCATCAACACCAGTTATGTCTTCGTCACTTTCAACTGGATCGAAGAAGTCCTTGTATGTCAGATTTCTGCTACTTTTATTTGACTAAAATAAAAAATATTTTTGAAAAGTTTAAAGATAAAAAAATGTATAAAAATACTCATGTGCCTATGTATATTATACACACATACAATTTTCTGACATTACCACTACCCCACCAAAAATAGTTATTAGGGAAAATGGCAACTAGTTAACCACCATAAAACCATAAGGACAACTGGAACACAACTTAGCCCAGGCTGGTTTTGAAGAGACATAATCTTCCTGCCTCAGCCTCCCACTTCTGAGGCTTACTATATACTCCTGGACCACTGGCTCAGTTCTTAATTTTAATTAATTTCTTCATGTTTGTTTGTTTGTTTTTTCCAACTTCACTTGGGCTCAAATAAGTTTTGAGGCACATTAAATTTCTCCTTAGGAAAACATGACCTGTGCTTTAAAGAAGCAGTTTCTTTTCCTAAAACCTTACCTTAATCTTCTGCCGCCCAAACAGCCCTCCCTCACTTTCATCTGAATCAATGTCTTCAAAAAGGTCAATATCATCCTCTTCCTCCTCTTCACCATCTGGTCTTTTTTCCTCTTCTTTTTCTACCTTTTCTAAAAAGCTCTCCATTTCAGACAGTTTGAAGAATTTATCATCTACTATAGACTTTTCTCTTGGTTTTCCAGGTGGCTTGACTTGCATCTTGGTCTGCTGCTCCAATTTGTTAATATCAAAGTCCAGGTCAGAATCATCATCGCTGAAAACAGGACTTTTCCTTGGGTCAGATTTCCTTGAGCTTTTGGCAGTATCACTCTCTTTAGGAGCATCTCCACCTTCATCTGACAATTGCTGCTCCTCCATGTCTGTCTCTAGGTTCTCCTGGTTGTCAGCCTCCACCTCGGAGGCATCCTCTTCACACTCCTCATCCCCATATTCTGGGAGAAGGCTGATATCTTCATCCTCAATTGTCTCACTAACTGCATTCTGGAAGTACTGTAAGACTGGTTCGTTTTGCAGTTCTAGTTGTTGCCAAATCTGCTCATCATCAAAACCGTTTATCTGAAGTTTCTG
Organism: Tokudaia tokunoshimensis; assembly: GCA_036184795.1. Lineage (NCBI taxonomy): Eukaryota > Metazoa > Chordata > Mammalia > Rodentia > Muridae > Tokudaia > Tokudaia tokunoshimensis. The sequence goes on from BTHU01000001.1 coordinate 39,809,277, forward strand.
TAAAGGACTTCCAGAGATTCGGCCATTCTCTAATATTTTATTAAAATCATATAGAACTTTTGTTAAAGAAGTGAAGTTTGATGCTAGTCCATCTTGAATTCTATTGGGAAAGAAGATTATGTGAGATAAAATATACACAATAACATGAAGCATCCTTAAAAGAAAAAATAAAGGGCATAATTTATTTGTAAATTAAAATGTAAATGAAAAATCAATTTTAAGTACAGATTCTAGTTCTCAACAGTATCTTGCTGATGAGCCAGACCATAAGTATCTGCCTTTGCTGTATATATTGAAGGCTGGGTCACTACTCATCTACTTGCCTGGAGATACCCAGGAAGCCTGCCTTAAATCATCAAACCTGAATTATACACACTCTTCACTTATTAGTCATTTGGAAAGTGATTCCCATCTGGCTGTAAGTTTGAGAAAAAATTCTCTAAGGATAAGATATCTGAAATGGGATCCACAGATTGAGGCCTACAGATAAAACAGAGTATCTAGTACAGATGTGGAAACACGCATTCTGGTCATAAGAAACATTTAGAACAAAAGAGATGAGTTCAGACCATGTGAAGGACAGAAAGACCAAGACGACTGTAGTGTGATTGAGGAAGCAGAGTGTGTGGCTGAGGTTACAGAAGCTGGGGGACCAAGACAGAAACCATGCAGGGTTCTGAGATAGGAACTTGCAGCTTTAAGTGTAATGAGAACAAAGAGAGTTGCAGGCCAAAGTATGAAACAATGATTTACAATTTGGAAAGAGAAAAAAAAAATGATTAAGGTAGAGTTGTTAGATGCTGATGCAGCCTCACAAAGGGCTTTTATGTTGGAGACACAAGGCAGTCAGTATGACAACTAGGAATCAGTGTCTAAATAGTGTAGGTAGTGTAGGTAGGCCTCTGAGGATGCTAACAGGATAGAGAAAATATGACAGCATGATATGATATGAAAAAGGAAAGCATCAAGGAAGTAGACTAGCTGAATCTGAATAAATGGAATGATAGAAATGCCATTTAGCGGAACAGTAAAGACTAGCTTCGGTAATGGAATCAGGGAAATGACTTCGGGGGAGAGGAGAATACAGGAGGGCAGGAGAGCTCTATTTTGGACACAATGAATCTATGATGCTGTTGCTAAGATTTTCAATATAAGTCAGAGTCGTAATTTTACAGAACTTAATCGAAGCGCTGGAAGGAAAGAAGTCTCTCCTAATTTTCTTTTTTATTCTTCTTTCATACAATACATCCCAACTGCAGCCTCTTCTCCCTCCCCACCTCCCTAGGACCCACACTGCTCCTCCGTTTCCCTTCAGGAAACGTAGGCTTCTAGAGATACCAACCGAACACAAACCCTCATATTATAGCTGGACGAGGCCACCCAGCAGGGGTAAAAGGGCTACAAGAGCAGATAAGCCAGGAGGAGTAAAAGGGCCTCAAGAACGTGAAAGAATCAGAGACACCGCTACTCCCACTGTTAGGAGTTCCACAGAAAACCCCAAGCTAAACAACCACAACATATATGCAGAGGACCAATGCAGGTCCGTGAAAGCTAGTAAAGTCTCTGTGGGCCCCTCCATGAGCCCTGGTTAGTTGCTTCTGTGGGCCGTGTTCTTGTGGTGTCCTGGATCCCTATGGTTCCTACAATCATTCCTCCCCGACCCCCCTCTTCCGAGCTCCCTCTACTGTTTGGTTGTAGGTCTCTGCAAATTCAGTCGTGAAAATGCATTGAAAAGCAACGAGTATGTACTTTCAATAAAGCTTAATGACAGGTAAGCTGTGTGTATTTTGGGGACACAAATTCAGAAAGTGTATTCTGCGCGCAATGAGCCTCTCTGGATGCGAATTAACTGGTCTTTGTTTTAGTTCAACTAGGAAATGTACGCTGAACCGCTTTTACTGTTAAAATTTTGACAGGCCAACGGAGCAAAAACTGTCTAAAGTTGAGGCCAAGCAACCTTTCCTTCCCTTCCTGGCTTTCAGAAGTTGCCGGATGCCGGTCCGCCTAGCACTGGTGCGATGTGGGCTGCTCTCTCCCAGACCTGAATTTGCACTTACGTGAGGAAACACTCGGGTCGGTTGGTGGCTTTCCTGATTTCCCTCAGGCACCGTTCCAGGGTCTGTCGACGAAACACGCGAGGCGCCATAGCTACACACTACGGCGCCACGCTAGGGCTGCGAGCCGACCGGAAGCTGTACGGAAGCCGTACGGCAAACACATGCCTTGTGCAACCTGAAGCTCAGAGCTTAAGGTTCCGCGACACACACAGGTTCCGGCCCACCGCAGCGAACGCTTCTATTGGGTATGCGTAGGAGTGGGGCAGATCACCGAAAAGAGCTATTGGTCGACTCAAGCGTCCTGGTTCTTTCTCCAAATGCCTTGCGTTTCTAAGAGAACCACAGTGGTGTCGCGTGATCGCTTTCTGATTTTTCATTCGATACAATACGTATTTTAATGAAACGGAAAAGAAGTGTCTCCTCACGCCGCATCCGCCGCCCCGTTTTCCCCGCCCTCTGTAGCCGTCAATCAAGCTCCGCGTCTTGTGACCCCGCCCCAGGCCTCCCGCCCCGCCCCTTGCTCGCTCGCCAGCGGTCTAGCTCCCTGAAGGGTATTGGAGCATCCTGTCCCGCCCCGCCTCTGTCCCGTTTTCCACGCCCACATCAGCTTTTACATACCAGGGGCCTTAGTCCCCGCCCCCTGCTCATTCTCATTGTTGGTTTTTTTATTAGATCGCTGTGCTCCTTTGTAACATCAGGAGATGAGGAGTGTAGTGAAGGCCGCTGTGTTGGCTGCGGGCGCTACAGGTGAATACTGGGCACCATCAGGGGCGCCGGGTGCGGGGCACGCTGGACGGGAGGCCGCGGGGGGCCAAGTCCTGGATCTGAAGTGTTGGTCTCCCTTAGCCCGGGAGTTCCTTTTTGACCTTCTCTGTGCCTTGGCAAACATGGACCAGACAGACAGGTAATTCGCCTAGACAGGCAAGGCGGGACTTGGAGTAAAGCTGGAGGGGACTTGAGTTATTATATACCTGCTCTTAGAGATAGGAGAAAAGAGCAAAGTGGCGAGTCCTGAAAGTCTGAGTCCAAGCCTGGTTTACAAATGTACCACACTAATTTTTTTCATCTGACATGAACAGGAAAGGAACAAGCAGGAGGATTTGTAAGTTCCTTGAGTTCTTTCGACCTCCATCTCTTTTATCGATAAGCAGAATCTGGGTGGCAAATGCCCAACTTTTCTGCCTGTCTCACTTTCTCTTCCATTTTCTTCCCTTTCTTTATGGTGGCAGTTACTACCCTCAGTCTGAGATTTTCTACCTGGAAGAAAATATAAGACAGTTTCGTTCCAGAGTTGCTCTGCTACATTTGTGACAAATCCTTTAGCTAGCATACTTAAAAGGTGTTCAGGAGAATAAACTGGAATGCCTGGAAAGTTCTGTCTGCTCATCTATGGAAACTAGTCATCTTTCAGAGTCAACTCTCAGACTGAATTTGGTTTTTGTGGATCCATCTAGCCTTTCCAGCCAATCGCAAAATTCCCTTTCTGCCCTAACAAGTCCCCAAGGCAAAGTCATGAACCACAAGCCAAAAACAAACAAACAAAAAACAAAGCCTTCATACGACTGTGTGTATGTATGTTTGTAAGAGAGAGATTATTGCAGCAAAAGCCAGAGCACAAAAGTAAAAATGATTTTCTGATTAATAGTTAATGCTAATTAACTGTTTTAGAAGTTTTGCTAATACTCCCTGTTGTATATATGCCTGATCAAATATAAGCCTTCTTAGCCTACTCATTATATGTTTTTTTTTGTAAATATCTACTAAAGCAGAATCACTCATTTTCTCTTAGCAAGCTCTCTCTTAGAAATTAGGCATTGCTTGTCAGCCATACTAATGATATTAAAAGTTGAGAATCTGGGCTGAGACTGTAGCTGAGATGCTCCAATGCTTTCCTAATGTGCACAAAGCCTGGCTTCAGCCTTCATTCCCACATAAACCAGCATGGTGGTGCATACCTGTAATCTCAGCACTTGGGAAATAGACATGGGATCAGAAGTCCAGTTCATCCTCAGGTACCCACCGATTTTGAGGGCAACCTCAGATTCATGAAACTATCTCAAAGTAAAATAAGATTTGTTTTTTCAATTGAGGAAAAAAGGGGTTGCAAAAGACTCTGGGTATAATTTCATGGAGCAGTACTTGACAAATATATGCAAGACCATAGGTTTGATTCCCAGCATGAAAGAAAAAGGAGTGAGTAGAAAACAATAGTTTCTTGATGTCAACTCTGATGTCTGACAAACTTGGGTTCAAGGCTCTGCTTTGTCACTTAAAATGATGTCGAGGAAAAGAACCTAATCTCAATAGGCTTAATTCCATTTCTGAAAATGGAGGCCATGATATCCAACCTACAGAGTCACAGTAAAGATTAAATAACACAGGTATTCAGTGTGCTTATATCATTATCTCTATTTTATGGCCGTGCAGACTAAAAGGCAAAGTCATGCTACCATACTGTACACTCCCACTTTAGAGGCTGTGCTTTCGCAATGTAGTTCCAAACTACATCTTACATTTTACGGTTGTGACTTCCCAAGAATCTGAATACAAATATCTTTGAAAAGTTAGCTTGAGGCTGGGGGATGGCCCAGTCAGTAAAGCGCTTGCAAATGTGATGACCTGAGTGGTGTTCCCCAGCACACATGTAAAAAGAGTTAGACAAGATTGCACACATCAGTCCGAGTTGTAGCACTGGGGAAGGAGCACAGGCAGACCCCCCAGAGCTCACTTACCAGTCAGTCACCATGGGGTTCATTTAGAGACTTGTTTCAAAAGCAAACATAAAAGGATAATGTAGAGGATACCTAATTTCATCTTCTGGCCTTTGTGAACATGTACTCACACACACACACACTTGGCTTGATGTGGTAATCCATAATATATACATATATCAGAGCATCACATTGTAAATTTTCAGTGTATATGATTCATACTCGTCAATCATACCTCAATAAAACTGCAGGAGAAATCATATTATTTTAAACTTTTTATTTCCAGTTGCTTGACCTACAAGAGTTTATCCACAGACTCTTACTGCAGAATCATACCTCTTTCTCCTTTAGATAAAGTTCACATAACTATTAAAAATGTATAGCATTTATTAGATTCATCATGCTGTAAATGTTTTTATAACCCAAACAGAAGCCCTCATATATTAAACAGTGTCTCTCTGTGTCTCAGTTATATTTCTACTGCTATGAAGACACCACAACCAAGGCAACTTATTGAAGAAAGAATTTATTGGGGCCTTTAGTTTCAGAGAGTGAGCCCATGACCATCATAAGGAAGCAACGGCGGCGGCGGCAGGCAGGGAGGCAGGCATGGTGCTGGAGCAGTAGCTTAGAGCTTACATCCTTATCAGCAAGTGGGGAGCAGAGAAAGAGACACTTAGAAACCTCAAAGCCCACCCCGACTGGCATAGCTTCAAGAAGACCACACCTCCTAACCATTCCCACATAGTTCCACCAACTGGGGAGCAACCATTCAATATGGGCCTATAGGAGCCACTCTCATTCCTACCACCACAATCCCCAGGCTCTCCTCCTTCCAACCTTTAGTAATCCTGTTCTGCCTGTCTCTGTGCTGTGAACTATTCTAGATGCTTTACATAAATGAGATCATACTGTGTATGATCTTATGTCCAGCTCCTATCATTTAGCATGATGTTTTAGAGGTTCTTCCTTGTTAGAGAGTCAGTGAGGTTGAATGATAAACCATGGTTTATCTGTGGGAATATGGCTGCTGTGAACATTAGAGTATCCATTCTGTTTGAATTTTGTTTTGCAGGTCTGTTTATTTGTTTTGAGTACTCCAGAATAGATATTGGGTGCTGTGACAATTCTGTGTTTGATTTTTGATTTGAGGAATTGCTGAACCATGGCATGATAGCCACATCATTTTACCTTTTGTTCAACATTGTACAAGGTTTTCAATTTCTTTTTTCCCCCTTGCTTTCTTGTTGGGTGTGAATTGAATCTCACTCTGTATTCCACTTGCCTTCCTTGACAATCACCTACTGAGTGTCTGATGAGCCTGTGGACTATTTTTATAATCTATCCTGTGTGTGTGTGTGTGTGTGTGTGTGTGTGTGTGTGTCTGTCTGTCTGTCTGTCTGTCTGTCATCTATCTATCTATCTATCTATCTATTTGAGGCAAGGTCTTGCTATGTAGGTCTGGCAAGCCTGGAACTGCTATGTAGATCTTGCTGGCTGTGAACTCCTGAGTGTTGGGATTGCAGGTGTGCTCCCCTATGTCATTCCTGTCCCTTCATTTTTTTTTTTGAGTCAGGATTTCTCTGTGTAGCCCTGGCTGTCCTGGAACTCACTCTGCAGACCAGGCTGGCCTCGAACTCAGAAATCCGCCTGCCTCTGCCTCCCAAGAGCTGGGATTAAAGGCGTGCGCCACCACCGCCCGGCTGTCTTCATTTTTAAGTAAACTCTGTCACTGAGTTTTCACTGGTGTCATAGTAACCTTTTACACCATTCCTAAAATGTATGTTTTAAGGACCAAAGAAAGCCAATAAAAAGAGATTTTTTTTCTCAAGCCAGTTTTCTCATTTCTAGAGAATCCAGTCACCACTTATTTCTAGAGAGAAGACAGTGTCAAAGGCTTAGCAACTATGACATAAAGATACTGTTGTCTTTCTCCCATATTAAAGAAAGTTTGTTTCTGTAAAATCAAAAGAATGAGCTGTTCTGTTGAACCAAATGATAGATAAGAAGCTACAGAGAAAGCTCCCATAACTGCTTGGGCTTCCTTTGGTGTGCCAGAGATTGTGTTGTCCTTAGAGCAGAATGCATGGGTTATTAAAGTTTGCTTTCAATTGACCATCCTATTGTTTGCTCCTTTGACATTTCTGTATGTTCCTAATAGCAGTAAGACATCAGAGATGGGGCATGGACTCATTTTTTTGACCTTTCCCTATAATTTCTTACTGCACACATTATCTGGAAAGCTTACTGACATTATCCATCGATGTTGTTTTAAAATTATTGTATTGAATCCATTGCAAACTATCACCTTCAGGAGAAATTCATAGAAGGGAAGGGGAAGGAGTTTGACTAAAGATGTTGTTACCGTGTGTGCATTGTCCTCCACTGCTGGGTCCTGGAGACCTGACTGGGGTGACAGGAATAAAGAAAGGACAGACACACATACAGAAAAACTAGGATGGAGGGAGTAGGCTGTTCTCACTCTGATGGAGGGCAGCAGCACAACCTGGAAACTCTGCATGTGTTTTCTGTACAGCAAGAAAGGGGTAGGTTAGCTGTTCTAGGTGGAGGTCTCTGCAAGGGATCAGATTCAGGTTGCAGTCATCTGGGAGAAGGCAGCTGCTGTTGCTAAACACACTCCTTGGACCAGAGGAAGGCTTGGTCAATTCCGTGGCTCACCACTGGGGTCCTTGACATGGCTGTGCCCATACCCACAAAACACATTCACTCAGGGCTTCATCCTGTCCACCACACATTGGTAATACTGTGCCATCTTAAAGTAGGTTTGTGGAAAATGTTCATGCAGTTCATTGGCATGCCATCAATGTATGTCCTTAGCTGACCCAATTCCCTGAGTAAGTGTCCCAACTGGTGAGGTATTGAGAGGGTGGACTAGGGATGAGAAGAGAGGGATCTGGGGCCAGGAGGCCTTGAACAAGCTGGTGACTTATGCCAAGGAAGTTTATGAAGAAGTACAAAGTATTATGTACAATTTGTAGGGTGAGAATGGGCCATGGTGAGCAGAAAGCTCACCAAACAATATTGACTAAGAGAACGCAGCTGCATTAGGACTGATAACACAGCTGCCTTAGGACTAATAACCACAGGTCTTCAGGGAAGAAATTCAGGTTCCAGGAACTGAAACATTAACTCCATGGAGGCCCTGGACCTGGTCCCAGACCCAGACCTCGTCGGTTCTGCCCCAGGACAAGGACATAAACTAATATCCTTTTGTCCTTCTGTCAAGGCCTTTGTGAAGGCCTTGGATTGGTGTGGCTCCCCACACTAAGCAGTGAGAATTTGAGAATTCACTGTGTGCCTCCTCTAAGTGTCTGACATTGAGTTATGGTTTTGGCACCACCTGTATACTCTTCACACTGAACCAGAAAATTAAGTACTTAGTGGATGGTCCTACTGTTTTGAAAACAGAGGTACAATAGAAAACATTAGGGCATCTCACTTTGTAAAGATTGGATGTTCTCTTTGTGGGGATTGAGTTTCAATTGTACATTTCTAGTTAATGATAATACAGAGAGTACATAGCATTGGACTACATTAACCTATTGGCGGTGAGCACTTTTGGGTGTTCTGGTAATTTGTCATACAAACCAAAATGTAGTAGAAGGCCTTCTTAAGCTAACCAAAGTGGTATATTTTTATAATTCAATAGTTACACCATATGTATGTAGTTTTCATTCTGTAGAGTCTGGTAAATTAAAGCCTTGTGTTTAGGAAGTAGAGAAGCAGAGTAACAGATAGGGGAACGCTCCCCCCACACTCAATCATCTTCAGTTGCTGACTGTCTTAATTAGGTCTCAATTGCTGTGACAAACATCACAACCCAAAGTAATTTGAGGAGAAAATGGCTTATTTTATCTTACCCTTCAGATAAAAGTCTATCACTGAGGAAACTCAAGGCAGGAGCCCAAGGCAGGAACTGAAGAGGAGACCATGGAGGAGTGCTCCTTATGGGCTTGCCTCTCATGGCTTGCTCGGCTTGCTTTCTTATTACACCCGGGAGCACTAGCTGAGGAATGGCAAACCCCACAACAGGCCGGACTTGCCCACACCAGTCAGTAGATAAGATGTACCACAGGTTTCCCCAAAAGCCCATCTGATGGGAGCTTTTTCCCCACTAAGGTTTCCACTTCCCAAATGACTCTACCGTATGTCAGTTGTCGTAAAAACTATCCAGCACACTGAAGAGGGCTGCTTCACAGCCCAAAGTACTTCTGCTTCTATTCTGTCAAAATTATATAAAGAGATAATGTAAAACCCCGGTTCAGAAGAAATCCCAAGGTGTTACATACACCTTGATCTTGTTTTCCACCAAAAAGTTAGATTTTTTTAAATTTATATTAAATAAAATATACACCAAAAGTATGGCAGTTCCTTTTGTGAATTCATTCCATGGTGTGAAACAAAAAACAAAACAAAACAAAACTATTATGTGCACAGATTGGGGAGAAATTGCCTGTTCTTGTCATAGAGTATATATTGCTCACTATCACATTCAGATTTATGTAACGTGCAAGCATCACTGAGTATTCCTAATATACAGTTACCACTAAGTGTTAGACTAAATGTAAATTACTATGAAAAGTGGTGTTCTTTGTTCACAGTGAAAGTGAAGCTCAGACTTGGATTTTTTTAAATGTGTTTTATTACCTTTAATTACGTGTATGTGTGTGGATCTGTGTGCTTCAATACACAGCTGCCCTTGAAGGTCAGAGGCATCAGATCCTCCTGGAGCTGAAGTTACAGGTAGTTATTAGCTGCTCAACATGGGTGATGGGAATTGAACTCAGGACCTCTGGAAGAGCAGTCAGCGCTCTTAACCGCTGAGCCATCTCTCCAGCCCTGCAGTGAGTGCCCTTTAATCTCTGAATTATCTCTCTAGCCCCAAGTGAGATTGTAATTCTGGACAAATAGCTCCCTCTGCCCCCCCCCACCCCCACTGCAGTTTAAACCTAAAGCCTCATGCTTAATAGGTAACTACTCTACCATTCAGTCCTCCGAATATTCTCAGTCTTCTTTATTTTTAATTTGGAGATAGTCTCACTAATCTGCCCATGCTGGCCTTAAACTCACTCTGCAGCTTACTCAGGTACTGCAGATTGAACTTCCATCCCTCCTGCCTATGCCTCCAGAGTAGCAGGGATTATAGATCTGTGCCCCCAGACCTGGGTGGCACACAGCTTTTTAGTTCTTGGCAGAGAATGATGAGTAGTTTTCACGGAAGTTTTTCCAATTAACATCAAATAATTAAAAAACATAGATAACATAAAGAATGAATTTTACAGTTCTTTGTTTAATTTTAAAATTAAATTTAGAAGGACATTAATTTTCAAAAGAGAGATAATCAGTTGCTGTTTGATTTTTCCAGGGCTTTTCTTCCGAGTCCAAACTCCAATTGCAACAGGGAGAAGTTTTTCCACATCCCAGTCCCACCATCAAGCATCCAGTCCTGTGTGGAAGCTGGGTCGGCTCAATCACGTAGCCATAGCAGTGCCAGATTTGGAAAAGGCCTCGTCATTTTACAGGGATGTTCTAGGGGCCCAGGTGAGTGAGGTGGTCCCTCTTCCAGAACATGGAGTATCTGTGGTTTTTGTCAACCTGGGAAATACCAAGATGGAACTGCTTCATCCACTGGGGAATGATAGTCCAATCACTGGCTTTCTACAGAAGAACAAGGCTGGAGGAATGCATCACGTCTGCATCGAGGTAGCCTGTCATTTTAATGTCTGCTATTTGCAATCTCTCACTCACACGTGCTTTTTGTGCTGTTGAATATTACATGTGACCAGAATCTTTAATTATGTTTTAAAAGGAACAAAACTATTCTCTCTCTCTCTCTCTCTCTCTCTCTCTCTCTCTCTCTCTCTCTCTCTCACACATTTTCTTTCCTTTTAGGAAACTATAATATTGGTGAATTTTGAGGACAGCTAGATCCAAAGACTTAAAACAGGCCACCAAAGTGGCTGTATAGACTAAATGTGGCCTCTCTTACATTCCTAATAGGAATGTAAGTACTTTTCACCATCACAATGAGGCAATTAGGCACATGGAGAAAGTTTATAAAATAAGAACTTCATCAACTTGCCAAGATTTTAGTTGTAGTGCCAAGGATTGAACTGAGGGCATCATGTAGGCTAAGTATGTGCTAGACACTGGGCTACATCAGCCAAAGTATTCTTATAATTCTATTCTATCCTTAAAAAACCTAATGACTTACTGCTTATTATAAAACAACATCATTTTTAATTACTGATTTTTCTTTTAAATGACCCCACTCCCAATACAATGCCATGTATGTGGAAGTCAGAGGACAGCTTTCACGAGTCAGCTCTCTATCCGTCATGTGCATTCTGGTCATCAGGACTGGTGTCCAGCATGTTGACTCACTGCATCATCTCTCCAGGCCCTGAATTTTAATATCTCCTAAGGTGCATTTTGCTACCAGCATCTGAGAAAACATGAAGAAATGTTTGACAAGAACATTCTCATTAGAGAACATTTATCTGTAGATTGTCGTGTTTGGATAGCTGACTGTTAGACTACCAGCAATGCCAGTTGGGCCTTAGTTTAAATTAATTTCAATAGGACAATTCATTGGTTAGGCATAATCAGAGAATTGATGGAAAAGCCTCAGTCCTAATGCAGAAGAGAGCAGAATTGACTAGAATGAAGTCAAGGATATATTCATACATGAGAGTCTACGTTCTGCCAAGTACCTAGAATTCAGCAAAAAGATATAGCATGTTCCTAGTGAATAGGGGGTACTTGAACAGTCAAGAGGACTGTATTATGATATAGGAATTAAGATGTGTGTCTTCTCAGCAATACAAATGAGGTAGATGGTGATTGCTCAGGTAAAGAGCTGGACAGTATCACAGAGCATTGACTATAATGACTGAAGGAATCTCCCAAGAGTTGGAGGCAAGAGCTGCTGCAGCAGAGGGTCTAGCATGGGGAGAGGCCGAGAGCCATCCTAACAGCTAGCAAACACATGACAAAGCCTTTGGCATATGTGAAGTACTTGATGCACATTGTTTTCTGTCATTCTCATTGGTGCTCTATTAGGATGCTATTGACCCACATGACAGGTGCAAAAACCAAGACTTGGTTAATGTGCCCACATTGACATTAGATGAACACAGCAGGGCTCAGGTTCAAACCCAGATTTGTTCTATTTCCCGAGTGCGGTCTTAGCCATGGGGCCAGTTGCCTTCGTTGGATGATCAGACCTTGTAATTTGAGGTTGGGGAAGCTATCTGACATAAGACCAGGGACTACGCAGGCTTGATGCCTACCGTTTCTTTCATTCTTGGGAGGTTACTTTGGCTGCACGTTCTGTCAGTGGTTTGTGGAAGCCCCCAGGATGAAAAGCGGGACCATCTGCCTTTGAGTCTACTCTCCCTTCTCCTACACTGTGTGGTCTACGTTCCACATCAAGAGAGCGTATGTCTTCAAAGGAGGCCAGCTGTGAGTCAGAAGTTCAACTGAGTAGAGAAAAGTGGGAGTCCAGTAAAGTAGCAGCAAATTCAAAAGTGGGGATCAAAAGAGGGAAATAGAAATGTTATGAGCATGAAATGAAGGTAGGTGATGGGTGACAGTGTGCAAAGTGCTCAGTCACTACTATAGTCAGACATTCGTCGGTTGACCTGAAGTTGCCACACACAGAAGGGGCTTAATTGCATGGATTTTATTTTCATGCCCTGAGCAGTCAATCATGGTTTGTCGAACTGCCTCAAGCATGACTGTTGAGCAGCCAACAGAAAGGGATATCAGAAAGAGAATAAAGGCAAGTGCCTGTAAGGTCACTTAGGCACTTATCTCTCACTTCAACTCATATTCCGCTGACCTGAACTTAATCAGATGGTATGTTGAGCTGCAAGAGAGGCAAGGATAAGTAGTCTGTGTCTAGGCAGCTCCGTGTGCTGCTGAAATAAGAAAGGTTTCTAGAATTAAAGAGAAGAAAGATAGAGCATCCATCTGGGCCAGACATGGCTATCCATCTCTGCAACACTTGGCAATCTTATTCACCTTTTAGGATTTATCGTATGTGTTTGTGTGTTTTGCCTGCATGTATGTCTGTGCACCACATGCATGCAGTGCCTGTGGAGGCCAGAAAGGGGCATAAGATCCCTTGTAACTGGGGTTACAGATAGTTATGAGCCACCATGTGAGTGCTGAGAACTGAACTCCAGGCCTCTGGAAGAGCTGCAAGTGTTCTTAACCACTGAGCCATCTCTCTCCAGCCCCAACTTGGCAGTTTAAAAAAAGAAAAAGAGGTATTGCAAAGAGAGCCTAACCTTCTTTCCGAATAGACAGATACTGCATGATGAAGACACTGGAGGCTTGTTATTTATTTCTCTCGGAGCTGTGGCATTCTCAGAGAGTGATATCACAAGGTGGAGGGGGCTTGGTTCCTCAGAGAATGCCAAGCAAAAGTTCTTGCCTTTCCTTGACCAGAAAACATATTTGTGAGTGTAAATATTGAGATTTCACTTAGTATATTATAGAAGTATAGCCATTCTATTCTGGCTGAAGGGCTTGGGCCTTGACCTGTCTTCTAAAGTATAAAAATGTGATAAAGTCAGTTCAAAGAAAGCCTCCTCTGTGGTCAGCGGTCCAGTTCCCACGGCTACGTAGTGGAGTGGAATCGGCAGCACGAGCTTTGCTCAGGAGCATGCGCCCAGGAGCTAGCGCTCTGCCGCAGTTCCTGCTCGAAGTTTCTCGTGACTGGCAGTGAGAACACTCTAGCTTGGAGCTCAGCTGGACTGTTTTAATAGGAGGGTCTACAGGAGACCTCTTTGGCTTGGCAAGCTAAGCGTATTCCTGAGGATAGCTGGATTTCTTCTTCTTTTTTTCAGTATATATGTGTGTATCCCCACAAAACCAGGGATGGCTGTGTAGCCCCTTCTGATGGAACCTTCTGCCATTGCCTTTGGCAATAGGTAGGGGTTTTTTTTTTTCACTTTTTTTATTGGATATTTTATTTATTTACATTTCAGATGTTAGCACCTTTCCTGGTTTCCCCTCCGGAAACCCTCTATCCCATCCTCCCTCCCCATGCTTCTAAGAGGGTGATCACCCACCCACCCACCTACTCCCACCTCCCCACCCTGGCATTCCTCTACATTGGCACACAGAGCCTTCCCAGAACCAAGGGCCTCTCCTCCCATTGATGTCCAACAAGGCCATCCTCTGCTACATACAGCAATAAGTAGGATTAAAGCAGGCCTTTTCTTTTCTTTTTTTTTTTTTGAGAGCAAGCCCTAGATCCTGACTTTTTATTTTTTCATATATATATATATATATATATATATATATATATATGCATACACACACACACATATGGTATCTAAATAGGATAGAAGAGGGCATAGAGGGCATAGAGGGCACTGGATCCCCTGGGACTTTAATTACAGGGGATTGTGAACTGCCAGGGTGGTGGTGGGGGGGCAGGAAACAGAACTTCTGGAAGAGTAGCCAAATGCTCTTAACTGCTTAGTCATCCTGCTAGCTCCTAGATCCCGACCCTTAATGGTAAGAGCCATGTTTTCAAAGAGCTACAACCATGAATGTGTTCTGAGGAAAAATATAAGGTGAACTTTTTCAAAGCTCTAAATGAATTTGAATTTCAAATTACCAGAAAAGAGGAAGTCGGGACCAGCAGTATTCACGTACGCAAGAAGCGACAACATAGATGTCTAGTCAGAAGGTTCAGGAGTGTTGAAACTTGACAGCATAGAAAGTTCATAAGCACCACATCACAAAATGTTTTTCCTCAGCTTTCTTTAGCATTTTGGTCATATATACCTTAAGATATGTATGCATTTTTTGTTACATGAATTTTCTGGGGAGACATGAAAAAAATCACTGTCTGAATTCAAGAGTATCAACAACCCAAAGAAGAACTCATCCAGTTCCACCTTGATGAGTAGAATGGCTTTAATAGGGGTTCACTCACCAGGTGATGGATGGCTAAGGAGAACTGCATCTAATTGCAAAATTGCCAGCACCCTGTCTACCAGACCCTGTTTTATATGGCTCTAGTTCTGCCACAGAGCTGATGCTGTAGACGTAGAGCACCACCTAGTATTGAAACCGTAGAAGTGTCTCTGGGCTGAGATAACAGGGCACAAGGAAACGCAGAGCCAGCACATTTGTACTTACGTGCAGTCGATTCTTGCTCTTACTGGGGATTCTGTTGGCCTTGGAAAGCATTGCCCCCTGGAAGATGCCTTTGTTTTTCTATAGTCTGGAACGTAGACAGCTTAATGCAGCTAGCTGCAAAATGCAGTCACTCTGGGTGGGATTCAGAGAACTGCACTTCTGTAGGTGTTCCTAGTTCTTCTCTAGCGGACTATGTCTTTTGCCATTTCTTTCATAATACTGTCCTGTCTTTTGTCGTCATAAGCCCACTCATTGGAGAATTGGCTTTCTTCTGTCTAGTATCAGATATGTTTTTTCTCACTGGGACCTCATTTGAAACCTCTGATTGTATAGTATTTGATGTGGACACACTTTATGGCACTGGAAGTGTGTGGAATCAGCATCTGTTGATTGTAACATGCCCAGTTTCTGATACCATGTGACACAGCTTGAACAGATGAGACACAGCCCTGTATAGTGAGTGGAAACCATACATGTTGAGAGGTCCACACAGGATTGGTGCATGAAGCACAATAGCCTCTACAGTTTGAGGGACAGTAGTGAGAAACTGTGGTGTGTGTGTGTGTGTGTGTGTGTGTGTGTGTGTGTGTGTGTGTGTGTTTGCATGCACGTGTATGCGTTTGGGGAGGCTTTTGGCTACCAATGGAGGTTCAGAGCTAGTCATATGTAGAGTACATCATTGCAGAGGACATGGAGATTAGCATAGAGAACGAGGCCAAGTGGTATGAGACATGTGACCTCATGTGTGTTGGCATGGTATGGAGTACCTGAGTGTGTGTTAGTCATGGGGGAAGATTTATTGGGTAGGTATTAGAAAGAAACAAACCAGATAAGGAGAGTATCTACACTGGGACTCTTGGGTGCCTGTTGTTGGGACCCAGGCAAGGCTGTGGTTTAAGGTGTAATTGTGTATTATCAGAGAGAGAGGCTTCCATGCAGGGGACATGTGTAGTATGATGAGTGTGAACTGAGGTGCAGGGAAGAATGCTGAAGCAGTCTGGTCCAGACCTTGCTGGAGAGGGGTGGCAGAGAGTGGCGACCTCAAGGGGGTTGGTTAACCAGGTGAGTGGCAGTAACAGGAACCAGATGTTTATTCAGGAAGAATATTAGGTTTGATTTAAAGGTTATCTTACATTTATAGTTTGATGTGGAAAAGTATTTAAGGAAACTTTTTTTTTGTTAGATACGTAAATGCTTAAAACACGCAGCAGTAGTCACGCTTTCGATGTTGGCATGGTCACATGATAGGTGCACTCTTTTCCTGGTGTTGTTTTTGTGTTTTACAGACCTTTTTCATTGAGACATATATACCTTATGAAAGTTATGTGACTTTAAAATAAAAAGGGTACTGAGGAATATCCCGAGGAATGCTCTTCAACTAAGAAGGGAGAAAGTCTACTTTCAAAATGTCCAGGTACCTAGAGAGAGAGCTTAGTAAGCTTGACACACAAGCTTGAGGGCATGGACTTGACCCCAGTTCCTTGTAAAGCCAGTATGGTGGCACTTGTCTTCAATCCCAAATCTGAGAAGGCAGGCACAGAGGTGTCTCTGGGATGCACCAGCCAGCTAGCCTAGCCTTATCTGTGAACTCCAGGCTCTATGAGAAACCCTGTCTCAAAAAAAGGTAGAGAGTGATTGAAGAAGACATTGACCTCTGACCTGCATACGGCCACACAAAATAATAATGTCAGTCTAGTCCACGGGTGTCACACACCTGTTTTTTCATGTACACTAGAGGTTAAGGCAGGAGCATCACTTAACACTACACACTCAAGGCTAGTGTGTGCAACATGGTGAAATAGCCTTTTAAACATCCGTTTTCTTTTTGGCCATAAGCTCCCTCAGGAAATCCTTCTGCAATAGGATTGTGCCACTGTCTCCTAGATGTGGAGATTTCATGGGATGGAAACATTTACAGAGAATGATGCAAAGCCGACAAACAGGTGGACAGTTTGGTGAGGTTTCACTTCATACTAACATCGTTTTATTAGTGTATTTTAACTACAAAGATGAAAGGGCAGTATGTCATCATCCCCCCATCCCCCACCAAGAGCATAACCCCACCAACCTACCGTTGGAACCCACCTTCTGAAGGATCCACTGCCTCTTAACAGAGCTATGTGCTGGAGATCAGGCTTCTGGGGGATACTCAAGAGCAAAACTGTAGCACCTGTTGTTGAAAATAGGTTTAAGGAGTGTTTCGGGGTCAACTGGTGGAGCCAGCATTTGGGAAATGCTGTACGTAGCCTTTACCAGGCTACGGCAAATAAGGAAGCTCAGGTGGCGAGTGCCATCTGAAGCAGTCCTAGGTATACACAGGAACACCCTGCAGACACAACGTATAAAAGATTTATTATTCTAGGGGCCTGCGGAGGCCAGAAGGGGACATTGGATCTCACCGAGCTGGATTTACAGGCTGTGCCGGGCCACCCAGCGTGGGTGCTGGGAACCGAGCTCTAGGAACATTGCTTGGGTGTTCTAGAAAAGCAGTTTGTACTTCAACTGCTGTGCACTCAGTCCTGCTCTAGTCAGGATGACGTTATGTTTGTGCAGTTCACTTAGACCCAGCCTTTAGGGTAGGATTGAATCATAAATATTTAATCTAGACTTCTCACGTAGCTTTAATAGATTTAAATCGGGTTGAAGATTGAATTAATTCATTATTGAGAGCAATTAGCAACATTATGTTTTCATGTAAAACAAAGTCTCTTTGTTAAATCAATCAAATTATCGGGAACTATTAAAAGTGGCACATTGTTACTCGTTCATAAAATTTTGCTTGTTTGTCAAACTGAGACTTATGTACCTTAAGGGTACAAGGTAAAACTTGCCAACCAGCCAAGAAAATATCACTACAGTTTTAATTTATTTTAGATTTATTTGTTTATTTTATTTTGTGAGTGTTTGATGGCATGTTTGTATTGCACAGTTGGTTTGTCTGGTACCACAGAGGTCAGAAGAGAGCATTGGATTCCTGTGGAACTGGAGTTACAGGTGGCTGTGAATGACCACTCGGGTGCTAGGAACCGAAATCAGGTCCTGTGCTAGAACAAGTGCTCTAACCTCTGAGTCTTCTCTCCAGCCCCACACTGTCATTCTTAAATGTGACCACTGAGCAATTAAGGCGATGAAAACTTACCTGAATATTCTGAATCCTAATTATGATAATCCAAACATTTTAAAGCGTTGATAACTGCCATTCTTAACATAAAATGGGAAAATCAACCTCACATAGACAGGCTCACACAGACAGACTCAGTTGTTGGTAAGAAGTTTAAGTGGGAGTCGGACAGCCCAGGTATACACCAAGGACACTCAGGACCCCAGGGAGATATCAGACAGATCTGCAAGTGCTTTCAGGGTAGCAAAGACACTGTTAAAAGTGCATTACCATTGACCATGTTGTTTTTATTACTTAGGGGGCTAAAATTCATTTCCCACAGCAAGTTTGTTTTGTTGTTGTTTTGTTTACATTTCTTATATAGCTATTAAAAGTACTTTCAATTAGAAAATAAAAAGTTTTATTTCATTCTTTTGTTGGGGTCCAGGAGTCACCCCACAAATCACAGGGACACAGATCTCAGTCAGACAGGGATGGTTTATTGAACACACACCTAAAGACTGATCGACTAGGGCAACAGCTCAAAGCTATGCTCTGGGCATTTCTCAGGGCCAACTTAAAAAGGCTAAAACCACAGAAGCCACAATGAGCTCATACGCAGATGCTGGAAGTACTGCCCTGGTGGTTGGCTCTGACATTTTAGACATAACAATTCATATTGACCTTTAATTTGGTGGGTCCTATGTGAAGCTTCTCGTTATGGAATTTCTTAAGATTAACAAACCTCAGAACATACAGAACATAGCAGAGTATGTGGTCACCATGACCCTGTGTGGGGCTTGGGAGTTTCCACACTGGGCAGGCGTCGGGCTATGTGAAGCCACGGGACCCCACACCTGGGGTGGGGAAGCACAGTCTGAGGTCCCCTGAGACTGCCAGGAGCCGGCTTGTGGATCCCTGGGCCTGCACAGAGGCCGAGGACGACAGGTTCTCAGACTCTTGGGCACCACAGATGCTGCTGGATGCCTCTGAAGAGCTGAGAACAAAGAGGGGTCCCTCAGGCTGGATCTAGCCTGGGGCCGAGGGGGAAGTGTGGGGAGAGAGCTCCAGCTGGGTCTCTGGGGCGGGGGTGGGGGAGGGATGAGTGAGTCCTTGACTTGTTCTGCAGGCAGCTTGGCTTGGTGGAGACCATGGCTGGGAGTGCTGAGAGGCCTTCTGTGGGAGACTAGACTCGCAGATCCTGATGAGAAGAGGCAGTCCATGGTTTTAAAGCATTTATTGTCATGGCGGAGAGTTGTGATGAGTGAAACGACAGGCCTGAGGTTAAATACCTTTTGCAGGGAGGAATATCTGGGAAGGAGAGCTTAACTGGCTAAAACCTTCAGGCCTTTAGGTACTTCATTTAAATGGAGATCTGTCTTGAGGTTATGTGATCTGTGGTCATGTCCTCTACCTGTGGAGGGGATTGGGGCATTGCCCTTATGTGACTGATGGCCACAGACCTATGCAGTGGAGAGCTTCTGCCTTGTATCAGGAGCCTGGTGTCTAGGAGCATGGCAAACGCCTACTGTTCCTAGCAAGAGACTCTGCAGGGTCACCTGCAGCGGCACTGGGGTTTTAAACCTAGCTCAACCAGAAACAGGCTGCCTTTCATGGTCCCACAACCCTGCTCTGAATTAAATTATTTTTCTGTGTCAATGACTAGCAAGCATATTATAGCAACAATATGAAATGGCTGGCAGGCATGGAACAAAATGGCTACATCTATGCTAGGGGACAGGCCTTAACACTTTTGTAATTGTCAAACAAAATTGCATAGTATTCTTTAAGAATTGTACATATGGAGCTAGAGCAGTGGTTCTCAGCCTGTAGGTGTAACCCCTACAGGGGTGTTGAATGACCATTCATGGGGTTGCCTAAGACTATCAGAAAACACAGGTATGTACATCACAATTCATAAAGTAGTAAAACTACAGTTATGAAATAGCAGCAAAAATAATTTTATAGTTGAGGGTCACCACAAAATAAGAAACTCTATTAAAGGGTTGCAACATTAGAAAGGTTGAGAACCACTGATCTAGAGAGATGCTTCCGTGGTTAATAGTGTTTGCTGCTCTTACTTTTGAGTTTGGTTGCCAAAACCATTCTCCTGTAACTCCAGCTCCAGAAGGCCTGATGCCTCCAGCCTCCCAGGCACCTGCACTCACATGCACATACTATACTTAGACACATAATTTAAAACAAATTTATATTGAAAAGAATTGAAAATTTCACAGCAGCACAAATAGAAGGACGGATATACCACAAGATCTTTAAAATGAAAATGAGTCGAAGAAAGAATTAGAAATAGATGCTGGTTTAATATTAAGATATTTTTAAAAGTAACTTGTTACATGTTAGAAGTGTTTGTTAGTGTGCTGGCTATGTTTTTGTTGACTAATGTCACCTGAGAGGAAGAAACCTCAACTGAGGAAACGCCTCCCTAAGATCAACCTGAAGGCAAACCCTTGGGAGTATTTCTTAGTTAATGATTGATGTGTGAGGACCTGGCCTGTTGTGGATGGTGCCACATCTAGGCAGGTAGTCCCAAGGTGTATAAGAAATCCTCAAGAATAAGAGTCCCAAACAGTGGGTGAGGTGTTAAGGATAATAAATAAATAAGAAGACGAAAGCAAAACTGGGATGAAGAAGTCTTGTATAAATGGCCAAGGTCAGTTGAAAGCTGAATCAGATACTGAAACACTGTCCCCTTTGTCCTTCCATCAGAGCCTCTAGAAAGACTTGTTGGATTGGTCTCAACTAGAAAACAAGCTAGGGGGAGCAAGCAGTGTTCCTTCCCTGAGTTCCCTCAGTGATAGAGTGGGATCTGTTGTGATCTATGAACCATGAAATGAAATAAACACGTTTCTCCCCAAGTAGTTTTTGGACTTGATATTTTGCAACAAAAGAAAGCTAATTAAAGCATTTAGTTTAGGATTACATCCTGGATTATGGACAATTAAATAATACACTAGGATGCAGCATCTAAACTGTAGATATTTGTGCTTGGGTAGAATGTTCTATAAATTTTTGCCATAGTTTGAATAGAAGTTATCAAAAGACGTTAAACTTACAGTATAAAATTTCAACATAGGAAGTAGGAAAATGATGAACCCCTAAATTCTTACCACTCAGATCTAACAGTTCTTAAGATCTTGTCACATCTTGTTTCTTTGTTAAACCTTCTTAAAGTAATTTCCACTAAGTCATTTTGTCCTTACCTATCAAACAGGCACTCATTAGATGTCATTATGCCAATCAGAATTGAAGGTAGCTCTCTGAAATGAGCGTCTATACACAGTCTATAAGTTAAACTAGAAAATTGATGTCATTTTATAGTTGACTTCTTCTAGCCAGTATTTAACAAGATCCAAACATTACAAATGTGATTGATTTCTTCACATTATTTGTGTTAAAGAACTTCCTTATTTTAGTGTGATATGTCTGTTAGACTTAATGAACCAAGGTTCATGCACTATTAATAAAGTCTAGATTTTGTTCAGACTTTCAAACTTTTATCCAGTGCCTTTTTGCTTTTGTTTCTTCAAAACAGGGTTTCTCTGTGTAGCCCTGGCTGTCCTGGAACTCTCTCTGAAGACCAGGCTGGCCTCGAACTCACAGAGATTACACCTGCCTCTGCCTCCCGAGTACTAGAATTAAAGGTGTGTGATACCATGCCCTGCTCCAGTGTACTTTTTGTTTTTGTTGTTCCAGAATCTCAGATTTAGCTGTCATGTCCCCTTGAACTTCTCTTACCCATGACAGTTTCTCAGACTTCGCTTGTTGGCGGTGGCCTTGACACATAGGAAAGCTTTCTAGTTGCTTTTAAAGTGTCTGTCATTGAGACATGCCTGGTGTTTTCTCTTGGTTGAACTGAGATTGTTGATTTGGAAAGATGAATGTCATTCTCATTGCCTCACATCCATAAATATGACACAGTAAACAAGACACTGTTAATGTCATTGTTGACATTAGCCTTGCCCATCTACCTGAGAAGACAGTCCGTTTTACCACTGTAAAGTAACCATTCCTTTTTCCCCACCATACTCTCTCTTTGGAAAGCAGCCATCATACAAAGTCCTTCTTAATAAGTGGAAAGTTGCATCAGCTTGAACTTACAGCTATAGCTTCAGCTCTTGGGAACTATTTAGATCTATGTGGGCTGGCATACCACACCATTTTTTAAAAATACTTTCTACTATCTGAGGTGGGAGAGGTGGCAGTTAGGAGTACTTGTCGCTCTTCTGGGGGACTCGGGTTCTATTCCACATCTCAGTTCACAACCGTTTCTGGGTGTGCTTGTTGCTGTTGGAGTGTTATTGGTTCCAAGCTGACTAATAAATATATCCCAATGTCTTAGTTAGGGTTTTACTGCTGTGAACAGACACCATAACCAGGTAGGAGTTCGGTGAGAGGTGGGGTGCGATCAGGAAAGCATATTTGCTGAGTACCTACTGTGCAAACTGCTAAGAACCTCTTGGTCACCTCATTTTAATCTCTAGTCAATTCACATTCTAGATGTTTGTGCTAGTAGATTTCCTTCACTGTAAGAAATAGCAGAGACGATGAACGTGTAAAGACAAAAGGTTTATTTTGGCTCATTGACTTGGAAGTCCCAATCTATGGCTTATTGTCCTCCTTGCTTGGGATAAGGCAGCACACCATGGCAAAGAGCAAAGAACACCAGGAAGGAGGACCAACTGTGGCTCCACTGTCTCCTTCAAAGACAAAGCTCAAAGATCTGAGACCTCCCTCTAAGCCCTGCTTACTAAAGGTTCAGTATCTCCCCACAGCACCAACCTGGGGAGCAAGTGTTTACTAATGAACCTTTGGGGAACTTAAGATCCACACTTAGCAACCTCCTTTTTTTTTTTTTCATTATAGATGTGAAACCCAACTCCATCAGAAAAAGTTTGTTCAATTTTAAAAGAAATCCCTAAAGTATAATATATGCAATGTAGGTTACAAAAAGAAACATCCACCAATATAAAATGTCTTTGGTATTGCAATTTTCATATTTTTTTCCACTGAAAATCTTAGACTTTTTTTTGTGGTTGGTTTGGTTTGGTTTTTGTCTTTTTTTAATTAATTAATTAATTATTTAATTGGTGTTGAGGATGGAACTCAGGGCTAACTACATGCACTCTGGGCAGTGCTTCATGACTAAGCTACCCTACCCCAAGCTCATGTGATGGTTTAAGAATAGTCCTGTCCAAAAGCAGAGGAAACGGATGACACAAGCTCAAGCCATACAGTGGCATTCGGTATTTTATGATCTCAGATGCACCCATATTTTTCTCCTTTTTCCAGGTGGACAACATAAATGCAGCTGTGATGGATCTGAAGAAAAAGAAGATCCGTAGTCTGAGTGATGAGGCCAAAATAGGAGCACATGGGAAACCAGTGATTTTCCTCCATCCCAAAGACTGTGGTGGGGTCCTTGTAGAACTGGAGCAAGCATGATTTATAATTGTGAGAAACTTAGTTAATTGACTGGAGCAACCCTTATCAATATTATCAGATGTATTATGCTACTACTTCCACTATTTTAAAACTTAAATTGCAGAAAGATTAAAATATATTCACATGTATAGACATACATATATTTGTTATTTGGATTTGGATGAAATCTTAATTCCCAAATACTTAACTTTGTTAAAATCATATTCATAAGCACTTCATCTAACCTCTCCACTCAGACAGATCTTTCACATCCTTCTCTAGGGTCTAGTCCAGTGAATCTCCCTGTTCTTCTCCATTCACACCTTCTCCCCAACCTACCAGATCCAGCCCAGGTTCCACATTGAGTTTCTCAGGTTAGTCAGGCCTTCTCTGCCTGCCCTGAAACTGATCTCTAGGCTTCTCATTCCTACCTATCTTCTAACTCAAAGGCCCCTCCCACACCAAATTCAACCTTTGTACCCAGTCATATCTATCTCCACACCCCTAGTTTGGATGAGGAGGAACATCCCATACATCACTCCAGTCCCCTTGGTCCACCTGACTTGTTACACTCAACCCAATAACTTCCAATAACTACGAGTCCCCCCCCATACCCTTTCATCTGCCCCAGCCTCCTCTGTCCATATCAGATATACAAGTAACCAAAGAAACCCACATGTCCAAATCCCATTGCAGAAATACCAACAATATGAAAGATCCACCAATATTTTCTCTCCATAACCTGCAAGACCTGTAGAAATGTGTGGCAATGAGAATTTCCTAGATGAATTATATGATACACAACTTAAAAGAACAACAATTATAAACTTTATCAAATAATTTAAGGAGTTTAAAGAAGATACAACATTAAAGAGAAAGAACTTAAGGAGAATAAAATCCCAAGCGATGCTCAAGAAAATACAAGCACACGGCTGATGGACAGAGCAACAACAGTCCAGGACTTGAGAATGGAATTCAGTAAGGAAACAGAATCATTGACAAGGACTCAAGCTGAAAGGAAGATGGAATTGAAAAACCCAATAATGTAATTTTAACTAAAAAGTCCAAAGCAAAGCCATACATGTACAATGAATCAAGCAGAAGATAGAATATCAGGACTTGAAAATAAAGTAGAGGATTAAGCCCAAATAAGCAAGGAGTATGCATACTTCACAAAACCAACCAAACAAGAGCAAAACAGGGAAGGAGAACACAGGAAATGGGGCACCATGAAAAGCTAAACCTTTGAATTATAGGCATAGACAATAAAGAATAATCCCATGTCAATCTGCTTAGACTATATCTTCACCAAGATCATAGAAGAAAACATCCCCGAGTTAAGGAAAGATGCTCATACAGATACCAGAAGCATCCAGACACCAAATACACAAGACAAAAAAGAAGATCCCCACAGCATATTGTATTTAAGCATTAAATTTACATAACATGAAAAGTGTATTGAAAGCTTCGAGAGAAGAAAAGCCACATCTAAAGAAAAACTCACCAGAATAACAGCTGATTTCTCAGTGGAAACTCAGAAAGTCAGAAGAGCCTAGAGCAATGCATCCCAAGTCCTAAAAAACTGACTACCAACCTAGAGTAATATACCCAGCAAAACTGTCTGCAATAATTAAAGGAGAAATAAACTATTTCCATAATATAAACAGCTTTTTAAAAGGTATATCTAATACACTAACCCTACAGAAAATATAGGAGACAGTATTTCAGGCTTAAGAGAGGAATGAGTACAGCAGAGAGACTGTGGAAAGAAATATGAAACCTTAATTATTAAAACACAAAAAAGTACTGAGAACACAACATGAAAAAATCAATATAATGACCATAATTAACAATAATCATTTAAAATATCAGTAGCCTCAATTCTCAAATAAAAAAAAACAAAACCAAAACAAAACCATAGACTGATCGAATAGATTAAGAAACAAAATCCATCTATACATTGTCTATATAAAAAAATCCACCTTTTAGCTTTAAAGATAAGCACCACCTTAGAATAAAAGGATAGAAAAAAGTACTCCAATTAAATGACACCAGGAAGCAAAAAGACATTGTTACTTTACTTAAAATATGACAAAAAAGACTTCAAACTAAAACTGGTCAGAAGAGATTAAGTGAGGCACTTCATTCTAATAAAGGGAACAGTTAGCCAAGAAGACGTTACTATCCTAAACATGTATGCACCAATCTCAGGGATGCCCAATAGCATTTTTTAAAGTACTACTGGATTTAAGGACACAAACTGACATCAATCCATTAATAGTAGGCGATTTCGGTATGCCACTTTCTCCAGTAGACAAGTGATCTGGACAAAAATAAACAGAGAAACATCAGAATTAATTGACACCACATATCAAATGCACTTCACAGATATGTACAGGATGCCCCACCCAAACATCAAAGAATGCACACTCTACTCAGTAGCATACGGAAACTTCTGAAAAAGACCACGTCCTGGAACACAAAGCACATCTTTACAAATTCAAAGAGATTAAAATCACTCCTTGGATCCTATCTGATCACAATATAATGTAATTCAACTTAAAACTGACAGTCAACAAACCTCTAGTAAATACACAAACTCATGAATATTAACTCATTACTGAATGAGAAATGAGTAATATCAGGAAATAAAAAATTTCCTGGAGTTACATGAAAATGAAAACATGCGAAAACTTCTGAGACATGTTGAAAGCAGTCCTAGGAAGGAAATTTATAATTCCAAGTGAGTATACTTAAAAAATTAGAAAGAGCACAAATAATGGCTTAATAATATAACTCAAACATGGAGAAACAAGAACAAATCAAATCTAAACCCAGTTACTGGCAAGAAATAATAAAAATCAGAGTAGAAATCAGTGAAATAGTGTCACAGGCCACCCCAGTTGGGTATAGGGTCCCTGGGATGAGGGTACTCGAAGTCTAGGTGGGTAAGGATTTGGCAGTGACAAACAGAAACAAACACAGAGACAACTTGAAACTGAGTGTATTTTTGCAGCTATCAAGCAGGGGATTTTATACATTAAAAACCAAACATAACAATTCTTAGAAACCGTATCCAGTGAAACAATCACTAGTACCAATAAAAATCATTTGACACAGTAAAATATAAAAATTATCTAAGCATTATAACTCTGAAACTACATGTTCAGTGAATCACAGAATAGGTAACATCATTATTAATAATATAAATCATCAAAATATAAAAATTCTAAAAGGATGTATTCAATAGGACGGTCATCCAAGGTTAGTGGCATATTCCCAAGAACAGGTTAATAAATCTTTATGGTCAGTGCTCTTAATCGCTGAGCTAACTTTTCAGCCCCATATGGTTATTATTTAACATCTAATGCCTTATTTTTTTAAATGTTCAACGCATAAATTTAAACTATTTAATTCTTTCTGATTAAGGCTTTCTTTACCATATACTGAAACCCATCTCCGATGACACATGTGTAGCCATATGAAATTTTATTGTTGGGAAAGATTTTATCTAACATAATAATTTTGTAAATGATTTGAAAAGTAAAGCGTTGGTTTCCCTGGAGATAAGGTCATATTAGAGACCCCTCTAGGGATGGTTTCGTACCCATTATTTTTGCTTAAGATCATGGTCTAGGCTACCAGGAACCTGTAACTAAGAAAAGGAATGAAAGAGAACAAAACAGAAAAATTGCCATGAGAACTACAGCTCAATATGTTTACTCCGGCCAAGAGTTCCACAACCAGTTCCAGGAGACCTCCTTCTTTTGAAGTCTAAATGCCTCAGTCTGTGGAACTTGTCACACAGATTCTACTGGAGTCAGTGTGGCAAAACAGAAACAAAACAATACAAAAAATATCAATGAATCTGTTGAGCTAATGCTTGGAGAAGACAAAATATTGACAGACCCTTAGCCTGACTAACCAAGAGAAAGAGATGATCCAAGTTAACAGAATCAGAAATGAACAAGGAAACATTACAAACACTAAGGGAAATCTGAATATTATAGGAAAATATTTTAAAACCCTGTCCTCCATTAAGCTGGAAATCTAAAAGAGATTAATGACTTTCTAGATTCAGTCAAACAATCAAAATTAAATCAGAAGTCAACAGCCTGAACAGACCCATAACAAATGAGGAGATTGAGGAAGTAATAATAATAAAAACACCTTCCAGCTAAAAAAAAAATGTCCGGGATCAGAAGGATTTACAACAGAATTCTACCAGACTTTCAAAGAAGATTTACAACCATTCCGAGAGAGAGAGAGAGAGAGAGAGAGAGAGAGAGAGAGAGAGAGAGAGAGAGAGAGAGAGAAAACGAGAACAATTTCAATAAAGTCTGAGGGGGGAATTTCTACAAAACTAGTATCACTCTAATATCCAAACCAGGTAAAGGCACAACAAAAGCTATAGACCACTATCCCTGATGAATATCAATTCAAAAATGCTCAAAAAAAAAAAAAAACCAAAACACTTGCAAAGAGAATACATAAAAATATTGCACAATGTGGTGAAGTAGGCTTTAACTTTGAAATAAAAGATGGTTTAACATATTCAATACAATACACTTAATAAATCACATAAATGGACTTAAAAGCATTATCAATTCCATAAATGCAGAAAAAAGTGTTTGACAAAATCAAACAGATCTTCATGATAAGTGTTCTAGAAGATGAAGGGCTAATGGGAACATAACCTGGATATGATGAAAGTTATATACAAGAAAAACACAGCCAACATCATCCTAAATGGAAATATTTTAAAGTAATTCCATCAAAGTCAGGAATAAACCAGGGATGATCACTATCCCCACTCCTTTTCAATATTGTGCTCTAAGAACAACCTAGAGCAGTAAGGCAAGAAAGGGAAATTCAAGGACTATAAATAGAAAAATAAATTGAACTGCTCCTGTTTGCAGATACCATGATACTATACATTAGCAATCCTCAAAATTCTACCAGAAAAAATCTAGAAATGTTAACTAAATTCAGTAATGCGGCGGGATACAGAATCAACTTGCAAAAATCAATAGTTTTTCTATACATCAACCAAAAAATGTACAGAGAATGGAGTCATGGTCACACACCTATTCACAGTGGCCTTAAAGAAAAAAATATCTATAAATAAACCTAATGAAGGAAGTGAAGGAAGGACCTCCAGAATGAAAACGTTAAACCCCCTTCCAGTCGCCATCTGCAGCAGGGAACCAGGCAGCTCCAAAGCCTTGGGTGCTTAGCCCACCAGGAGAGAGTGATCTCCCAGCAGAGATTTCATTTCTCAGTGCGGAGGTGAGACCTCCACCTTCTCTCTGGAGGGGTACAGCTAGGAGCGCACAAGGCATATGATCATTGGAGCATTGACCATTTGCAGCAGGGAACCAGACAGCTCCACAGCCTTCTGTGCACGGACCCTGCCAGAAGACAGTTGGTCTCCCAGGAGTACAGACACAGGTTTACAGGCCCATAGGAGGGGCAAGCTCCAGCCAGAGACAACTAGACTAACTAACACCAGAAATAACCAGATGGCGAAAGGCAAGCGCAAGAACCCTACCAACAGAAATCAAGGCTACTTGGCAACATCAGAGCCCAGTTCTCCCACCACAGCAAATCCCGGATACCCCAACACACTGGAAAACCAAGAGTTGGATTTAAAGTCTCATCTCACGATGTTGTTAGAGAACATCAAGAAGGACATAAATAACTTCCTTAAAGAAATACAGGAAAACATGGGTCAAATGGTAAAGGCCCTTAAAGAGGAAACACAAAAATCCCTTAAAGAAATACAGGGGAGCATGGGTGAACAGGTAGAGGCCCTTAAAGAGGAAACACACAAATCCCTTAAAGAATTACAGGAGAACACAAACAAACAAGTGAAGGAACTGAATAAAACCATCCAGGATCTAAAAATGGAAGTAGAAACAATAAAGAAATCACAAAGTGAGACATCTCTGGAGATAGAAAATCTTGGAAAGAATTCAGGAGTCATAGATGCAAGCATCAAAAACAGAATACAAGAGATAGGAGAAAGAATCCCAGGGGCTGAAGATACCATAGAAAACATTGACTCAACAGTCAAAGAAAATGCAAAATGCAAAAAGCTCCTGAGCCAAAACATCCAGGAAATCCAGGACACAATGAGAAGACCAAACCTAAGGATTATAGGTATAGAAGAGAGCAAAGATTTCCAACTTAAAGGGCCAGTAAATATCTTCAACAAAATTATAGAAGAAAACTTCCCTAACCTAAAGAAAGAGATGCCCATGAACATACAAGAAGCCTATAGAACTCCAAACAGACTGGACCAGACCAGAAGGTCCTCCCGGCACATAATAATCAAAACACTAAATGCACTAAACAAAGAAAGAACATTAAAAGCAGTAAGAGAAAAAGGTCAAGTAACCTTTAAAGGGAGGCCTATCAGAATTACACCAGACTTCTCACCTGAGACGATGAAAGCCAGAAGATCCTGGGCAGATCTCATACAGACCCTAAGAGAACACAAATACCAGCCCAAACTACTATTCCCAGCAAAACTCTCAATTACCATGGATGGAGAAACCAAGATATTCCATGATAAAACCAAATTTACACAATATCTTTCCACAAATCCAGCCCTATAAAAGGATAATAGATGGAAAACGCCAACATGAGGAGGGAAACTACACCCTAGAAAAAGCAAGAAAGTAATCTTTTTCCAACAAACCCAAAAGAAAGTAACCACACAAACATAAAAATAACATCAAAAATAACAGGAAGCAACAATCACTATTCCTTAATATCTTATAACCTCAATAGACTCAATTCCTCAACAAAACACATAATCTAACAGAGAATTTTTCATGTGGATCTTCGATTTTATCAGAAAATGTTTGTGACTCCTCTTTCAATTTAGTAATGCTTTTTGTATCTATCATTTTGACTGTATTATTTTCCATGATAATCTTTAATTTTCACATTTTTTCTGTGTATTTCTTGGATTTGGTTGGAGGTGTTTTTCATGTAGATCTTTGGTTTCATTGGGGCGGGGGGTGTTTGTAGTCCCACTTTCAATCAATTTAGGAATGTTTTTGTGCCTACCATTTTGTCGGTATAATTGTCGATGGTAATCTTCAATTTTAACGTTTTTCTGTATTTTTCTTCAATTTTTTCAGAAGTATTTTCCATGTGGATCTTCAGTTTTATCAGACAATGTCTATAATTTTACTTTCAATCAACTTAGGAACATTTTTATACCT
Organism: Tokudaia tokunoshimensis; assembly: GCA_036184795.1. Classification (NCBI taxonomy): domain Eukaryota; kingdom Metazoa; phylum Chordata; class Mammalia; order Rodentia; family Muridae; genus Tokudaia; species Tokudaia tokunoshimensis. Next base: position 39,840,004 of record BTHU01000001.1, read on the forward strand.
TCCATTTTATCTGTATAATTTTCCATGTAATAGTTTTAATATGCTTTTCTATATATTTCTTGATTTTTTTCAGGAATATTTTCCTTGTAGATCTTCAATTTTATCAGAAAGTGTTTATAAATCCACTTTCAAAAACTGAGGAATATTTTTATGCCTACCATTTTATCTGTATAATTTTTCCATGTAATACTCAATCTTAATGCTTTTTTTTATTATTATTATTTATTTTATTTTATTTTTTTAATTTACATTCCAAATCACTTCCCCTTTCCCATTTCCTCCCTCCCCGAAAGTCCCATAAGCCCCCTTCCCTCCCTCTTTTCTCCATTCAACCCCCTCTCGTTACTCTGTCCTGGCGTTCCCCTACATACAGTCTTTCCAGGACCAGGGGTCTCTCCTTCCATCTTTTTAGAAATCTATTGATATGCGGATTATGTCTAGGGTATTCCGAGATTCTGGGTCAATATCCCCTTATCAGTGACTGCATACCATGTGTGTTCTTTTGTGATTGGGTTACCTCACTAAGGATGATATTTTCAAGATCTGACCATTTGCCTAGGAATTTCGTGAATTCATTGTTTTTAATTGCAGAGTAGTATTCCATTGTGTAGATATACCACATCTTCTGAATCCATTCCTCCGTTGAGGGACATCTGGGTTCTTTCCAGCTTCTGGCTATTATAAATAAGGCTGCTATGAACATAGTGGAGCATGTGTCCTTATTGCATGCAGGTAAAGCCTCTGGGTATATGTCCAGGAGTGGTATAGCCGGATCCTCCGGGAGTGTCATGCCCAGTTTTCTGAGGAACCGCCAGACTGCTTTCCAGAGTGGTTGTACCAGCTTGCAATTCCACCAGCAGTGGAGGAGTGTTCCTCTTTCTCCACATCCTCGCCAACAACTGCTGTCTCCTGTGTTTTTGATCTTAGCCATCCTGACTGGTGTGAGATGGAATCTCAGGGTTGTTTTGATTTGCATTTCCCTATGACTAAGGATGATGAACATCTCTTTAGGTGCTTCTCAGCCATTAGATATTCTTCAGGTGAGAACTCTTTGTTTAGCTCTGTACCCCATTTTTTAGTAGGGTTACTTGCCTCTCTGGAGTTTAACTTCTTGAGTTCTTTGTATATATTGGATATTAGCCCTCTGTCGGATGTAAGGTTAGTAAAGATCATTTCCCAGTTAGTTGGTTGCCGCTTTGTCTTTTTGACAGTGTCTTTTGCCTTGCAAAAACTTTGTAATTTAATGAGGTCCCATTTGTCTATTCTTGATCTTAGAGCATAAGCTATTGGAGTTCTGTTCAGGAAATTCTCCCCTGTGCCCATATGTTCAAGGTTCTTCCTCAGTTTCCCTTCTATTAGTTTCAGTGTGTCTGGTTTTATGTGGAGATCTTTGATCCACTTAGAATTGAGCTTAGTGCAAGGAGATAAGGATGGGTCAATTTGCATTCTTCTGCATGTTGACCTCCAGCTGAGCCAGCACCATTTGTTGAAAAGGCTATCTTTTTTCCACTGGATGGTTTTAGCTCCTTTGTCAAAGATCAAGTGACCATAGGAGTGTGGATTCATTTCTGGGTCTTCAATTCTGTTCCATTGATCTGCATGTCTGTTACTGTACCAATACCATGCAGTTTTTAACACTATTGCTCTGTAGTACAGCTTGAGGTCCGGGATACTGATTCCCCCAGAGGTTCTTTTACTCTTGAGAATAGTTTTAGCTATTCTGGGTTTTCTGTTATTCCAGATGAATTTTTGAATTGCTCTTTCTAACTCTATGAAGAATTGAGTTGGGATTTTGATGGGGATTGCATTGAATCTGTGTATTACTTTTGGTAAGATGCTCATTTTTACTATATTAATCCTGCCAATCCATGAGCATGGCAGATTTTTCCATCTTCTGAGGTCTTCTTCAATTTCTTTCTTCAGAGACTTGAAGTTCTTGTCATACAGATCTTTCACTTGTTTGGTTAGAGTCACACCAAGATACTTAATATGGTTTGTGGCTATCGTGAAGGGTATTATTTCTCTTACTTCTTTCTCAGCCTGCTTATCCTTTGAGTATAGGGAGGCTTCTGATTTGCTTGAGTTGATTTTATATCCGGCCACTTTGCTGAAGTCGTTTATCAGCTGTAGGAGTTCTCTGGTGGAGTTCTTTGGGTCGCTTATGTATACTATCATATCGTCTGCAAATAGTGATAGTTTGACTTCTTCCTTTCCGAATTTGTATCCCTTTGACCTCTTTTTGTTGTCTAATTGCTCTAGCTAGAACTTCAAGTACTATATTGAAAAGATATGGAGAGAGAGGGCAGCCTTGTCTAGTCCCTGATTTTAGTGGGATTGCTTCAAGTTTCTCTCCATTTAGATTGATGCTGGCTACTGGTTTGCTGTAAATTGCTTTTACTATGTTTAGATATGGGCCTTGAATTCCTGATCTTTCCAAGACCTTTAGCATGAAAGGATGCTGAATTTTGTCAAATGCTTTCTCAGCATCTAATGAGATGACCATGTGGTTTTTTTCTTTGAGATTGTTTATGTAGTGGATTACATTGATGGATTTCCTTATATTGAACCATCCCTGCATCCCTGGGATGAAGCCTACTTGATTGTGGTGAATGATCGTTTTGATGTGTTCTTGGATTCGGTTGGCAAGAATTTTATTGAGTATTTTTGCATCGATAGTCATAAGAGAGATTGGCCTGAGATTCTCTTTCTTTGTCGGATCTTTGTGTGCTTTTGGTATTAGTGTAATTGTGGCTTCATAGAACGAGTTGGGTAGTGTTCCTTCTGTTTCTATTTTGTGGAACAGTTTGAAGAGTATTGGTGTTAGGTCTTCTTTGAAGGTCTGATAGAATTCTGCAGTAAAACCATCTGGACCTGTGCTTTTTTTGGTTGGAAGACTTCCAATGACAACTTCTATTTCTTCAGGGCTTATAGGACGGTTTAGATGGTCTATTTGATCCTGATTTAATTTTGGTACTTGGTATCTGTCAAGGAAATTGTCCATTTCCTCAAGATTTTCTAGTTGTGTTGAATACAGGTTTTTGTAGTAGGATCTGATGATTTTTTGAATTTCCTCAGTTTCTGTTGTTATCTCTCCCTTTTCGTTTCTGATTTTATTAATTTGGATACTATCTCTGTGCCCTCTGGTTAGTCTGGCTAAGGGCTTATCTATCTTGTTGATTTTCTCAAAGAACCAACTCCTCGTTTTGTTGATTCTTTGTATGGTTTTATTTGTTTCTACTTGATTGATTTCAGCCCTGAGTTTGATGATTTCCTGCCTTCTACTCCTCTTTGGTGTATTTGCTTCTTTTTGTTCCAGGGCTTTCAGGTGTGCCATTAAGCTGTTAGTGTATGCTGTCTCCCGTTTCTTTTTGGCGGCACTCAGGGCTATGAATTTTCCTCTTAGCACTGCTTTCATTGTGTCCCATAAATTAGGGTATGTTGTGCCTTCATTTTCATTAACTTTCAAAAAGTCTTTGATTTCTTTCTTTATTTCCACCTTGACCAAGTTATCATTGAGTAGAGCATTGTTCAGCCTCCATGTGTACGTGGGTTTTCTTTTGTTTTTGTTGCCATTGAAGACCACCCTTATTCCATAGTGATCTGATAGGAGGCATGGGATTATTTCTATCTTCTTGTATCTGTTGAGGTCTGATTTGTGACCAATTATATGGTCAATTTTGGAGAAGGTACCATGAGGAGCTGAGAAGAAGGTGTATTCTTTAGCTCTAGGATGAAATGTTCTATATATATCAGTTAGTTCCATTTGGTCCAAGGCTTCAATTAGATTCACTGTGTCCCTGTTTATTTTCTGCTTTCCTGAACGATCCATTTCAGAGAGCAGGGTGTTGAAGTCACCCACTATTATTGTGTGCGGTGCGATGTGTGCTTTGAGTTTTAGTAAAGTTTCTTTTACGAATGAGGGTGCCCTTGCATTTGGAGCATAGATATTCAGAATTGAGAGTTCTTGATGGTGGATTTTTCCCTTGATCAGTATGTAGTGTCCTTCTGTGTCTTTTTTGATGACTTTAGGTTGAAAATCAATTTTATCCGATATTAGGATGGCTAGTCCACCTCGTTTCTTGGGGCCATTTGCTTGTAAAATTGTTTTCCAGCCTTTTACTCTGAGGTAGTGTTTGTCTTTGACACTGAGGTGCGTTTCCTGCATGCAGCAAAATGCTGGGTCCTGTTTACGTATCCAGTCTGCTAGTCTATGTCTTTTAATTGGGGAATTGAGACCATTGATATTAAGAGAGATTAAGGCATAATGATTATTGCCATCTGCCATTCTTGACGCTATCTTTATGTTTGAGTGGTTATCTACTTTTGGGTTTGATTCAAGAAGGTTATTATCTCATTTTTTCCTGGGTGTTGTTTCTCTCCCTGTATTGGAGGTTTCCACCTATTATCCGTTGCAGGGCTGGATTTGTGGAAAGATATTGTGAAAATTTGGTTTTATCATGGAATATCTTGGTCTCTCCATCTATGGTGATTGAGAGTTTTGCTGGGTATAGTAGTCTAGGCTGGCATTTGTGCTGTCTTAATGTCTGCATGAGATCTGCCCAGGATCTTCTGGCTTTCATAGTCTCTGGTGAGAAGTCTGATGTGATTCGGATAGGTCTTCCTTTGTATGTTACTTGGCCCTTTTCTCTTACTGCTTTTAGTATTCTTTCTTTGTTTAGAACATTCGGTGTTTTGATTATTATGTGACGGGAGGTATTTCTGTTCTGGTCCAGTCTGTTTGGAGTTCTGTAGGCTTCTTGTACGTTCATCGGCATCTCTCTCTTTAAGTTAGGGAAGTTTTCCTCCATAATTTTGTTGAAGATGTTTACTGGCCCTTTAAGTTGCAAATCTTCACTCTCATCTATACCTATAATCCTTAGGTTTGGTCTTCTCATTGTGTCCTGGATTTCCTGGATGTTTTGGGTTACACTTTTTTGCATTTTGCATTTTCTTTGACTGTTGAGTCGATGCTTTCTATGGAATCTTCAGCACCTGAGATTCTTTCTTCCATCTCTTGTATTCTATTGTTTATGTTTGCATCTATGACTCCTGATTTCTTCCCAAGGTTTTCTATCTCCAAAGTTGTCTCCCTTTGTGATTTCTTAGTTGTTTCTACTTCCTTTTTTAGTTCCTGGATGGATTTGCTGAGATCCTTCACTTGTTTGTTTGTATTTTCCTGTATTTCTTTAAGGTATTTTTGCATTGCCTCTTTCAGGATTTCTTCCTGATGACTCACGTTCTCCTGCATTTCTCTGTGTGATTTTTGTGTTTCCTCCTCATGGGAATCCATCTGTTGATCCATTGTCTCCTGCATTTCTTTAAGCAGTTCTCCTGTTTCCTTTGTAAGGGCATCTAACCGTTGATTCATTTCTTTAAGCAATTGTTGTGTTGCCTCCTTATGGGCATCCGTCTGTTGACCCATATTCTTCTGCATTTCTTTATGCCAATTTTGTGATTCCTTTGTGAGTGCATCTACCCGTTGATTCATCTCATTAAGCGATTTTTGTGTTGTCTCCTTGTGCGCCTCCATCTTTTGATCCATGTTCTCCTGCATTTCTCTAAGCGATTTTTGTGTTTCCTTTGTAAGGGCTTCTAACCGTTGATTCATGGTCTCCTGTAACTCTTTATGAGATTTATTTGTGTCCTTCTTGTGATCCTCTAATAGGATCATGAGAAGTGATTTTAAATCCAGATCTTGTCTTTCGGGTGTGGTGGGGTATCCAGGATTTGCTGCTGTTGGAGAGTTGGGTTCGGATGGTCCCACATTACTTTGATTTCTGTTAGTAACATTCCTACGTTTGCCTTTTGCCATCTGGATACCTCTGATGTTAGTTGGTCCTGCTGCCACTGGCTGTTGGTTGGACCTCCTGTGAGCCTGCAAAGCTATTTCTGCCCCCACTGGATTGCCAGGATTCCCCTGGCACTGATTTCTGGGGCCTGCCTGCTCCTGAGTGACTTTGGAGCCCTAATGTGCCTTGCCCCAAGTGATCTTATATTGGGGAGGCCTTGCACATCCAAAGGCTCAGCCTAGTGGATTCCTGGAGCAGAGGTCGCCAAAGGGAGGCTGGTAGGCTCCTGCCCTGTGCAGGGTTGAGTGATCTCTCCTAGGGGGGGAGGGGGCGTCCCTCTGCCAGGCAGAAGTCCCACAGCAGAGCTGGCGCGCTGGTTACTGCAGATCTGCCCAGCACTTGGGAGCTGCACACACACAAGCCGCCCGAGACCCAAGCGATATTAAACCTGTCTGTCTCAGAACCTGGCTCTCCCAACTTCCCAGTCACTGGAGCAAAGATGGAGGAGTGCAATCTGCACACTCTCCGTGGCGCCGCTCACCCTGCAGATGCGATGGCCTGCCGATCTGGCACCCAGACGACCACAGCGCTGACCCGTTCTCGGGCACAGACGGAAGCCCCAACAGGCCGTGTCCCAAGTGATGTTTTATTGGGGATAGGGAGCTTGGGGTACCTGTCTCTTCAGCGCAGTCTGCGGGAACAGAGGTCGCGGAAGGAAAGCTGGTAGGCTCCCGCCCAGTGCGGGGTCCCTCTGCCAGGCAGAAGTCCCACAGCAGAGCTGGCGCGCTGGTCACTGCAGATCAGCCCCGCACCTGGGAGCCGCACACACACAAGCCGCCCGAGACCCAAGCGACATTATGCCTGTCTGTCTCAGAACCTGGCTGTCCCAACTTCCCTTAATGCTTTTTTTAAAATATATTTCTTCAATTTTATCAGAGATATTTTCCATGTAAATCTTCAATTTTATCAGAAAATGTTTATAATTTCACTTTCAATCAACTTACTAATATTTTTATGCCTGCCATTTTATCTGTATAATTTTCCATGATAATCTTCAATTTTAATGTTTTTCCATATATTTTTTCAATTTTATCAGAAATATTTTCCATGTAAATCTTCAATTTTATCAGAAAATGTTTGTAATTCTACTTTCAATCAACTTAGGACTATTTTAATTCCTACCAATTTATCTGTATAAATTTCTTCAATGTCATCAGATATGTTTTCCATGTAAATCTTCAAATTTATCAGAAAATGTTTTTACTTCTGCTTTCAATCAATTTAGGAATATTTTTATGCCTACCATCTAATCCGTATAATTTTTCATGAAATAGTCAGTTATAATGTGTTTTTCTATATATTTCTTGAGTTTTATCAGAAATATTTTCCTTGTAGATTTTCAATTTTATCAGAAAATGTTTATAATTCCACTTTCAATTAATTTAGGAATATTTTTATGCCTACCATTTTATCTGTATAATTTTTCCATGAAATAGTCAATCTTAATGTGTTTTTCTATATATTTCTTCAATTTTATCAGAGATATTTTCCTTGTATATTTACACAATGGAATACTACTCAGCAATTAAAAACAATGAATTCTTGAAATTCTTAGGTAAATGGGGAGCAGGGGGAGGGAAGAGGACTTATGGGACTTTCTGGGAGGGGGGAAACCGGGAAAGGGGAAGTCATTTGGAATATAAATAAAGAATATAGAAAATAAAAATAATAATAATAATTAAAAAAAGAAAACGTTAAACCTTCAAAGAATGGTAGAGAAAGACACTAGAAAATGTAAGACATCTTATGCTCATGTGTTGGTAGAATTAATATTGTGAAAATGACCATTTTACTAAAAGTTATTTACATATTCAATAAAATCTGAATCAAAATCCCTATCTCATTCATCACAGAAATAGAAAAAACTATCCTAAATTCATATGGAACTACAAAAGACCCACGAGGGACAGAAAAATCCCAAGCAAAAAGGAACAATGTTGGAAGGATTACCATTTCAGATCTTAAGATACATTACAGAGCCATAGTAATAAAAATAAAGTGAGACTGATACAAAACCATCAGGTAGACCAACAGAATAAAACCAAAGGCCCAAGATGAATACACATAACGTCAGCTATTTAATAGTTAACAAAGATGCCAAAAATGTAACCTGGAGGAAAAAAAAATCATCTTCAACAAATGGCCCAACCTAACACTACCCTGAGACACTTACTTAAAATATATGATATATTAATGGGTTAACAGTGAAAGATCAGAAGAATAACCATCATGCAAGCACATGTTCAAGGATGACTGGAGTAGTGATGTTCTTCCAGGGTGAGTAGACTTCAGAACAAACAAAATGCCAGGAAGAAAAAGATACATTATGTAATGGTATTGAATGCTCCAAGCACAAGAAGACAAATACTAAAATTACAAATGAAACACAGAACTCAAAGTTGATACAATAAAAAGATCAACATAGTAACAGTTTATAACATCAATGATCCTTTGTAACAACAGTCACCAGCAGGCTCTGTGAGGTGCATCTTATATGGTTTGGATGTATGTATGATAGCATGTACCTCCCACTAAGTTATGCAGAAAGACTCATGCCTGAAACTCCTCTGTGCTGTCTGTCCAGCTCCTTCCCCAGCCTGCTGGCCACTGAGTGTTTTAAATCTCCATGCCTTTTCCTTCCCTCCCTCCCTCTCTCCTATTTTTTATTTTTTTTACTTCAGATAGGATCTGACACTGAAGCCCAGGTTGGCCTAGAATTCTCTCTGTAGCCCAGGATGCTTAAGAAAACGACAGCTACACATTCTTGATGTGGGTATGGTCTTTTCACAACCCTATAAAGAACTGACCTGTACCTCCTACTGATGCTGGACGCGATTTCCTTTGAGCATATGAGGGAGAGTCATCGACCAGCACGTGTAGACTTAGGGAAAGCCTGGGGACCGTGTCCAGTCCCAGCTGAGTCGGATTGTGTCAGTAGCAGACAACAGCAATGCTCCGGTAGTTTACACATCGAGCTGAACAAGCCTGATGGGGACATGAAGGTGGAAATGCAGCAATTATTTTATAAAATTCGTAAGTTAACTTATAAATTTCTACTTTTATGAGTAGATTTTTGTAATAATGTGCACAAGACGGTGTACGTGCATGTTTTGTAGCGACCCGGCACCCATCACTTTTTATGATTTTGTTAGATACCTGTCTTTATCCCTACCCACATATTCAAAGCCTCAGGAAGTTCTCCCTGTTAAACTTTAATTCCATCATTCTTGCCAGTGGTAGAATTAAGATCAGATCATCCATATCTGGATAAAGCAGGGATTGGGGGTGTGGGGAGTTCCCTAGAAGGATCTGGAAATGTTCTCTTCTACTCCTAAGTAAGAAGGGTACAGGTGGAAAAAGTTAGCTTCGCATATCAGAGGTGAACAGGGAGACAGATAACTATGGTTGCTACTAGCAACCACCCAACACCATGAAAAAATTAGAGTAATTATCCTTGTTGGCAGGGTAAATGTGAAAAAGCTGACATTTAAAAATGTGTTTAGTATTGAATAGAAAATTAATTTAGTTATATTTGTGAGATGTTTAAAATTAAGAAAAAAATTCTAGTAACATTATTTCTTAAAATGCTAATTATCCAATACATTTACATAATTTTAAAAAGCTTGATTAGGATTCTTTGAACATTAAAAATAAAATGAGCAAAATAATTACACTTTAATAAGTACCTCAGCCATATCTGTCTATGTTCGATTGTTCTTAATTTTCTCTGAAAGATTCAATATAGGTGTTGGGGTTCAGGAATCACCACACAAACCATAGGAACACCAATCTCAGTTAAGCAAGAATAGTTCATTGAGCGTGTATCCAAGACTGAATGTTCAGGACCACAAAAAGGACTCGAAGCCTCGTGACATCCGTCTGTCCTGACAGCAGGCTTTTTATAGGAAAATCCAGGTTCAAACATTTTAAAGGCAAGGAGGTGAACAATACAACAGTTTGGCTAACTAGACAAAGCATTATCTTTAAACTGATTGGTCCTGAGAGAGGTAAGAGATGTACAGGTAGTGAACCACGGAATTCCAGTACATCGAGATAACAGAGCATAAGTAACCATAACTTTTTGCTTGTTAGTAGCATTTCTTAGTGTCAGCTATGGATAATTACTTCTGGGAAGCAGAGTCTGAGAACCTGAACTTAATTTCACCTTATGAGCAAAATGGAGACTGAATACAAAATGGTTACAGTTATGTTAAATGGAGCAAGTCTCAACAATAGGAAAATAACTTCAAAAAATTAAATTTTTGTTTTTAATGTCGGTTTATAGTTAATATGTTGGAAATTGTTGATATCTAAATAATAGACTCTTTCTACATATATACCATATACTTCTTTTCAAATAGACCCTACATTCTAGGGCAGTTTGGGCTTAGAGCAAAATTCAGCAGAAAGGAAAGTTTCAGCCTCTACTCTGCTTGGCAGGATAGCCTCATCACTGCTAGCCTCTCCCCAAAGAGGAGTGTTCTATTCTTTACAACTAAACTGCTACAGCAGTCACCAGCAGGCTCTGTGAGGTGCATCTTATATGGTTTGGATGTATGTATGATAACATGTACCTCCCACTAGGTTATACAGAAAGGCTCATGCCCGAAACTCCTCTGCGCTGTCTGTCCAGCTCCTGCCCCAGCCTGCTGGCAACTGAGTGTTTTAAATCTCCATGCCTTTTCTTTCCCCACTTCTTCCCTCCCTCCCTCCTTTTCTTTTTAATTTTTTTTACTTCAGATAGGATCTGACACTAAAGCCCAGGTTGGCCTAGAATTCTCTCTGTAGCCCAGGATGCTTAAGAAAACGACAGCCACACATACTTGATGTGGGTATAGTCTTCTCACAAGAGAGGTCACCATTTTTGGGAACAATCTTAATGTTCAAGGGATCTTTAGTTGATGCCTCTCTCTCCTTTCTGACATTGATACCACCTGCCATGCCCTCTTAATGGGTCTGAGTAGAACCTACCAATTCTGTTGATCTTCAAGAAGCATCTTTTAACTTGGTTTACTTCACTTTCTCTTCCCATCTCCTGTTTGTGACATCACTCACGTCTGCTCTAAGGTTTACTTGTTTGTTTGATTGCTTTCTGGTTTTCCACGCAGAAGATGAACCCAGTTCTCCTTTTGGTATCCTTTGTTGTGGCTTGCTCTGTTTAATGAGCTCTTCTTTGTCCAGATCCTAAGGTGGAAGCGTAGACTGTTAGTTTTAGAGATTTTTGTACCCCCCCCACCACCACGACAGTTATCTAGCCAATGCCATAAATTTCAATCTAATTGCAGTATTTTTATTAGTTCTGAGTATTTTTAGATTTGTCATTTCTTCACCCATCTGTGATATTTAGAAGTGCCATGCTTAATCACTAAGCATTTTGGTGCTTACTGATTATTTCTATCACTGGTTTCTAGCTTGCATTGATCTGAGAGCATCAGCTATGATTCCCCTCTCTTTAAACTTGCACAGTGCCGTGTCCTGGTACAGAGCATGCTCTGGTGACAATTCCATGTAAAAGTTATGGGAGAATGTGGACTCTGCTGTTGAATGAAGGGTAACAGCTGTCAGTTAGCTCCAGCTGATGGATGCTATTGAGTTTAACTATGTTTGCTGATTTTCTGCCTGTGGAGTTAAACTCTTTATCATAGTGTATTTGTCTTTTTGGCTTCACTTTTAAAAAATCAGATTTCTTCTCATATATTGATGCTCTGTCATTACCCACACACACAATGGAGATTGTGTATTTTTAGAGAATGTTATTTTATCATTCTGAACAGACCTCTTTATCTCTGAGAGTTTCCCTTGTTTTACAGTCTCTGCTGCCTGAAGTTAATACTGCTGTTCAGGGTTCTTACGGTTGACATCAGCATGTCTGTCTTCTCTGTAACTCTCCTTATACTCTGAAGGTGTCTTCACGTTTAAAGCAGGTTTCTTATAGACAACATGTATTTGAGTTGTTGCTTTTCTTCCCTCTGAGTCTGTTAATTTTGTATCTGAATGATTATCAGCATGCTTAGAAAATACACTGTCTACCTTACAGGATACTGTTTTCTATTTGTTGCTGTTTTCCCCATTACTTTTCTCGTTTATAATTTTTATACTTCTGGTGGTTTTAATTAAACATTTTTAGTTCTATTTTCTTAGTTTCTTCTTTCTTAGGTATCCATGATACATTATGGTCTTGCCATTTGTAATAGCATTGGCACCTTACCTAACTCCGCTTTCTTTCTCTGTACTTTTCAGTCTTATTGGGGCACGGCTGATAAAATTAGATTATTCAAGGTGTGCGACATGATGTTTTGGTATATGTATATATGGTGAAATGAGTGCTGCAACCAAGCTAATTAGCATATCCATCACCTCATCTAGTTACCTGGGTGTGTATAGTTTGAACACTTAATATTTACTTTCTTTGAAATTTTATGATTTTTTTCATACAATACATTTTGATCATATTCTTTTCCCTTTCCACTACTCCTCTCAGATCCATCCCTCCTTCCTATTATCCACCCACTTCTGTCTTTCAGAGTCTCCATTGATAAGTCAGGTGTTATTCCAATGGGCCCGCCTGGATATGCGACCTGGCTTATTTTCTTTGCAGGTTTTAGTATCCGTTCTTTGTTCTGTACATTTAATGTCCTGATGATTATGTGTCATGGACAGTTTCTTTTCTGTCTCAGTTTACGGGTGTTCTGTATGCTTCTTGTGCCTCGATGAACATTTGTTTCTTTAGAACAAATTTTCTTCTATGGATTTGTTTAAGAAATATTTTTTGTGCTTTTGACTTAGGTTTCTTTTCCTTCCTCTATACCTAGTATTTGTAGGCTTGGTCTTTTCACAGGTGTCACAGATGTCCTGGTTGTTTTGTGCCTGGATATACATACATACATACATACATACATACATACATACATACATATATACATACATACATATATACATACATACATATATACATACATACATATATACATACATATGTGTGTGCACATAGGAGTATAAACTCTCACACACACATATATGAGACTTGCATACATTTTTTCTTTCACTGGACTATCTGTTTCTTCTATCTTGTCTTCAGTATTGAGATTCACTCTTCCATGTCTCATAATCTGTTGGTGAGGGTTACTTCTGAGGGTTTTGTTTGACATCCTAAGGTTTTTATTTCCAGTTTTATTCCAGGTTGGGTTTTCTTTAGGGACCCTACAACTTTGTTAGGTTTTACTTTCATGTCTTGAATTGTTTTCATTATTTTATTCAACTGTTTGTTCTTTTTTCACAGACTTCACTACAGGGTTTCTTCACATCCTCTTGGAGTCCCTCAAGCACAGTCATGATGGTTATTTTGAAGTTGTTGCCTTGTGCTTCAGCTAAATTGCTTTGCTCAGAGCCCATTGCCACAAGGTTCCTGGATGCTGGAGGAAGCATGTTGTCTTAGCTGCTCACATTTATGTTTGTGCATTTTCCATTTGTTCAGCGTTTTGATTCTTAAGGCGTACTGGCGGCACCGAGCCCTTCACTTCATAACAAAAAGTCATTTTAAAACCACTAGATTATTCATTTCTGAAATATTTGTTTTTGAACTACCTTTAAAAGCTGTTTTGAGGGTCTGGAGTGATGTTTTGGTGGTTAAAATCCTTGAATGCTTTTTCACAGGACCTGGGTTTGATTCCTGGTACCCATATGGTGGCTCACAACTATCTGTAACGCCAGCTTCTGAGGATTCAATGCCCTCTTCTAGAGTCTGCAGTATTGAGATATGCCTGTGGTACACAGATATACACACAGACATACATAAAAGCAAAACACCCATACATACAACAATAAAATAAAATATAATATGCCAAAAAGACTATTTTGAAACACGGCTTCACTATGTAGCTCATTTGGCCTGAAGTTTTGTTTTTTTTTTTTTTAATGAGGTTTGGGTGGGCCTCAAAGATTAAGCCAGCCCAAACTTCAGCAGCTCCCATCCCTTACATAGATGCTATTAGCTGTAGACAATTTCCAGGGAAAGAGAATCATTATTCTTTGAGCGTGTGGTCACTGGTAGACTTCCCATGCCCCAGTGGATGCCCCACACCAATCCTTGTATGGGCAGTACTGATTGAGCTTACTGGGTTATAAAATAAAAGGACATGAAGAGCCTGGGAGGAGGATATGTTGGGGGAGATATTGGGAAGGTTGAGGGAGGAAGTGGCGGGGAGGGTTGATATAGTCACATTTTATTGTATTCTGAAGAATAAAAACATAGTAAAAAACCTCACGGTTGCCTCAGCTACCATAGTCAGCATTGAGCTAAAGTTTATATGAGTCAATTGACATCCTTTTTCAAGCTCTTTGATTGTGTGCACGTGCATGTGCATGCATGTGTGTGTCTGCACACTAGTGCCAAAGGGTGCATTTGCGGAAGTCTACCATGCAGGGCCCACAGATTTTTTGGAAAAAAGCCTTTACCTGCTGAGCCATTTGACCTACACAAATTCCTTATTTTTACAGCCAACCTGAGTTGAGCCTTTTGTAACTGAGAACTGAAAAGATTCCAATTACATAAACATGAAGTAAGCAAAACCCAAATGGAAAGTGCCAGCACCCATACTGATTAAGTCAAATGTTTTGCAACAAGGGCAAGAACTTGGAAATATTGCTTCATGTAGTTTCTGCAAATGGGCTCTAAATTGCGTACTATCTTTTGAAATTTGATTTTAAATGCTTGATTAGCAGCGATTGTGGTTGGTACTACAGGAGTACTTGAGGGTGTCAGTGCAGTAAAAATGTGCTATCGGTGCTCACTTATTTAAGGCAGAGACAAGTAGGTCATTTACTTGACCACAGTGCGTACAATCTAGCCTTGCCTGGTGGTGAAACCTGAAAAGAAACTTCCCCTTTACGAAAGCTCTTAGTACTTCTAGAACTCGTATGTCCTCCAGTTCATCTCAGCAACGGATATGGAACACACTCAAACATCTTCCCTGCAAATGTCTCTCTGGAACTAATGGTATAGTACCAGAACACACCAGGAAAAAGCAGTTGTTAAAGGCACCTGGCATTCTGGATCCACCAGAAAGACAATGAGAATGTCACACTCTGGGACCTGGGGTTACACCCCTCGAGAAAAGAAATGCCAGAGGGGAGGCTGGGCTCCTCCATTAGGGGATCCCTGGAGAGAGGCACAGGAGTCAGATACACAACTCAGGGGCTGTGTGCTACACACTTTGGCTAGGGCCCCCGGAGGCTCTGAGAGTGTCTGCTCTGTGGTGCCACGGAGACAGGTAAGCCAGTCCCTCCAGAAAACCAGCAGCAAAATATGATTTGGAATAGCCGCCTCCAAATTACATAAAGCCACCAGGAAAAGGCTGGCCTTATGTTTCATCAGGTAAAGGCACTTCTGCTCCTGCCTAGTGACCTGACTTACATCTGGATCCCACAAGGTGGCAGGAGAGAACCAGAGAGAGCTGTCCTCTGACCTTGGTGCACACAGTGGCTGACATGCAACTTTTTCATCACTCATTCAAACAACTATAAAGTCTATGAACACTGTCTTTTTAAACCAAAGTGAATGTCTTTTTACACTTATCAACATAATTTTAACAGAGCAGAAACTGCTAGAATGTAGAGGTACCTTAAGCTAGTCCCTCCCACAAAGGTTCTTGTATTGAGGATTGGTTCAGTGCAGTGGAAGACCCATGGGTGATTCCGGTGCTCTCTCAGAAAGAATGGCGGGAACTTAAAGAGCTGTGAGCCCTTCCCTCCACACTACAACAGTTTCCTGTTACGATCATCTCCAGGAGTCTGGCAGCTAATGTGACCTCGATGAAGTCTGTGTCATACTGTTTGAACTCTTAGCGTCAAAGCTCAGAGCTAAACAAACTTTACTGTAGATAGCCTGCTTTAGGCTGCTTATTATAGTAACAACTGAAGGGACCCATGCAGTATGGGGTGCTCCCTTCTGGACCCCCAACTAGACACAGAGTCAGGATGACTGAATCTGAATCAGGGAGAAACATCAGCAAATGGCTTTGCAGGAGTGATTTTTTTTTTTTTTAAAAAAGGGGAAAAAGGGGGAGGTCCTTTTTAGGATGAGCTAGGATGAGTTGGTAGGTTCTGATTGGACACATTCATCACTGTAGCCAAATGGAGAATTTTGACTGCTGTATCTTGGTGATTAGCCTCAGGAAAGAGTCGGACTTAGGGAACTGGCAAAAATAAGGGAATGGACCCCGCAGGAAATGGCCAGCCAGCTTTAGGAATGTGGAGGTGCCTAAATAAAGGAATCTAATGGTTTAGCAAGGGAGAGGGAAGCGGGAGAGCAAGACCTGCCAGTGTCATGTTTGCTATGCTTGGACCTGTTAAACCGTTCAACAACAATGTGGTCTATGAGCAAATCCCTTTATCCTCTACCTTAAAGAGATCATGAGCAACCTTTGTGGAGGACCAGAAGTTTGCTCTTGCACCTATGACATTGGTTATGGGTTTATTGTGAGAAGCCTTTACTATATTGAAACACTGTCCTTCCTTTTCCCTTCAGGCTTTTTATTACAAAAGGCACTGGATATTGTCCAAAAGCCTTTTCTGCATTTATTGATGCGATCATGTGACTTCTGTCCTTGAGTCAATTCATGTGATGGATTATATTTATTGATTTGCCTGTGTTGAACCAGCCCTTCACCTCTGGAAGGAAACCAACTGGATCTTAGAAATAATGTTTTGGATTAGTTCTTGAATTTGGTTTGCAAGTATTTATTGAGAACTTTCATGTCTATATTCATCAGAAAGACTGGTCTATAATTTTTCTTTTGTTGTTGTTGTTGTGAAACCTAAACAGGAACAAGAACTATACTATACACCTTCCAAGTTGATGGGAGACCAAAACAGGAAACATATATCTAGCAAGTTAAGAGTTCTGTTTGCCATTAAGAATAAGTTTCTGTTTGCCGATGTTTCTTTGACCCATCTGTAAAACCAATGTGCTAATCACATGTGGGAGAGAGGTCTGTGAACAGGATATATTAGGATATATTCTTGCACCTGATTGGACGTAGGTAGGAGGTATAGAGGCAGGATATATGCTTGTGCCTGATTGGACCTGATGGGAAATATGGTGACCTCATTGTTTTGACTTTTTAAGCCCCTGAAAAATGTGACTTGTGGCTATTTTCTGGGCCTGGACAGAGTCCATCCCTCTGACCAGTATTTAATTAAAACTTGCTTCAAAATTGGTTTTAAATTGTGGTAGTTGTCTTATTCTCGACCAGTGGGATTAACAGTGTTGTTTTCTGGCTTTGGTATCATGCTGTAAAATCCTCCCAGAAAGCTGCAATGAGTCCATCTGGAGCTGGACTTTTTTAAATCAGAAGATTTTTAGTTACTGCTTCATTCTCATCACTCAATGTAGATCTGTTTAAGCTATTTCTCTCACCTCGGTTTAACATTAGGAGGCTATTTGCATCCGCATAGACATTTCTTTTAAAATTTCTACTTTGCTGGAATATACATTTTAATATTTTTGTATTTATTCACTTGTGAGTGTATGTGTATGAGAGAGAGACAGAGAGACAGAGACAGAGACACATAGAGGCACACAAACATGTATGTGTCTGACCAATGTGGGGGCCAGAGGAAAATTTACAGAGGCTATTTCTCTCCTACCATGTGGATTCTGGGTGAAGAAAGGTTTTAGGATTTGGCAGCAAATGCCTTTACCCCATTTCCACCTATAGCTTTATAATTTTGGGTTCTCCTTCCTTTTTTTGGTGTGTGTGTGTGTGTGTGTGTGTGTGTGTGTGTGTGTGTGTATGTGTGTTAGCTTGGCTAAGGGTTTGTCTATCTGGTGTAACTTTTCAAATGTCCAACTCTTTGTTTTATTGATTCTTTGTACTATTCCTTGTATTTTTGTTTGTTTGATTTGAGTTCAATAATTTCTTCCCTGATTTTAAATATTTCATTGTATCTGCTGCTTTGGGGTTTGTCTTGTACTTGTTTTCTATCACCTAAGGTGCATCTCTAAATTATTTATTCATGAACTATCTGTTTTGTTTTTATAAGATTTTATTTTTATTTTAAATTACATTGTGTTTGTGTGTGTGTGGGGTGTTGTGGAATGAGTGCAGGTGCCCACAGAGACCAGAATAGAGTGTTGAATCTCCTGGACCTGGAGTTGTAGGCAGCTGTGAACCATCCCATATGGGTCCTAGGAATAGAACTTGGGTCCTCTCAATACTTGCTCTTAGCCACGGAATCATCTCTACATTCCTCCAGGCCCCTCTTATCCACTTTCATTTTTTTAATATAGGCCCTGGGATGTTTTTTATTGATTCTTATAGGTTTGGATTATATTTGTTTTTTCCTTGATTTTTGTTTGTTTGTTTGTTTGAGACATTGTTGCACTATGTAGCCTTGGCTTGGCTGGGACTCCTTATGTAGGCTAGGCTGTGGCCTTGAACTCAAAGAGATCCACCTGCCTCCACCTTCCAGGTGCTTAGTGGGAGTGTTATTTGTCATGAGTTTGCATAGTGCCTGCGGTTTATACTATGGTTCATTTCTAGCTTTGTCCTGTCATGGTCAGATTGAATGCAAGTAGTTATTTCAATTTTTCTGTATTTGTTGGGATTTGCTTTGTGTCCTAAGACACAATCAGTTTTAGACAGTGTTCAGTGTGCTGCTGAGAAGAATGTTTGTTCTGTGGTGTTTGGACAAAGTGTTCTATAGAAGTCTATTAAGTCCATTTGATCTATTTAAAACCAACATTTCTCTGTTTTTGTCAGGTTGTTCTGTGTGTTGGTGAGAGTAGATTATTAATGTCACACACTGCTTTTGTGCTGGGTTAGCCTGTGGCTTTATATTTTACAGAATAGCTTCATGAAATTGAGTGAACTGAGTTTGATGTGGATATGTTTAGAACTGCGATTCCCTCTTCCTGGGTCTTCCCTTTAATTGGTGTGAAGTGACCTTTCTCTCTTCTTTCTAGTATCAGTGTGACATCTATGTTGTCAGATATTAGAACAGTGGGACCTGCTTCTTTCCCAGGTCCACTTGCTTGGGTTGCCCTTTTCCATCCTTTCTTCCCAAGGTGTTGTCTTTGAAGGCAAGGTATGTTTCCTGAAGGCAGGTAATGGATGGATTCTGACTTAAAATTCATTTTCCTAGTCTGTCTTTTGATTGGGGGAATTGAGACCATTAATATTCAGAGGTATCATGGGAAAGTATATGTTAATTCCTACCAATTTGCTGATTTTGTAGTGTTTAGCTTTTTTCCCCTAATCCTCTTTTGTTTTATAATTTTAGGATCTTTTATTTCTTCCATGTACCCTCTTAAATGTGTTTTTTATTCTCTTTGATCTGAACATTTCTTGCCAATTTTCCATGGAGAGCCAGCTTAGTGGTCATATGCTCCTTTAGCCTTTTATCATGGAATATTTTTATTTTTCCATCAATTGTGGTATTGTATCTTGGGTTGGCCATCATGGTCTGGACTTGAAATACATCTTTCATTACCTATATGACTTTTTTTTTAATTTAATTTTATTTTATTTTTTTAATTTACATTCCAAATCACTTCCCCTTTCCCGTTTCCTCCCTCCCCGAAAGTCCCATAAGCCCCCTTCCCTCCCTCTTTTCTCCGTTCAACCCCCTCTCATTACTCTGTCCTGGCGTTCCCCTACATCCAGTCTTTCCAGGACCAGGGGTCTCTCCTTCCATCTTTTTAGAAATCTATTGATATGCTGATTGTGTCTAGGGTATTCTGAGATTCTGGGTCAATATCCCCTTATCAGTGACTTCATACCATGTGTGATCTTTTGTGATTGGGTTACCTCACTAAGGATGATATTTTCAAGTTCTGACCATTTGCCTAGGAATTTCGTGAATTCATTGTTTTTAATTGCAGAGTAGTATTCCATTGTGTAAATATACCACATCTTCTGAATCCATTCCTCCGTTGAGGGACATCTGGGTTCTTTCCAGCTTCTGGCTATTATAAATAAGGCTGCTATGAATATAGTGGAGCATGTGTCCTTATTGCATGCAGGTAAAGTCTCTGGGTATATGCCCAGGAGTGGTATAGCCGGATCCTCCGGAAGTGTCATGCCCAGTTTTCTGAGGAGCCGCCAGACTGCTTTCCAGAGTGGTTGTACTAGCCTGCAATTCCACCAGCAGTGGAGGAGTGTTCCTCTTTCTCCACATCCTCGCCAACAACTGCTGTCTCCTGTGTTTTTGATCTTAGCCATCCTGACTGGTGTGAGATGGAATCTCAGGGTTGTTTTGATTTGCATTTCCCTAATGACTAAGGATGATGAACATCTCTTTTACCTATATGACTTTTAAAGTTTGTACTGAGAGGACCAACTGTTATCCCAATGGAATTGCCTCTATGTGTGAGTCAATGTTTCTCTAATGTAGCTCTCAAAACATTTTTTTGTTCTGTATACATAATATAATATTATGTGTGATTTTTTTGATCCTGCCTATTTGGTATTCTATATATCTATCTTAATACAAGGATGAGCCTCTCCTTAGATTCAGGAAATTTGTGCTATGATTGTATTGAAAATATTTTCTACACTTTTGCATAGAGTTCTCTTTCCATGTCCATGATTCATGGATTGGTCTTTTGTTCTGGATCTTGCATCTTGCATTCCTGTGTGTCTTTGAGTTTATTGTCCCTGACTAAATGTTCCAGTTTCTCCACATTATCTTCAGGCCCCAGGATTCCTTCCCATGATGCCCTAATGGGTGGGGCTTCCTCTGACCTTTTTCTTTTGACTTATCAAAAATTTCATGTTCAGTATAATTTCACTTTGGGTTTTTCAGTATTTCTATCTTTTTATAGAACTGCATTTTTATATCCTGCATTGACTTCTCTACTTCACTCCTCTGTTTTCTTTTTAGATTAATTCAGGAATTCTTTCATGACCTCTTTCATGTCCATCTTCTGAATTCTTTGTCTGGAATTTCTTCTAAGTCACTCTCACTGGGGGTGTTTACTCCGACTTTGGTAGATCTTAGAGGGGATATGCTGTCTTTGTTTTCCATGTTGATTGTGGTTTTGCATTAGGATTTGTGTGTCAGGAGTTAGACCACTGTATGAATTTTTAAAAATTATTTAGATTACCTTTCTTCTTTTAGTTCGAAGTATTCGTGATGTTCTGTAGGAAGTAGGTCACAGTAGAATTGGGGTGTTATTTTCCTCTGTAAGACCAGTATCAGAGCACTCAGTTCTACCACCTAACTTTCTCTGTTGCAACAGTCACTCTCAAGGGATAAATCTGCTTTGAAACAGACTAACAGCCAACTATACAAAAGTGCCCTGAGAAGTGCCGATCATTTTAGGGAGGAAAGGAAATTGATAGCATTATACACACTAATGTGTTAGTTGTTATGGGTATAAGTGGAAAGAAAAAGAAAATAGAAGAAATAGACATAGTGAGACTAGTGATTAGTATTGGGGTGACAGAGTAGAGGAGGAGGTATGGATAGGAGGCAGAACTGTAAGATAAAAAAATGAGGGTGAAGGAATTCAAGCTAAAGGTGCGAGAGAAACAGAGACAGAGAGACACAGAGACAGACAGAGAGAATCACAGACAGAAAGAGACACACAGAGAGAGGCTATGAGATAATGTGGAACATCTTTGGGAGACTGAAACACAGAGACCCTGAGAACTTAGTCAGACTATGTGTTTTTTTTTCTTTTCTTTTTGAGGGAAAAATGAAAGGAAAAGATTAAGGAAAAAAGTGGAGGAAGGAACTGCAAAATAATAAAAATCGAAGAAGAGAGAAGGGCCAATTTGGCCTTGGGGATTGAATTTAGATGGGTCAGATGGTGAGAGATATCTGAGTGGGCCTGACTGTGGGTGTGTCTGGAGTCCAGCAGCCTCTGTCATGAGTTGACTTTTGGATCATAGAGTACTATTGTCCAGTTGCTGGCAGTGATCATGGGTGGAGGCTCAGATGTGGTCACATCGCTGCAAATTCCTTCTGGGAGCTGGATGTCAATGCTGGCCCCACCCTGTGCAGCTCTCACCAGTGTCCTTCCTGCTGATTGGAGTCAGTGTGAAAGTTCCATGTGACTTAGGTTCCCACCACACGGTTTTCTGCATTCTCGACGTGTTTTGCTTGCCAGGGTCTCAGAGTTTACTCCTGTCTCATTTTAAAGTGAAATCTTAAGGATTCTTTGGAAATTCACTTGGATGGTGTTTTGCTGGGGCAAACACATGAAGGAACTTTTAGCTGAAGTGGACACAGATGAGAGGTTAAGGAAGCTTGTAAAGGAATGTTTGGCTGAAGCAGACATAGGAGAGAGGATGTTCTGCTAAAGCAAACACAAGAAAGGACATGTGATAAAAGAATTTTTGCTAACGAAGCACATGTATTGGTCCGCCTTACATTGTGTAGTTGAGCTGCATTTGACAGGACTCTATAGAGAGAAATGCATCAAAAAATTTCTGGTGGAGTGCTGCAGACTCGGGCTGATTGGCAGAATGATGTCAGCTGAGACAGGTGCACATGCTGAGGCAAGACCCGTGGAAGAACTTGATTTTTGGAGGGAGTATAAAAAGGCCTCAATGGGACGGTGACAGAGGCTGAGTTAGACTTGCTTATAAAATTAGCTGTGCAATGCTTGTGGGTCTTGAGTCTTTGATGATCTTTGCTTCCCTGAGCGAGGCACAGTGGAGAACTTTTCCTGGCATTCCTCCTGGTCCTTCCACTGACTTGTGCAGAGGTTGAGGCCTGGCTGTCTCTGCTAGGTCATGTCACCGCTGTTGCTAACCCGACTCTACGGAAGTGGACTGCTGATATGTCCATGAAGTGTTTGCGAGTGGATCGAGCTGCCACTACCTGCTAACCTGTGACCTGAACTGCCCATTTCCAGACAACACAGATGGGAGTTTTCCCAAAGAACCTTTCTAAAGAGGTCCACCCTCCCACCCCTCACCTCCGCCCCTGTATCCTGTCTTTTCCACTACCTGTGATGGGTGGTGGGCTATAAGGGAGGTTTAAGCATTTAAGAACCATCATTAAAATTAGGTTTTGAAAAAGTTACACACTTGGTCTGAGTTTCTCCAGAGCATGGTTTACTAAATGTCTCCAGCTGCCTTAGAAATTATTTAGTATGCTTTGTCAGTGGCCAGTGCCAGGCACCAAGTGCTAGCAGGTAGGAATTTTTTGGCTTCTCAATCTTCTACTGCTGCCGCTGACCTGGCAAGAGTGTTTCTCCAGCTCTTTGGGGTGTCCATTATTTTTCTGATAATTTATTTTTCAGGTCCCCCTAGATTATTCCCTGGAGACTCACTCTCTGCCTGAGTGTCATCCACCATCTTGGATTATATGTTTGCACTTGTGTGCATGCATGCTGATGTGTAGATACACATATGTGCATGCTTCTGTGGAGGTTAGAGGTTAACCTCAGTGTTGTTCCTCAGAAGATGCCCACTTTGTTTTACTGGGACAAGTCTCCTCATTGGGACCTGGAACTTGCTGATTACACAAATCAAATTGGACAGAGAACCCCAGTGATCCACCTCTCTCTGCTTTCCCAGTGCTGAGATTACCAGTGCAGTCTACACACTACACACCTAACCTTTTGCATGGATGGATTCCAGGGATGCAACTCAGGTTCTCACGCTTAGGATGCAAATGATTTATCACTGGAGCTGTCCTCCAGCTCCTTGTTTCAACTTTTGGATGAAAGTTTCACCTGCTGTTTTGGCAGGGCAGTCTAATGCATTGCAAAGTGACAGCAGACTGGAGACTTTATTGAAGGCCAAACTATAAGAGAGTTTCTCTTGTGAAGTGAAAAGCTCCCGTCAGCTTTATTCTCTGTCCTTTAAAGTAGGTTGCTTTCACCCTGGTATTGGACCTACAGGTTATCTGTCCCTGGGTCAGCAGGGACTTCTGATGATTATTGTGGCCTGGCTTGTTTTCCCATCCTGTGTTTGTTTGTTTGTTTGTTTGTAAGTGATGTTCAGGAATTTGTGCTTTAATAGCTATGCACATCCTACTTCCTAAAGTTTAAACTGAAGGTGTTGTCCGTAGACTTACCACCTAGCAAAAGCCCAGCCCTTGTGAAAAATTCTTGCATGTTCTTGGAGATAGCAAGGCTGTCATCTCAGCTTCCGCATGTCCTGGGTTCTGGTGTTCGGCTCTCTGTTGATTGATTCCGGGCTCTTCCTCCTATGGCCTTTCTGCACACTTTGCTGCGTGTGTAGCAATTTGGTGAGGGAAATTATATTTCTTGCGCAGCCCCCCCCCCATGCATTATCTATGGATTTCAAACTTTAATATGAGAATAGTGCTGGCTTTTCTAACCACGCAGATTTCAACATCAGGCCAGAACTACAACATTCATTTAAAACAGCTTCACGAGTATGGGTTTATAATAAATAGTGTATACAATCTCCTAAGTGTTTATTTTTTTCTTCTGGAACCAAATATTCTATCATATAGACGATTTTTTTTTAAGTATTTCTTTTCCATTTCTGGGTTTTGTCTTTCAATACTCTTAACAATGACTATTGTGGAGCAGAATTTCTCATTTTTAAATACTTTTTATTGAGTCTTTGTGAGTTTCACATCATGCACCCTGGGCCTGTTCATCTATCTCCCTGCCCTCTCAGATCCATCCTGAGCCCTTGCAACCTCCCCTCCAAATAAAACGCACACATGCATGTACACACACACACACACACACACACACACACACACACACACGAAGCATAGAAAACATTTCCTCATGGAAACTGTAGTGTGTCACAGTGTGTTCAACAGTCTATCTCTCTGTCCACACATGTTCACCTGTAATGTTCATTGCAATGAGTCATTGGTCTGGTTCGAGGTCTCTGGCTTCTGTGACACCATCAATATTTGATCCTCACTGGGCCTCCTCCCGGTTATCCTGTTGTTGGCCTGTGTCATGGAGATCCTGCAGCTTTGGATCATTGGGACCAGCCTTTTCATGTGCCCCAATAGTTCACAGATGATGTAGACTTTGGGGCGGGCCAACTCATAGCCCTGGATCTGAGCCTGTGCGGTAACTGAGCTGGTTAGTCCATCGGTTCTCCCTTATCCACACCACCAGACTGGGCTCTCCAGAACTGCTCCAGGTAGGTCACCCAATGCCGCCATTGGCAGGAGGCAGGGTCAGCTCCCCTGTTCTCTTGCCCTCGGGGCTGGCTCACCAGCCATACCTCCAGGTCTAGCTCCACTGTGCTGCCCCCTCAAGGCGTGGGTATTCGATCTCAAATGCCGCAGCCTTCAAGGGGCTGAACCAGCTTCCCGGCTCTCACGACCTTGAGGCTGGCTCACCTGAGCCTTTCCCATCAGGGTCAGCTATGCTTGGCTGCCTGGGTGAGGAGCAGGGCATGCTTTTCCAAGTGCTGCAGCCTTTGAGGGGCAGGACCAGTTCTCCCGCTCTCACGATGCCCGGGCCAGCTTTCCTGACTGCCAGAGGTGATGAGCAGCAAGGAGGGTAGGAAGGCATCACCTCCACACCTCTACCACCCTGCAGCAGATGAAAGGCAGGGTCAGGTCTCCTACACTCGAACCTTCGGGTGTTGCCTCACCTGTGCCCTGGCCACAGGGGCCAGCTCCGTTGTGCTGCACAGGGCCTGCTCTCTAGAATGCTGGCACCACTGAGAGGTAGAATGGGGGTCTCCAGTTAGGGGCAAGGCAAGTTCTGCTCAGCCCCTGGACGTCCATGTGGACCCAGGCAACTTCCTAGACCAGGAGCGTCCCCATGGTCTCTCGGGGTAATACGAACCTCAGACATCTACACTGACCCCTGCTACTGCATAGCCACGGATCCAGACATGGGCCCCCGTGGTGGGTGGGCAGGGACTTTACCATGGCCTTGGGACTGGTTCCTCACCACAGGCTATTCCTCCCATCCCTCCCATCTCCGGTTCCATCTCTCTTCATAATGCTCCAACTGTCTTGCTTCTCTTTCTCTACCATCTGTCTACCACACACTTCCACACTGTAGTAGCTCCTGCTGTAGGTGGGCCATGTGACTGGCAGGCCTCTGGGTGACCTCCTCTGCCCATGCAGCATGGCATGGCGGCAATCGGGCCTCTAAGTATCTGTAGCATACCCGGATGGTATGGCGGCGGGCAGGTCTATGAATGTCTTCCCCCTCCCGCACCCATGTGATGTGGCAGCAGGTGGGTCTCTGGGTGTCTTCTGCTGCAGGCAGGTCTCTGGACTCTTCCTCCGCCAGCACTGCACTATGTGGCAGCAGGTGGGGCTCTGTGTGTCTCCAAGTTTCTCATTTTTCTGAAGCTTGTTTATCAGTTATTACTTCTATTACTCATGCATTAATATATTGCCCAAAATCCTTGCTGAGCCCAAGGTCATAGTTTCATCTTAGGAATCTAGAACTTTTATGGGTTTAGACTTTACATTTAGATGTATGGTCTATTTGAGTTAATTGTCTTGTATTGTTGCAGGATATTTGATCACACTGTGAACCCTGAGATTGTATACTGGAAACCTGTTTCTAGTTGTGATGTGACTCAGCTCTAGCATACACCTTTCATCTAAGAGCTTTCTCCTTATTAAATAAAGTCAACCATAGGTCAAGACTTTATTTAATAACCAGCAAGCCACCAACTGTCAGGGATTGAACATGGGAGGAAAACCATAGAGAGTGAGAGGAAGTCAGAAGGATAGAGAGATGCACAGGGCGTAGAAAGGAGGGGTATTCAGTTTGAAGGGTTTTAGAGACAGTGTGGAGAAGGAGAAGGAGCAGGAGCACTTCCTCCTATGATGCCGGTTGAGGAGGAAGGTCAGCTAGGTGGTTTCTCTGCCTATCTGAGCTAGAAGGCTTTCACTGCAGCATCTGGCTTCTGAGTCTTCTTTTGGTAGTATCGAACGATTGAGGGTTCATTTTAAAAACAATGTACAGTGCATAATATGGCTTAAAGTCTATCTTTTTGTGTATAGATACACAAGCAATCTTTTTTTTTCAGATTTGTTAAAAAATCTGAAAATTACCTATTACCTATTAGGAGAGGTATAGACTGGTGGGTCCTGGGGGCTTGCTGGCCGGCCAGGTTAACTGAAATAGAAAGCTACAGATTGAGGGTGGAAAACCCCGTCTCAGAAATAGGGTGAAGATAGCTGGCCTTCATATACGCTCTTATGGGCACAGGCACACAGACACACAAACACACACACACACACAGATAGAGAGACAGAGAGATAGACATAGAGCAAGAGACAGAGAGACTAAGAGACAAAGACACAGAGACACACACAGAGACAGAGAAAGAAACATGCACACACAGTGAGAGACACAGACAGACAGACAGACAGACAGACACATTCAGCCCATTGCCTATAGATGTGTGATTCCATTTGGGGGTTGTATTTGGGTTTGTTGGTCTCTTTGTCTGTCTGTCTGTCTGTCTGTCTGTCTGTCTGTCTGTCTGTCTGTCCTTATGGCCTGCCTAATTTTTGTCATCTTGTGATGTCTTTCTAAAACATACTTTTTTTACTTTCCTGTTATTATTATTATTATTATTAATTTTTTGGGTCTCACTATGTAGCCTTGGTTGGTTTGTAACTCATGTATAAACCATGCTGATCCTGAACTCAGTCTGCCTGCCTCTGCCTCCTAAATGCTAGTAAAAGGCATAGGCCACCATCCCTGACAAAATACCACTTGACATAAGGCACTATAAAGTGCCCAGCCTTGTGTGTCAAGAGCTCTATTGGCTATTGTCATCCCTCCTCATGTAAGTTAGATCGTGCTGTGTCTGTATCCTGGGAGGCAACAGCACCTTGCTCAAAGCTGATACTGCTTATGGCTGTGACCTGGAAGAATGAAGCCGATAAATGAGGCAGACTGGTCTCATGCAACAGCCAACTTTATTCAGAGCAAGAGATAATTTATACATTGAAGGTTAGGAGAGTCACACAGTGAAGTGTCCAGTCACAAGGGCAAGCCATAGGTGGCAAAGACATGCTTTTGCATAGAGTCGAATAAAGAAATAACAATACCTAGTGTAATGAATGATCAGAAGTAAGCTCACCCACGCCACCTGGGAGGCGCATGAAGGCATGACCCAAGAACAGTCCCACGGTTTTGAAGGAACTGAGATCACAAGACTCTTGCCTAGTCTATTAGAGTTGCAAGCACTCAGAATTCTCACACAACTCCATTCCTGGACCGTGTTTCCACAGATACAAACTCTGCTTTGCTTTAACAGTATGAAACAAACCAGCACGCTTTACTAACTGGCTGGTTCTTAAAGAAAAAAAAAAGCTTCTTTATGAGCACTCTGTTTCTGAAATATAGTAGCCTCTTTATCCACATTCTACCACAGCGTAAAAACAGTAAATAGAAAATTTCAGAAATAAATAACTTCTGAGTCTGAAATCGTGTCTGGCCTGAGCATTGTGATAAAGCTTGGTATAGTCCCTCGCTCGGGCTGGGATGTGACTTTCCCAGCCCAGCCACACTGACTGTGTACCACTTGCCAGTCACTTCCATAATCAGTGTTTTCTATTGAGCCCCCACTATGAAAGGTAACCTTTTCTGTCTTTCTGTCTCTTCCTGGACACTCACTTACTCCCTCCTCCCCTCACCCTTTCCTTCAATATTCCACTTTCCCCTCTTCCAAACTTAACTTCATGTAAATAAAAAAAAAGTCACAGTGTGATCAAATACCCTTCAACAGTACATGACAATTAACTCAAATAGGCCATACATCTAAATGTAAAATCTAAGCTCGTAAAAGTTCTTGATTCCTAAGGTGAAACTGTGACCTTGAACTCAGCTAGGGTTTCGGAGAATACATTAATGTATGAGTCATAGAAGTAACAGCCGGTAAACAAGCTTCAGAAAAATGAGAAACTCGGAGATGTGAGATTGGGCTGCAGGTGGGGCTCTGTGTGTCTCTGAGGTTTACTTTATCTCTAAGATCCCTAGAGGATCCAGTCCATTGTGGCTTGAAAAGATGGCTGTCTGAACATGAGGACAGCCTGTCACATCCCATCAGCAGCCTGGAAGCATATAGAGAACAGGAAGTAGGACCAGACTACAAAACCTCAAGTCCTACCCCTAATGACTTATTTATTTCCTCTAGTAAGTCTCTGCCTCCTGTAGGTTCCATGGCTTTCCCAAGGTTCCCTAGCAGCTGGGGACCAAACACACAAGCCTATGAGGGGGACATTTCATATTCAAACACAGCAGTTGACTATTTAGAACATGCTGAGTCAATTAGGAATGGTTTCAGTTGCAAGTGAGAGAAACTCTGAAGTGGTTTGCAGAAATGAAGGTTGATGTCTCAGGCAATATGGGGTATGCATCTGAGGACGTTGGCTGAGAGAATCCACAACCTCAGGTAAGCCGTTCTTCAGCCTCTCTCCTTGATTAGCACACAGCTGTGCAGCTATCACATCTGCACATGCAGAGGAAAGACAAAGGAAGGAGGTGTGGGAACGGACGTTACAAAGAAATGAATCCCAGACAGACATGGTCCTTTGACATCATTCTAAGCCTTGACCATGGAGTAAGTGTGGCTTCTTCAGTGTTAGGTTAATCAGTCCCAAGCTTCCATAGTGAGCAGTAAGTCAATCTCAGGCTACCTGTGTGGCATGCAATGCTATAGAGGGCATTATGGTCAGCTCCTTTTCCTAGAGCAGATCTCTAGAGAAGGGACCGTTGATGATATAATTTACAACAGCCACATTTTTGCTAACGCCACCAAAGCAGTCTTTTGCATTCCCACCTGCCATTTATAGAATGACTTGTTTTTTTACTGAAAATCTTACTAAGGCGTGGTGTTCTCTGAGTTACTAATGTGCCGGCATGATGGCAGGAAGTGGCAGTTTAACTTTAATTTCTGTGATTATTGGAAAGGCTCGGTCACCCTTTTGGCGTGGCTTAGGGTTAAACCCAGGCCTTATGCATGCTAGGCACGGCCTCTCCACCCCCACTTCCGTCAGCAGCTGTATGTGAGACTGCTGAACGGGTCTATAGTTGTGTGTTTGCTCGTTTTGTTGTTGTTGTTAATTACCGGACACATTCTTGGCCATTTTTTCCCCACCAGCAGTCTTGCCTTTTCCTACTGACTGCCAGGAGTCAGTGCTGTGATTGCTGCACTAATTACAGGCTTGGGAAGTATTTTGAAGTGTTTCTGTTTGTGATTTGTCATTTATTTTAGTGTGCTTGCTCACACACTGGAGCTCCTTTTTATTTATTTATTTTTTTTAGAATTTTATTTTTAATGAAAATATAATTATATCACTTTCCCATTCCCTTTCCTCCATCCAATTCATCCCATAGCCTCTTTTTGTTTTATTATCATTGTTAAAACCATATACATGCATATATATATATATGTGTGTGTGTGTGTGTATATATGTATATATTTGTATATATGTATATACTGGATGGACTCAGTAGGTTGTATGAATATATAATATATATTAATGTATATATTGTATATATATGTATATACAGTATATGTATATATATATATATATAAAATCTGCTGAGTCCGTCTAGTGTGGTTAGTGTGTGTGTGTATATAATTCCAGGGTTAACCACTTCATATTGGATAACCATTTAGGAGGCTTATTACTGGGGCTTATTACCTCTTTCAGCAGTCCTTAGCAGCTTGTATACCTTCGGCCAGGGGTGGGACAAGATGACAGTCCCCTTCCACATTAGTATATCTATTGGTGGTGTCACCATTCAGGTCTTGTTTAGGCAGCTCTGTTGTTGAGATATCATGAGTATAGCTTTCCTGTCATGTGTTTGTATGCATGTTTGTTTGTTTGTTTGTCTGTTTTTGAGCCAAGTCTCACTGTGTGGCCGTAGATAGACTGGGACCATGCAGGCTACTGGACCACTGGCTTGGAACTTGGGGAAATCTGCCTGCCTTTGTCTCCCTAGTGCTGGGTTGACAGTATGCACCATCCTGAGGAGCTCCCTGTCACTTCTTGTAGACACAATTCCACCTTAGACTTCCTGGTCTCCTGGCTCCTACAGTCTTTTCTGCCCGCTCCTCTGAGGTGTTCCCTGAGCCTTGGGTGCAGAAGTTCTGTTGTAGACCCAGTGGGTCTGGGCCATCCATGATCAGCCGCTCTCTGCATTTTTGCCAGGTGTGGATTCCTGTGGTGGTCTCTGTCTGCTGCAAGATTCTCTCTCAGGACCACAATTTCAGGCTTTGGGATAATAATCTTTAGTAATGCTGTCTTTTCCCATTGTTATTGTACAAAGTACCCTGCATTTGAAGGCACTTTCTTCATGCAGGTTGGGTTTAGTTGTCTCCTGAATGAGTTTAAAGACACCTTCCTGTATTTTTCTTATTATTTAAAATTGCTTTTATGGATTTTTTTCCTCTGGATTTTATTTTAAATTATTTTTACATGGTTTAGCCGATTTCCCCTGTACTGTTTACTACATAACAAGTTATTTGTCTACTTATTCCAAAAAATCTTTCCAGTAGCTAAAATAACACCTATCTGCTTTGAGTATTTTGTTTAACATTTTCTGCTGGCCCATCCTGTCCTTGAGTTAGTATTATAGAATTTATTTATCGTCTGTGATAAGGTTTGAGGGTATCGCTCAGTGATACAGCAAGTGCTTAGCATCCATGAGGCCTTGGGTTAAATTCCCAACATGACCACCAAAAGCAGCAGCAGCAGCAGCAACAACAACAACATCAACAAGGGATGTAGTAAGTCTTGAGACCAAGTTGGTAAATCCATTTATTTTTTTGTTGTTGTTTTATTAATAATAATAATTAATTATTTATTTTTTACACTCCATATTTTATTTCCCCCTGCCCCTGTCCATCCTCTGACTGTTCCACATCCCATACCTCCTCCTCTCCCCCGTCTCTATGTGAATGTCCCTACCCTTTATCCCCTGCCCCCACGACCTCTAAACTCCCTTGGGCCTCCAGTCTCTTGAGGGTTAGGTGCATCATCTCTGAATGAACACAGACCTGGCAGTCCTCTACTGTATGTGTATTGGGGGCCTCATATCAGCACCAGCTGTATGCTGCCTGTTTGATGGTCCAGTGTTTGAGAGATCTTGGGGGTCCTGATTACAGGGTCACCCTTCTCCTCAGCTTCTTTCAGCCTTTCCTAATCCAACAACAGCTACTTCTGCCCATTGGTTGGGTGCAAATATCTACATCTGACTCTTTCAGCTGCTTGTTGGGTCTTCTGGAGTGTGATCATTCTAGGTCCCTTTTTGTGAGCACTCCATAGCCTCAGTAACAGTGTCAGGCCTAGGGACCTCCCCTTGAGCTGGATCCCACATTGGGCCTGTCGCTGGACCTTCTTTTTCTCAGGCTCCTCTCCATTTCCATCCCTGTAATCCTTTCAGAGAGGCACATTTATGGGTCAGGGTTGTGACTGTGGAATGCCCCCCCCCCCTCATTTGATGTCCTGTCTTCTTGCTGGAAGTAGGCTCTATAAGTTCCCTTTCCCTTCTGTCGGTCATTTCATCTAAGGTCCCTCCCTTTGAGTCCTGAGAGTCTTTCACTGTCTAGGTCTCTGGTGTATTCTGGAAGGTCCCCCCAACCTCCTGGTAAATCCATTTCTCAGAATCAGAGTGACTATTCTTGAATGCACTCTCAAGATGACTGTTAAGATAATTTGTTTTACACAAATCCATTGAATTTGGCTGTGGTCACATGAAGATGTGGATGAACTCGAGGGCCACTGATCCTCACAAAGCAAATGCTTTCGGTGTGACCACTGTCTTAGCTGGGGTTTTATTGCTTCAAAGAGACACCATGACCATGGCAGCACTTATAAAGGACAACATTTAATTGGGGCTGGCTTACAGGTTCAGAGATTTAGTCCATTATCATCATGGCAGGAAGCATGGTAGCATGCAGGCAGACATGGTGCTGGAAAGGTAATTAAGAATTCTACATCTGGATCTCAGGCACTACATCTGGAAGTGACAGTGACTAGTGCTTCTGAGACCTCAAAGCCCAACCCCTAGTGACACACAACAGGGACATGCCTCCTAATGGACCTATTCGGGCTATTTTTATTCAAACCACCACAGCCACTCACCAAGCTAAGCCATTGTGTCCCTTAGTTGACATAGGTTCTATTACTGTGCCTTCTGTCATCTTATTTTTCATTAATCATAGACGTAGTACATAAAACTTTTGAATTTTATATATCTGGTATTGTAATCATTGAATCCGTTTGATAGTTTCTCGTTGGTTTTCTTAAGATTTCCAGGGAAGCTATTGCCTGTGAATAATAACAAGCTCCCCACTCTCCTTTCAAATATTCATTCACCAGTTCTTTTTTCTTTCTTGATTACAAATACAATGTTAGTTGGCAGCACTGATAATCAGCACCATTGTATTACTCCTGATTTTGGGTGAGAGAATCAAACCAGTCTGGTTCCATCACAGGTTGTAAGATGCCAGTTCAGGGGACCAGGCCTAAATTTCTGTTCCCCAAAACTGAACCAGTTCCAGGAAAAATCATAGCCCACCATCTGGCCCGAGCAAGAATAGTTAGTCAGCAAACGGTTCTAGAAAATACTCAGGATCCCAGCAACAGTTTTGGAAAGCTCCTAGAGCCCTGACCAATCCCAGAGCCACCCATACCCCTAGAGATAGAACCAACCAATCAGGGTAAAGATCACTTTCTCCCTGGAATTTTCTTTTCATTTTTTTTTTCCAAGACAGGGTTTCTCTGTATAGCCCTGACTGTCCTGGAACTCACTCTGTAGACCAGGCTGGCCTCAAACTCAAATCCACCTGCCTCTGCCTCCCAAGTGCTGGGATTAATTCCACTGCTCGGCTGGAATTTTCTTAATAGGCTTTAAATTGAACCTGTGAGCTCACCCCAGGATTGTCATTTTGATGAATGGTAGACCCCCTACCCTATATGTTGGATTTCTGCAGAATAAATGCTCACTGCTTTTGCATACTATTTGAGTCTGGGGTGTCAGTCTTTAGTGATTTATGGACCCTTACATGGAGGGTTTGCTATTTTTATTTTCACTAAACACAATGCTTGCTATAGATTTTTGGTGGATTTATCAGTTAAACCTGCATAACCAAATAACTAGGAGACTCATTCAAACGTCATGTAGAAATACAGGTCGAGTGTCTGTCATGCTGGTGTGTTGAGGGATGTTGAGGCTCTGTCGCTTTCCAGTTCTGTCCTAGGTGGCTCCTGTTTTGACAATGGCAGGGTGGCCACTGTGGTTGTATTGTAGCCATGAAGAGGGGGAGAGTCGATAAATGTGCTTCCTTGCCATCTGACAAGTCCAAATATTTCAAGGTTATACTTTAATTTTCATCTTTTGGTTGGAGCTTTGTCATGGTAGCATTCTTGCCTACCTGAAAATAAGTGTTTTTAACTATGTGGTGGCCTCATTTGTAATAAGGAAAAAGGGATAGGAGATATCATATTGGTGACTGACAGTTCTGTCAGAAGGCTGTTTTCAGGTGAAGGGTGCCCTTAGCTGGTTCAGCCATCTTGCTTATTCTTCACTAAGCATGAAATTTAAGAAGTTTTGTTTTTAAGAACATCATCAGTTAGATTGCTTTTATTGTGTCATAAATTTTATAATGTGACATTATCTTCACATTTCCAGGATGAAAGAAACACATTTGGTCCTCTAACCCAATTCTTATTTTTAATAATAACTTTTCTGAAGTATGCACACATCATACACTTTGAGAAATTCCACAAAGTAAATCCATCCATATCCTCTTTTTTATTTTATTTTATTTTTTTTAATTTACATTCCAAATCATTTCCCCTTTCCCGTTTCCTCCCTCCCCGAAAGTCCCATAAGCCCCCTTCCCTCCCTCTTTTCTCCATTCAACCCCCTCTCGTTTCTCTGTCCTGGCGTTCCCCTACATACAGTCTTTCCAGGACCAGGGGTCTCTCCTTCCATCTTCTTAGAAATCTATTGATATGCGGATTGTGTCTAGGGTATTCCGAGATTCTGGGTCAATATCCCCTTATCAGTGACTGCATACCATGTGTGTTCTTTTGTGATTGGGTTACCTCACTAAGGATGATATTTTCAAGATCTGACCATTTGCCTAGGAATTTCGTGAATTCATTGTTTTTAATTGCAGAGTAGTATTCCATTGTGTAGATATACCACATCTTCTGAATCCATTCCTCCGTTGAGGGACATCTGGGTTCTTTCCAGCTTCTGGCTATTATAAATAAGGCTGCTATGAACATAGTGGAGCATGTGTCCTTATTGCATGCAGGTAAAGCCTCTGGGTATATGTCCAGGAGTGGTATAGCCGGATCCTCCGGGAGTGTCATGCCCAGTTTTCTGAGGAACCGCCAGACTGCTTTCCAGAGTGGTTGTACCAGCTTGCAATTCCACCAGCAGTGGAGGAGTGTTCCTCTTTCTCCACATCCTCGCCAACAACTGCTGTCTCCTGTGTTTTTGATCTTAGCCATCCTGACTGGTGTGAGATGGAATCTCAGGGTTGTTTTGATTTGCATTTCCCTATGACTAAGGATGATGAACATCTCTTTAGGTGCTTCTCAGCCATTAGATATTCTTCAGGTGAGAACTCTTTGTTTAGCTCTGTACCCCATTTTTTAATAGGGTTACTTGCCTCTCTGGAGTTTAACTTCTTGAGTTCTTTGTATATATTGGATATTAGCCCTCTGTCAGATGTAAGGTTAGTAAAGATCATTTCCCAGTTAGTTGGTTGCCGCTTTGTCTTTTTGACAGTGTCTTTTGCCTTGCAAAAACTTTGTAATTTAATGAGGTCCCATTTGTCTATTCTTGATCTTAGAGCATAAGCTATTGGAGTTCTGTTCAGGAAATTCTCCCCTGTGCCCATATATTCAAGGTTCTTCCTCAGTTTCCCTTCTATTAGTTTCAGTGTGTCTGGTTTTATGTGGAGATCTTTGATCCACTTAGAATTGAGCTTAGTGCAAGGAGATAAGGATGGGTCAATTTGCATTCTTCTGCATGTTGACCTCCAGCTGAGCCAGCACCATTTGTTGAAAAGGCTATCTTTTTTCCACTGGATGGTTTTAGCTCCTTTGTCAAAGATCAAGTGACCATAGGAGTGTGGATTCATTTCTGGGTCTTCAATTCTGTTCCATTGATCTACATGCCTGTCACTGTACCAATACCATGCGGTTTTTAACACTATTGCTCTGTAGTACAGCTTGAGGTTCGGGATACTGATTCCCCCAGAGGTTCTTTTACTCTTGAGAATAGTTTTAGCTATTCTGGGTTTTCTGTTATTCCAGATGAATTTTTGAATTGCTCTTTCTAACTCTATGAAGAATTGAGTTGGGATTTTGATGGGGATTGCATTGAATCTGTGTATTACTTTTGGTAAGATGCTCATTTTTACTATATTAATCCTGCCAATCCATGAGCATGGCAGATTTTTCCATCTTCTGAGGTCTTCTTCAATTTCTTTCTTCAGAGACTTGAAGTTCTTGTCATACAGATCTTTCACTTGTTTGGTTAGAGTCACACCAAGATACTTAATATGGTTTGTGGCTATCGTGAAGGGTATTATTTCTCTTACTTCTTTCTCAGCCTGCTTATCCTTTGAGTATAGGAAGGCTTCTGATTTGCTTGAGTTGATTTTATATCCGGCCACTTTGCTGAAGTCGTTTATCAGCTGTAGGAGTTCTCTGGTGGAGTTCTTTGGGTCGCTTATGTATACTATCATATCGTCTGCAAATAGTGATAGTTTGACTTCTTCCTTTCCAATTTGTATCCCTTTGACCTCTTTTTGTTGTCTAATTGCTCTAGCTAGAACTTCAAGTACTATATTGAAAAGATATGGAGAGAGAGGGCAGCCTTGTCTAGTCCCTGATTTTAGTGGGATTGCTTCAAGTTTCTCTCCATTTAGATTGATGCTGGCTACTGGTTTGCTGTAAATTGCTTTTACTATGTTTAGATATGGGCCTTGAATTCCTGATCTTTCCAAGACCTTTAGCATGAAAGGATGCTGAATTTTGTCAAATGCTTTCTCAGCATCTAATGAGATGACCATGTGGTTTTTTTCTTTGAGATTGTTTATGTAGTGGATTACATTGATGGATTTCCTTATATTGAACCATCCCTGCATCCCTGGGATGAAGCCTACTTGATCGTGGTGAATGATCGTTTTGATGTGTTCTTGGATTCGGTTGGCAAGAATTTTATTGAGTATTTTTGCATCGATAGTCATAAGAGAGATTGGCCTGAGATTCTCTTTCTTTGTCGGATCTTTGTGTGCTTTTGGTATTAGTGTAACTGTGGCTTCATAGAACGAGTTGGGTAGTGTTCCTTCTGTTTCTATTTTGTGGAACAGTTTGAAGAGTATTGGTGTTAGGTCTTCTTTGAAGGTCTGATAGAATTCTGCAGTAAAACCATCTGGACCTGTGCTTTTTTTGGTTGGAAGACTTCCAACGACAACTTCTATTTCTTCAGGGCTTATAGGACGGTTTAGATGGTCTATTTGATCCTGATTTAATTTTGGTACTTGGTATCTGTCAAGGAAATTGTCCATTTCCTCAAGATTTTCTAGTTGTGTTGAATACAGGTTTTTGTAGTAGGATCTGATGATTTTTTGAATTTCCTCAGTTTCTGTTGTTATCTCTCCCTTTTCGTTTCTGATTTTATTAATTTGGATACTATCTCTGTGCCCTCTGGTTAGTCTGGCTAAGGGCTTATCTATCTTGTTGATTTTCTCAAAGAACCAACTCCTCATTTTGTTGATTCTTTGTATGGTTTTATTTGTTTCTACTTGATTGATTTCAGCCCTGAGTTTGATGATTTCCTGCCTTCTACTCCTCTTTGGTGTATTTGCTTCTTTTTGTTCCAGGGCTTTCAGGTGTGCCATTAAGCTGTTAGTGTATGCTGTCTCCCGTTTCTTTTTGGCGGCACTCAGGGCTATGAATTTTCCTCTTAGCACTGCTTTCATTGTGTCCCATAAATTAGGGTATGTTGTGCCTTCATTTTCATTAACTTTCAAAAAGTCTTTGATTTCTTTCTTTATTTCCACCTTGACCAAGTTATCATTGAGTAGAGCATTGTTCAGCCTCCATGTGTACGTGGGTTTTCTTTTGTTTTTGTTGCCATTGAAGACCACCCTTATTCCATAGTGATCTGATAGGAGGCATGGGATTATTTCTATCTTCTTGTATCTGTTGAGGTCTGATTTGTGACCAATTATATGGTCAATTTTGGAGAAGGTACCATGAGGAGCTGAGAAGAAGGTGTATTCTTTAGCTCTAGGATGAAATGTTCTATATATATCAGTTAGTTCCATTTGGTCCAAGGCTTCAATTAGATTCACTGTGTCCCTGTTTAGTTTCTGCTTTCCTGAACGATCCATTTCAGAGAGCGGGGTGTTGAAGTCACCCACTATTATTGTGTGCGGTGCGATGTGTGCTTTGAGTTTTAGTAAAGTTTCTTTTACGTATGAGGGTGCCCTTGCATTTGGAGCATAGATATTCAGAATTGAGAGTTCTTGATGGTGGATTTTTCCCTTGATCAGTATGTAGTGTCCTTCTGTGTCTTTTTTGATGACTTTAGGTTGAAAATCAATTTTATCCGATATTAGGATGGCTACTCCACCTCGTTTCTTGGGGCCATTTGCTTGTAAAATTGTTTTCCAGCCTTTTACTCTGAGGTAGTGTTTGTCTTTGACATTGAGGTGCGTTTCCTGCATGCAGCAAAATGCTGGGTCCTGTTTACGTATCCAGTCTGCTAGTCTATGTGTTTTAATTGGGGAATTGAGACCATTGATATTAAGAGAGATTAAGGCATAGTGATTATTGCCATCTGCCATTCTTGATGCTATCTTTATGTTTGAGTGGTTATCTACTTTTGGGTTTGATTCAAGAAGGTTATTATCTCATTTTTTCCAGGGTGTTGTTTCTCTCCCTGTATTGGAGGTTTCCACCTATTATCCGTTGCAGGGCTGGATTTGTGCAAAGATATTGTGAAAATTTGGTTTTATCATGGAATATCTTGGTCTCTCCATCTATGGTAATTGAGAGTTTTGCTGGGTATAGTAGTCTAGGCTGGCATTTGTGCTCTTTTAGTGTCTGCATGAGATGTGCCCAAGATCTTCTGGCTTTCATAGTCTCTGGTGAGAAGTCTGATGTGATTCGGATAGGTCTTCCTTTGTATGTTACTTGGCCCTTTTCTCTTACTGCTTTTAGTATTCTTTCTTTGTTTAGAACATTCGGTGTTTTGATTATTATGTGACGGGAGGTATTTCTGTTCTGGTCCAGTCTGTTTGGAGTTCTGTAGGCTTCTTGTACATTCATTGGCATCTCTCTCTTTAGGTTAGGGAAGTTTTCCTCCATAATTTTGTTGAAGATGTTTACTGGCCCTTTAAGTTGCAAATCTTCACTCTCATCTATACCTATAATCCTTAGGTTTGGTCTTCTCATTGTGTCCTGGATTTCCTGGATGTTTTGGGTTACACGTTTTTTGCATTTTGCATTTTCTTTGACTGTTGAGTCGATGCTTTCTATGGAATCTTCAGCACCTGAGATTCTTTCTTCCATCTCTTGTATTCTATTGTTTATGTTTGCATCTATGACTCCTGATTTCTTCCCAAGGTTTTCTATCTCCAAAGTTGTCTCCCTTTGTGATTTCTTAGTTGTTTCTACTTCCTTTTTTAGTTCCTGGATGGATTTGCTGAGATCTTTCACTTGTTTGTTTGTATTTTCCTGTATTTCTTTAAGGTATTTTTGCATTACCTCTTTCAGGATTTCTTCCTGATGACCCACATTCTCCTGCATTTCTCTGAGCGATTTTTGTGTTTCCTCCTCATGGGAAT
Organism: Tokudaia tokunoshimensis; assembly: GCA_036184795.1. Lineage (NCBI taxonomy): Eukaryota > Metazoa > Chordata > Mammalia > Rodentia > Muridae > Tokudaia > Tokudaia tokunoshimensis. The sequence continues at coordinate 39,879,626 of BTHU01000001.1, forward strand.
CCATCTGTTGATCCATTGTCTCCTGCATTTTTTTAAGCAGTTCTCGTGTTTCCTTTGTAAGGGCATCTAACCCTTGATTCATTTCTTTAAGCAATTGTTGTGTTGCCTCCTTATGGGCATCCGTCTGTTGACCCATATTCTTCTGCATTTCTTTATGCAATTTTTGTGATTCCTTTGTGAGTGCATCTACCCGTTGATTCATCTCGTTAAGCGATTTTTGTGTTGTCTCCTTGTGGGCCTCCATCTTTTGATCCATGTTCTCCCGCATTTCTCTAAGCGATTTTTGTGTTTCCTTTGTAAGGGCTTCTAACCGTTGATTCATGGTCTCCTGTAATTCTTCATGAGATTTATTTGTGTCCTTCTTGTGATCCTCTAATAGCATCATGAGAAGTGATTTTAAATCCAGATCTTGTCTTTTGGGTGTGGTGGGGTATCCAGGACTTGCTGCTGTTGGAGTGCTGGGTTCGGATGGTCCCATATTACTTTGATTTCTGTTAGTAACATTCCTACGTTTGCCTTTTGCCATCTGGATACCTCTGATGTTAGTTGGTCCTGCTGCCACTGGCTGATGGTTGGACCTCCTGTGAGCCTGCAAAGCTATTTCTGCCCCCCCTGGATTACCAGCATTCCCCTGGCACCGATTTCTGGGGCCTGCCTGCTCCTGAGTGACTTTGGAGCCCTGATGTGCCTTGCCCCAAGTGATCTTATATTGGGGAGTCCTTGCACATCCAAAGGCTCAGCCTACTGGATTCCTGGAGCAGAGGTCGCCAAAGGGAGGCTGGTAGGCTCCTGCCCTGTGCAGGGGTGTGTAATCTCTCCTAGGGGGGGAAGGGGGCGTTCCTCTGCCAGGCAGAAGTCCCACAGCAGAGCTAGCACGCTGGTTACTGCAGATCCGCCCAGCTCTTGGGAGCCACGTGCACACAAACCGCCCAAGACCCAAGTGATATTATGCCTGTCTGTCTCAGAGCCTGGCAGTCCCAACTTCCCGGCCACTGGAGCAAAGATGGCGGAGTGCACTCTGCACTCTCTCCGTGCTGCTGCTCACCCTGCAGACGCGATGGCCTGCAGATCTGGCACCCAGACGACCACAGCGCTGACCCGTTCTTGGGTGCAGATGGAAGCCCCAACAGGCCGTGTCCCAAGTGATGTTATATTGGGGGAGAGCTTGGGTACCTGTCTCTTCAGTGCAGTCTGCGGGAACAGAGATCGCGGAAGGGCATCCATATCCTCTTAATGCCTTTTCCCAGTCCCCTTTCTTTACTAGGTTTTGAGGTGACCAACTTCCAAAGCACTGCTTTATTTTGAGTTTTACCTTCCTGTAATTTTACAGAACAGCATCCACAGTGTGTGTGTTCTTTTGTTCCTAATAATTATGAGCTTCACCCGTGTTATTATGTAACACTTCAGCTTGTTGGTTTTCATTCCTGTATAATATTTCATGATAGAAAATGCATCAAAATTTGCTACTTGCTACTTAGGTTGCTCTTAAATCATGTGTATTATAATTAATATCAGTAAGAACATCCCCCCTCCCATATAGTTTTCAGTTATAGGATATGTGAGTCTTTGGCTTTCATGAATATTGGCAAACAGCTTGCTATTGTAAAACATTAAATTATGCATTAAATAGCCCTATTGTATGAGGGCTAGGGAGATGGCTTAGTGGGTAAGAATACTTACCGTGCAAGCAAGAGGACCTGAGGTAGGATCCCAGCGCCCACATTAGACATGTCAGGTCGATCGGGATACATGTACTTCTGTAAGGGTGTGTGGCAGAGTGAGGGGGATCCATCCTTCAGGTTTGCTGGCTGCCGCCTTGCTCCAGGTTCAGTGAAAGGTCCTGTCTCTAGGAGATAAGGCAGAGAGAGATAGAGCAGGATGCTGGAATCCTCCTTTGGCTTCTGTAAGTGCATAGGAATGCACACTCACACACACGTGCACACACACCACACAGGTTGCGTTCACAATGCAACCCGCCCCCAAAATTATTGTAGATGTTCATCCCCTAGACTAGTATGATTTAGGGTTTCACTTGACTCATGTCACTAGGACTTGGTGTGTGTTACCTCTCTCTTCAATTTAGATGCCCTGAAAAGTGACATGTCTCAATGTGAGTTTTGCTTGCTTTTGCAGTGTCAGAGGCGAAGTCACTGCACAAGGCCTTGTACATGCAGGCAGTCACACTACCATAGGGGCATACCTGTAGCCTCCCGTTGTGGCTTTAATGTGCACTTCATTGATTTTTATGCACAAGTACCATCTGTGTGTTTCTAATATTCTGAGCATTCTTTTGCTTATATGTGCCTGTCTAGTCTTCTTTCTGGTTGTTCCTATTGAGTGTCTGCTTTCTTTTTGTTGAGTTTCTAGATTATCTGTAAATCTGAAGTGTGATACTTTTGTCACTCTGTACCTTGCCCATCTCTTCTTGAGTAATGATTTTCTGACCGACACAAGTCTTCCCATTCAAATGATCAGACCTGCCTGTATGCACATAGGATGTAAGAGCTCCTGCCCAGCTCAACTCTAGGAGAATTGTTTGCATCTTATCTTATCTATCTTATTTTTCAAGACAGGGTTTCTCTGTTTAGCTCTAGCTATCCTGGAACTCACTCTGTAGACAAGGCTGGCCTCGCCTAAAACTTTTGGAGAAACTTGCCTGCCTCTGCCTTCCGAGTGCTGGGATTAAAGGAATATGGCTTAGTTTAATGTTTTTAAATGACTTCTATTGTTTGCTAGTTCACAGCTACAAATGGAATTAATGTTTGTGTGTGGTACAAATAGAGAGAGCTTGCTTTTCCATAGTTGACCGAATATCATTTATTTGACTAGAGCACCCTTGACCCATCTCCTGTAGCCTTCTCTTCTAGAGACAACTGAATGATTACACATGTGCTTGATCTACTTCTGGACTTACCCTTCATCATGCTGACCCATGCCTGTGATTGCAATCACTAACATGCTGACTTAGATACAGATTGTTATAGTCTCGGCCCTTTGCATTTCTTATAACTAGTGTGTCAGTATACATGTGTGTGGCTCACAAGCACACACACGACTGTCTGGATTTTGGTTGAATTCTATGGAATCCCTCAGATGATATTACATAAATTTATATCTTCCAATCTCCACACAGTCACTTAAGTTTATTCCTATGTATGGGGTAGTTTTTGATGCTACTAAAAGTGGAATTATTCCAGTTGTCTCTCCCAGTACTCTCTCCCTCTGTCCTCCCCACACCCAATCCCTCTGTTTTTCTCCCCATCTCCCCCCATCCAGTCCCCCACTCCATGCACCCACCATGTCTATTCTATTTCCCCTTCTCAGTGAGATTCTCCTGTCCCCCATTATCCCTCCTTGCTCTTTAGTTTCTTTGGGTCTGTGGATTGTAGTATGCCTGTCATTTACTTACTGCTAGTAGACACTTGTAAGTGAATGCATCCCAAGGTTTTCTTTCTGGGTCTGCTTACCTCACTCGGGATGATATTTCCATCCATTTGCCTGTGAATTTCATCATGTCATTGTTTTTAATAGTTGAATAATACACCAGTGTGTAAATGAACCACATTTTCTTCATCCATTCTTTGGTTGAGGGACATCTAGGTTGTTTCCAGTTTCTGGTTATTACAAATAAAGATGCTAAGAACATAGGTGAGCAAGTGTCGTTGTGGTATAACAGAGCATCCTTTGGGTATATGCCCAGGAATGGTATAGCTGGGTCTTGAGGTAGATCTATTCCCAATTTTCTCAGAAACTGCAAAATTGATTTCCAAAGGGGCTGTATAAGTTTGCACTCCCACCAGCAATGGAGGAGTGTTCCTCTTCCTCTACATCCTCACCAGCATGAGCTATTGTTTGAGATTTTTTTTATCTTACTCATTCTGATACATGTAAGATGGTATCTCAGAGTCGTTTTGATTTGCATTTCCCTGACAACTGAAATGGGGGAGCGGGATCTCTGCAATGAGCTAGAAACCCAAGGCAATGGAAACCCCTAGGCATCTATGAGGATGACCCTAGCTAAGACTCATAGCAATGGGGAATATGGAGCCTGAACCATCCATCTCCTGCAAGACTTCCAAAGGAGGGATCGTGATACCAATTCAGCCACAAAACCTTCAATGTACAATTAGTCTTGCCTACAAGACGTACAAGAGTAAAGATGGAGCAGAAATTGAGGGAATGGCCAACCAATTATTGGTCCAGTTTGAGACCCATGCTATGAGAGGGAGCCCACGCCTGACACTGCTAATGATACTCTGCTACACTTGCAGACAGGAGCCAAGCTAGCATAACTGTCATCAGAGAGGCTTCACCCAGAAATGAATAGAAACAGACGGAGAAACCCACAGCAATGTTAGGTGAAGCTTGGTGAATCCTGTAGAAGATGGGAGGAAGGATTGTAGGAACCAGAGAGGTCAAGGATGCCACAAGAAAACCTACAGAACCAACTAACTGGGGCCCATAGGGGCTCCGGGAGACTGAACTACCTTCCAGAAAGCATGCATGGGACGGACCTAGGCCCTCTGCACACATGTAACAGTTGTGTAGCTTGATCTTCATGTGGCACCACTGTCAGTGAGAGTGGGGCTGATCTCCGACTGTTGCCCGCCTCTGGGACTCTTCCCCATTATTGGGCTGCCTTTTCTAGTCTTGACAGAAGAAGATGCACTAGTCTTACTGTAACTTGATATGCCAAGACTGGTTGAAATCTATGGGAAGCCTCCCTTTTTCTGAAGAGAAGGAGGACAAACTGGTCAGAATGTAAAGCAAATTAATTAAAATAAATAAGAATAACATTTTAAGATAAAGAGGAATTATTGCAAAATTTTTACCCAATTGTTTCTGTTAATATAGAGAATTACGGTCGATATTAACAACATTATCTTTATATTGTTAATATAAGTAATAGTATTAGAACATGTATCTCTTAAAATTTTTAAAGTGAGTTTTATTTGTGTGGATGAGTCCTTTGTCTGTACATATGTCTGCACACCATGGTCTGGTACCTTTGGAGTCCAGAAGAGGCTGTTGGATCCCCTGGGACTGAGGTTACAGGTGTTTGTGATTTGCCATGTAGGTGCTGGGAGTTGATCCTGTCTCCTCTGGAAGAGCAGCCAGTGTTCTTATCCTCTAAGCCATCTCTCCAGCTCCTCATAGATTTTATATATATGTTTCTTTGAATTCTTTATATCGTCTGCAAATAGTTATGTTAAACAATCTTTAATACTTATATAATATGATAATTACTTAATATCCAATTCTAAAAACTTTGAATGTGTTTATGTGTCCTCGCTCCCTGGGGAGAGTTGTGAAGTGTATTCTGAACTGAAAGTGGATTGTGATAGGCATTGTCTGGTCTGTTGTTTTATTTAGTTTTTGTTAGAGAGAGAGAGAGAGAGAGAGAGAGAGAGAGAGAGAGCAGATACCAGCATTCCTTCATGAGTTTATGTATATCTTGTGTGTGTTGCCCAGAGAGGTCAGAAGAGGGCGCCAGATCATTGGCCCTGGGTTTGCAGATGCTTGTCGGCTGCCTGACTAGCATTCTGAGAACCAGACTTGGGATCTTTTGGAAGAGCATCCAGTGTTCTTAACCTCTGAACCTTCTCTTCAGACCCTCATTTTGTATTTTTGAGAGAGTTTCTTTATGTAGACCAGACTGGCCTTAAACTCACTATTATCATCCTGCCTCAATCTCTGAAGTGCTGGGATTACAGATACATGCCACCATGTCTGCTTGTCTTCTTTTATTTAAAGAAGAAAATTACTATTTTAAATCCAAGGAGAACTCTTCCTCCTCTTCCTCCTCCTCTTCCTCTTTCTCCTCCTCTTCCTCCACCTCTCCTCCTCCTCCTCCTTCTCCTCCTCCTCCTCCTCCTCCTCCTCCTCCTCCTCCTCCTCCTCCTCCTCTTCTTCTTCTTCTTCTTCTTCTTCTTCTTCTTGAGACAGGATCTCTCTATCTAGCCCTGGCTGTCTTGAAACTCAAAATTTAGAGATGGTTGGGCTCAAACTTAGAGATCCACCTGCCTCTGCCTCCTGAGTGCTAAAATCAAGGGTACAAGTCACCACTCCTGGCCTCAGGGTTCTGCTTTTTTTTTATCGCTAGTCTCAAGCATGAATTCACTACTTTCCTTTAACATATTTTATTTGCCATATCTCTGATGTCCTCTAGAGGGAGTGATTTTATTATGTGAACACACAATGTTGTGTTGTTAGTAGATGCTTCATGACTCCATAGGGTAGATAAGTTCCACAGGCCAGTTCCCAGGACAGGAGGCCAGTGCAGACCAGAGTGGGGAGAAGTCTCGGTGTCCTGGGTCCTAGCTGGGTCCAATGGCTCATTCCAGCACTTTTGTGAGTGTCTTCTCTCCTGTCCTAAGTCCTCCATACTGCTGCCTGTTGTGGCACCGTGTGTCCTGGGCTTCTGCTGCCGGCTCTGTATGTCTCATCACCAAACTGTCCTCAGCTCCCAGCTCTCATCTGGCTGGTTGTGTCCGCATCCACCAGGCTTCTCTCCTCAGGGTGTTTTGACGGCCCTGCTGTGGTTTGTCTCCCAAGGGTTTATGTGATGAAAGCTTTGTCCCCAGTGTGATGGTACTGAAACGTGGTGGGATCTTTTTGTAGGTGATGACATAAATGCCTTTGTGTGAGGATGAAGGCAGGTCTCTTGACATGGGCTGGGTCTCAGGAAATTCCACACAACAGGTTGCTGTGACTGATCCTGGCTCCTCCCTGGTCTCCTGCTTCCTCTCTGAACTTCCTGCAGCTCAGTCTCTTCCCAGCTACCCCTTCCGAGTGATGCTATCTGCCACGAGGGTCTCGCTGCATCCTTGGAGTTGAACAACCGTGAGGAAAGAGAGCCCATTTTCTTTCGAAAATACCAAGTCTCCCTTATTTGCTTATGGAGGTAATAGCTGGCTTCCCAGCAGCCTTCCTTATCCTCCGTGCGTGGTCTGTACGTGCGTGGTCTGTAGAACGCGCCTAGCCCTGGTTCTCGGTGACTCTCAAAGGCTAGCGTTTCTCAGTCCTAAGTGTATATCAGAATCACCCGGTGCGCTTTTAGGCGAGTTAAAGATTGCATTACGCTGAGAATTTTTGGGTCAGCGGATCTGGGGTGAAGTCTGGAATTTTGCCTGTGGAATCAGCTGTGAGGCAATGCTCATGCGGCTGACTGGGAAGCAGTGTGAAACCCACTGACCCAGGCACCGAGCAGGGAACCAAATGAGGCACACTCTTTTGGTCTTTCATTTCTGAAGCGTTAATTGAAGCAAATCTGAAGCCAGGAAATTGTGTATGCTCTGATCTTTGCCAACTTGGGGATAGTACTCACAGCCACTAATCTGAGCTGGTGCATGGGGAGAAGGGTGGGGTTCCTGGAAAATACCACATGGACGGGTACATCTAACTTAGCTGCTGTTGGGAGGCGAGAGCCTGCTGTTCCAATAGATAAACGTACTATGTCATTGTGACCGATGTGTTTTCTTCTCTGTAGTTGTTTTTCTCACTACCCAGAGTAGTCTCTGGGATTTAGCTGGAATCTGGTGCAGTCACCCAGAGAACACAAATGTCACACACTGTGTCTCAGAAGGATCTCAGAAGAGGAAGATCAAAGAACTTCAGATATCTCAAGTGGGCAAAGATGGAGAAAAACCAATTCCAGGCAGCCTGCCTCTCTGTATCCTCAGTTAGCAGGAGTTACTCCAGCATTGCATCTAGGTCCAGAGGTCCCTCTGGTGATCCTAACCTCCACCCACTGCCTTCTTATGCAAATGAGCCCTCACAATTCACACACTATAGATGGCCAGGCAGATCTCTGTGTGTGGTTTACTGGCTTGGTATTTGAAATATGTTAAATCTCAAACATGTGTTAAAATGTGAAACTCCACTAAGGTGTAGGAGGGAGACACAGGATATAGTAAATGCAAGTTCAGGGTTCTCATAGCAACCATGGAAGCATATTGGAGCACCCTCCTCCTCAACCTGGCCCTCCTTCAGCTCTGCCTGTCTCCAGGAAGGCCACCATCTTCCCTCTCACTGCACAAACCAGAGAATGGAGAGGAATCCTGGCACGGCAGCTCCCTCAGCAGACCTCCCGCTAAGAGCGTGCACACACTCACACACAGGCGGCTGACAAAGGCCTCTTTCTTTAGCTCTCAGTCCATCTGCCATCCGCTATCTCCCCCATCCCCCTTCATCTGGGCTTGCAGCATCCGCTCTGGTCCCCACAATCTGTTCTGCACTTGGCAAAAAGAGTGTTATGCACTTGTGTGTCTGTCTGTCTATCTATCTATCTATCTATCTATCTATCTATCTACCTATCTATCTACCTATCATCTATCTATCTATCATCTATCTAAAGCACACCTGTGCTATCAGAATCAAAGAAGTACAGCAAAAGATTCTCTGCCTCACACACAGTGAAGCAGACTGACTCCAGGGTTCCCTGAGCTGCTATTTCTTACTGACCAGATTGGCAGAGATGAGAATGGTTTTATAACACCGTTGATGGCTGTGGCAGGGGGAGTGGTCAGCAGACACTGTTATATGAATCATGGCCTGTAAACAGGGAGGTTTCTGGTCCACAGTACTGTTGCTATGGTAATTGGCAAGTTTGGTCCAAGTTACACATCCTGATATGGCTTGACCCACTTCCAGGTACTTACAGGGTAGAGTGTTCGTGATGACAACAGTTCGTAATGCACGTGGGTATAGACAATCTAACAGTGAATCACGAGATGCTGGGTGGAGGGCACATCTGTTCATGGACTTCTATAGAGCTGTAAAAACACCCAAAGAAGTCCTCTATGTTCCCTACCATATATGGGTATGTGAAAAAGCAACTTTGGAAAGGTGGTATGAACCTACATATCTTTTTTATCAGACTCTTCTAAGGGAAACAATAGGACCCAGTGATGTAAAACCCTGACGAGCTAACCACTCACCCGCAGGGAGGAGACCACTCCTATGTCTTCTGTTGCTCTTTCGGAACTTCAAATCAGACTCCTGCGCTACCCACTCCAAAGCGTTGCACGAGTTATTTCAATGCATGCTGTCAGCACTGACCAGGTAACTGGCACTTAGTGGTACCTCACTATTTGTTGGATGGACAATGTGCTCTTCCCCTACGGAGCACGTGCTGTGCTTAGCGCCTACTGTGATTTCAGGTGCATTCGCTCTAGGCCTGACTGCCAGCTGAAGGTACTCCTGGGAATCCGAGGGACTTGGGGATACCAGATCCTTTCTTTCTCTTCGCTTTCCAGCCTCCGTAAGATGAACAGTGTGTTTGCACAATGCTCCCTGCCATGATGTACTGCCCCCACCACAGGTCCCTAAACAGTTGAGGCAGTCAGTCACAGGTGAAAACTGTAAAACTCTGGGCCCAAATAAACCTTTCAGCCCTCTAAGTTGATGGTCTCCATTTTTTTTCCAGGATAATTCTTTGCATAAAATGTTGCTCCCAGGGTTGGCAAGCTAACCAGCTCAGCTGCCACCTAGGCCCAGATCCAGGATTTGAGTTGGCCCACCCCAAAATCTACATCATCTGTGAACTGTAGGGGCACTTAAAAAGAGGGCACGTTTGGTCCTGCTGATCCAAAGCTGCAGGATCTCCATGACACAGGCCAACAACAGGATCAAGTATTGATGGTATCACAGAAGCCAGAGACCTCAAACCAGACCGATGGCTCATTGCAATGAACATTTGCAAGGGAAGATGTGTGGATAGAGGAATATACTATGGGACACACTGTGACACACTACAGCTTCTGTGAGGAGATGGTTTCTATGCTTTGTGGTTGTTTGTTTGGTGTGTGTGTGTGTGTGTGTGTGTATGTATGTGTGTGTGTTTTATTTGGGGGGATTACAAGTGTGGAGGGTGCATATGAGGGGACTTGGGGTATATGATGTGAACTTACAAAGAATCAACAAAAAGCATTTTAAAGAAGTACTCTCAAATTTGACAACTCAAAAGAACCAGTATTTATTATCACCACTTTCTGTGAGACAGTGGTCTAGGCAAGGCTAACTTGGCTGGGCATAGCTTGGTTAGTGCCATGGCTTTGGTCTCTCAAGAGATATCAGTTTGATTACAGAGTATGCTGTTACAGCCACTGGAGACCTCAGCTTATAAATGTGTGTCATCAGGTTCACAGTCGTGGTGCCATTAGGCCTGGATGTAAGAAAGGACATCACCTCTGCTGCCTGAGTGCTTTCTCAGTGTGGCAGCTGGTCAGCAAGAGGGGAGGAATGGAAGAGAACCCCCAACAGAAGCCATAGTCTACCTGTGAAACTCAGAGTCAAAAGGGTTACCCCATCACTGTTGCTGGATTCCATTAATCAAAATTAAGTCAGAGGGTCACCACACTTAAAGGGAAGGACATGGGTCTCCAAAGACCTGAGCCCAAATGGTTTTCCATGTCCTCCTTTAGGATAAAGTTTTTGCTAAGGCTGTATAGGCCTACTCCCTGCATACCACCCCCCCCTCAGATTCTGCAGCCCTTTCCATGTGATCTTTTCTTTATGTTCCTTATGTGAAGTACTTTTGGACAGTTCCAGTGCCTCTGTTCATGATGTCCCTTCTTTCTTCAGCACAGGCCCCTCTCCCACCAGGAACCTTCCTGACATGGAGCCTTCCCTCCGGTGTTTGCCCCATTTGACATTTCCCTCTGCTTGAGTAACTTTTGCACTTATGCCCATCTCTCCCACAAGGCTTCAAGGCAGTGAGCATATCTGGTTTTGCTGCAATGGCACCCTCAAAGCCTAGCACAGATTGTACGGTGTGATGGTTTCTTTCAGGTTCCAAGTGGACCCAGTGGTGGAATACCCCGAGAACTGGTGGTATTCATCTCTGGAAGTGTCTGTGAAGGTACATTTACAAGGGTTGGGCATGTGAGTCACTGAACTAAGTGAGGAAGATACACCTTCAGTGTGGGTGAGTGCCATCTAGTCAGCCAGGGACAAGAGAGAACACACACATAGGAAGGGGATTGGGCTCTTTAAAGCACTCTCCTGCCTTAGGCACCAGAGATCCAGGCTTACATGTTGTATGACTTTCCTTGGGGAGATGTGATTTAACATCTGTTCACCCCAGATAAATCTCCAATAGCAGATCAAATGAATGACCCCATTAGAGTCCAGAGTCGTGAACCAGTGGTCTTACTGAGACTACTTATGAGAACATAGGTCAAGGGCTACATAGAAGAGCATGGATGACTCAAGACCAGCTGCATTGCTGAAGCCCACTGCAGCATGAATGATAACTCACAAATGCTCTTTCATTGGACCTACAGGCAAGGCTCAAAGTCACCTCTGCTGCCCAAAGAATCTTTTCTCCTCAGCAGTTCTTATTGCTCACACAACCTTGATGATAGACCTTGTGAATCTTGGCTGTTTCAGGAACTTCCTGATAATTCTGAGTTGCTTACTTTGCCAGCCTACTTTTATTTACTTATTTAAGAAGCCTTGGTCCAAGATGGGATGCTTCAATTTAAAGGAATTTCTGCACAGCACAATAGGAACTCTTCCTTTGGCCTCCACCATTCTGAAGCTCTTCAACAGTGACATGACCCGCATCCCAGGGCCCAGCTGGCCTGTGTAGGATGCTCAGCCTCCATAATCAGGAAGGAAGTTGGTGCCTCAACTCAATGAAGGAACCTGATGGCCAAAACTGAAGCAGAGCTCATGGAGGAATGCTTCTAACTGGCTTACTCTTCTTCACTTGCTCATTCTGCCTTTTTACACAATTCAGGACCACTACCCAGAAACGGAACCATCCACAATTGGCTCTGCTCATCCACATTAATCACCAGTCATGAAAACGTCCCATGGACTTACCTAAAAGCCAATATGATAGGGGTATTCAATCTTTTCAATTAAGGTTCCCCCTTCCCAGATTGTGTCAGGTTGACAAAAATCTAACTGACTCAGAGCCCATAGGTCACCTTCATGGAAATAGGGCATGGTAGGAAAGGGGACAGAGTAGTCCCCGAGGAACAACAAAGGGACCCTGTGCAGCTCACTTCTACTCCCTCTACTGTTCCCAAGGGTGGAGGAATCCCACCAGTCATCTAGTACATGATCACGGTGGTGACTCAGCTATAGTTTTGCTTGGAGCCTAAGATGTTCACATGTTCCATCACAGGAGGGAATGAGAGAAACAAACAGTTAATTAATGCAAGGCAGGCCAGGTACCAGGGACCATGTTGAATGCTGTAGTCTGGAAACACATCTGGCATGTTCTGGAGCTACATCTGTAACAGCAGGTGCAGTTGAAGTCATCTCAAATGTACAGAAGTCCCTTGTCATACTACAAGTCTCATAAGACATCTGTCTAGAGTGCAGTCAGATCAGGTGGGAAGGAACAGTCAGCCCATTCTCACATCAGACCATGTTCATCCCAGTAGCAGAGGTCTCTGCAGCTTCCTTCTGTGTGTGTTTGGGGTGGGAGGGATGGGGGTGGGTGCCTCAGCCCTTTCTACCAAGGCAAGGAGCTTGTTTCTTTGTAGGTATTGAAATAAGAGAGCCCACAGTGAAAGCTGCAAGCTGTTCACATATTTTGTAGTGTAAACAAGAGACTGGGATTAAAAGGAAGATTAGGGGTTAAAACAGCAGAATCTGGAGCACTGAGGAAAATGGAAAGGGCTCTAGCAGGGAGTGAGATAATCAAGCTAGACAAATAACGGGAGGGACAGGGCTTTGAGCCAATGATAAGCCGACCAGCTGTCCCTCAAAGCCCCCAAGGAACATATATTAGGCACTCTCGTCTTTTCACGCATCATTGCTTCTAATGCAGCTCATGGTGACAGACTCCATTGTAGCGATGGCTGTTAACAAGAAGTTTCCATGTAGGACACCATCTCTGAGCATCCTATAGACAAGGAACTGAATTTGACATAACAAGAAGGGCTGAGGCTATATCCTGGAGACTGGGATAGAGCAGAACTTTCTGCTATGGTACAGCTATGTGCTGATCCAGTAAATGTGACAATGAAAGCAGTACTTGAGACACCTGTGAGGTAGGGCAAGTCATGCTGGCCAAGTGACTAAGAGCTAGTGGACACTGAGGTAAAAATTGAAGCCAAAGACGGACTGAGCATGACTTCAACTACACCTGAGTGGGCAGCTCATGATGGATACCACAGAGCGTGTGGACCCTTCCTTCCGCCAGCTTGGTCCCTCATAGTCCAGAGACTAACCAACCTCTAAAGCTGTTACTTCAGTCTTTTGTCCACTTTCTTCCCATGTTCTATAGAGACACTGGGCAGAAGGGATCCGAGGATCTTCTCCTTCCTTGAAACCCCTCCCAACTCTTGGGAGTTTCTCACAGTTTTTTCCCTCACTTAATTTCTCACTTTCCTCAATTTCTCACTTTTATGTAATAATTCTTCATCGAGCCTGGCTCTGTTTTGCATCCTCCCACGAAGAGCTGTGCCATTAATTTTCTTTGGAATGAGACAATGAACTTGGAGCCATTGTCCTAGATCAATTTTGATGGCTGTGAAGGTCTGGCATCTTGGTTACTTGGTCATATACAACCAGGTTTTGAAGAACGGTCTTGTCTAACTAAAAACACTGCATCAGTACTGGCTGGCCCTCAACCCATGGGTTGGGAGGGCCTATGGAGAGGGTCTGACCCTGTCACACTAGTCAGAACTGGGAGTAACTCCAGGGTAATGCTTCGGCTTCAGTCTTGGGGCAAATGCCACCTGACAACCATGAACCATCTTGGTGGCTGAGGACTGTGACCTTTTGTTCAGGATTTTCTAAAAATGTCCTCAGGCTTAATATCATTTTAAAGCCCATGTCTGCAAGTATCTAAAAGGTTTTGACATTTCCCTTATCCCAGTGCACATGTGTTCCTAGTAAATGGACAAAGGTGTCTATAGGGAGGAACTAAGGGGGAAGATTACAGCATGTAACTGTGACAGTTATAACAAGGTCTTCCTGGGAACATCCTGATTCCCTGTGTAATCAATATACTATGGGTTTTTAAAACAAATTTGAATTATAATCATTTTAAAATTGATATGTATGGGTATTTTGCCTGTCTTTAGGGGGCACTGGATCCCCTAGGATGGGAGTTACAGATGGTTCTGAACTGCCACCTGGAAGTTGGGAATTGAACCTGGGTCCTCTACAAGAGTAGCCCATATGCTTAACTGATGCGCTTTCTCTTTAGTCTCAAGACTCTAGTTTTCAACTTTGTCTTCAGTCTGGAGATTTCATTTCATCCCTGGATGAGCTATCTTTTTCGTTCCCATGACTGAAGGCTTTTCTATGATCTACGGTTTGGTCTTAATGCTGTGTGCCCACATTATCCATAGGCTGAAACCTAATCCCCAGAATGCTGGTATTAGGGTGACCATAGAGGGATGATTAGGTAATGAAGGAGGAACCCAAGGACTTAATTAGCACCCTTATATGGGTTTGTTTTAGTTAGTTTTCTCTTCATGTAGGACACCATGCAAAGGCACCATTTGCCAAGCATGAAGATCTGACCCCAAATCTGCTTCTACCTTTGTCTTGAACTTTCTAGTTTCTAGAACTATGACAGACAGATATCTGTTGAGTATAAGCCATCCTGTTTCTTATTTTGTTTTTTAACTAATAAAGTAATTAAGTTAATTCATGTGAATGCACACACACTCTAGCATGCGTGTGGAGGTCAGAGAGGACTTGCAGGAGTCAGTTCTCTCTTTTCATTATGTGGGCCCAACTCAGGTCATCAGCCTTGGCCACACACATCTTGACCTGCTGAGCCATTTCACTAGCCCTCTTCTTTTGTTATAACATCCTCTGGAGACTCTGGTAAGCTGTTTGGTCTCTTCCAAAGATCCTGGAATGTCAGGATCTCAGGCCAGTCTCTCCTGATAGTGATAGTAAGAGAGATATCACTCTTTAGCAATGATTAATGTTTAGCCAGCTCCACTGTGGTGGCAGTTCAAACTCTACTGGCAAGCACAGCCTTCTTCTCACTCTTCCCAGGTCCCTTGTGACAGCGCTCAGCTTCCCAAGGACAAACAGTGATAGCTGTCTATCAGACGAGCCCTCTGGCTCTCCTGTGGTTTCAAGCCTGCTCTATAGTGTGTACTTTCTGGTGGACATCAGTATGAAATACCAAAATCTTGTCATGTGACACTCACTCTCATGCTCTCGTGGCTCTATCTACTGTGTGGGAGCCGCATTATGGAATACCCAGTCTTGTTTCTTAGGCCACAATCAAGCAGTGAAGCCATTTGTTACTTCACTTTAATATTTACGCTTCGGAACCTTCTCTTTTTAAAAGTGAGGGACCAGCCTATGAAAGAAGTTCTCTTTTCTTCGTTCAGGAATCTTCTGAGTGGGCCCCACCCCTTCCCTATCAGGGCCCTGACTCTGACTCAGTACTGCTAAAGCTATAAATCCAACTACCTCCAAGGTCCTGGCCTGGTCTTCTATGGTTTAGGGAGGCGAGAACATATTTAAATGCTGTCACTTGACTCAACTGGTCACCAATCAACCTGAGTCACTTTCTCTCTTCTCCTCCCTTCAGTCACCAGATGTTCACAATGCAGGAATCATCCCCCCAACTTGTTTTGTGTTTCCCACAGGAAGGGACCTCAGGAGCTTCAGAGCTATGTTACATGGACCACAAGTCTCAGGGTGCCCCTGCCTGACCAGATGTGTATCTCTGAATTCTAGCCTCTGTCTTGGTCTCCTCAACCATTTGTCTCCCATGCACTCCTAATGTGCTCCAGCACACCCAAGATAGAGCCTCCTGAGTAAGCCCCTCCCTGCAGAAATGTAGCCAATAAAGGGTGCAGAGGGCTAGCAGGGCAGGGCAGCAGAAGATGTTGAGCTGAATGATCCTTAGTGACTTCCTAGCTGTGGCTCAGTGCCATGGGGCACTAAGGAGGATCAGGCAGCTCTGGTTGTCTGTTCTTCCTCAGGGCTCCCAGGAACCTATACATACTTGAGACTCGGCATAGGGAAGGTAACTAGTGACAGTTCCAGTTCTGGGCTTGAGAAGGCCATGTGACTCCAGTGGTATGAAGGCAAATGCTCTAAGAGTCTAGGCATAGGCCTAGAAGAGAGCCTAGCACTGTGGGTTGAATGTAAAATGTCTCCCACTCGCTCTGATGACTGCTTAAGAAGGCTAGGGGAACTTTGAGAAGGTGGAGCCTCCATAGAGGAAGTGAGTACTGGGGGTGAGCCTTGAGACTTTATAACCCATCCCCACTTCCTATTAAGTCTCTGCATCCTGAATGGTGGATAGCATGTGACCATCTTGCCTCCCTGTTTCTACTACTCTGTCTTTCTTACCTTCTGTCATGTCTTCTTTACCATGACGGACTATATTCCTCTGCAGCTGTAGGCCTAAAACAAACTATTGCTTAAGTTGCTGTTGTCAAGGTATTTATCACAACATGTACACAAGACATCTACCCAGGAATCTGGTGGACAGTGCATGAGAGACCTGCTGAGTGCCACAAGGAGGCTGCTGTGTGCCCCTGCATCCCTATTACAGAAATGTAGCCTTTTTAGAGTTGCAGAAGTAATGTACATTTGCTGTCACTGTTCATGGGGAACTGATCCCAGACCCCACAATAGATGCCCAAATCCATACCTACGTGTTCAAGTTTCTTGAGTAGTATTTGTACAGAACATACACACTCTGCTGTGTACTTTAAATCATCTCTAAATCACTTACAATATCTCATACAATAAAAATGCAGAGGAAATTACCATTTGAGTAACGACAATAAACATGTCTGTACGTGTTCAATATACATACTTTTTTTCTCAAATATTTTTGCTTTGAGGTTGGTTGACCCTGCAGATATGGAACCTTCGGTTGTGGGACCTGCCGATGTGGACAGCTGGCCATACCACAGATTGGGTTGCTTACATAACAGAAAGTAGTTGTCCCATAGTTTTGGAGGTTATAAGTCCATGGTCAGGGTGCCAGTGGGACTGAGTCCCTCTGAGACTGGAGGAAGAGTGTTTCCCTGATGAATTCCTAGGATTGTATCTGTGTCCCTGGCATGCCAAGTGAAGGAACTAGAGGCAGGAGTGGATGCAGAAGCCATGGAGGAGTGCTGCTTGCCCTCCAGGGTTTGTTCAGCCTACTTTCCTGTAGAACACAGGACCATCTACCTAGGGGTGGCACCACCCATAGTGGCTACCCCTCCCACTTTAATCATTAATCAAGAAATGCCCCACAGACACACTCATTGGCCAATCCAATA
Source organism: Tokudaia tokunoshimensis (assembly GCA_036184795.1). NCBI lineage: Eukaryota > Metazoa > Chordata > Mammalia > Rodentia > Muridae > Tokudaia > Tokudaia tokunoshimensis. Next base: position 39,896,848 of record BTHU01000001.1, read on the forward strand.
CAGGCAACAACTCAACTGAGATTCCCTCTTCCCAAGTGTGTGTGTGTGTGTGTGTGTGTGTGTGTGTGTGTGTGTGTGTGTTTGGGAGACACGGAGACAGTGAGGTGTCCTAGTTAGGGTTTTACTGCTATGAACAGACACCATGACTGAGGCAAGTCTTATAAAGACAACATTTAATTGGGGCTGGCTTACAGGTTCAGAGGTTTAGTCCAGTATCATCAAGAGAGGAGCATGGTAGCATCCAGGCAGGCATGGTGCAGGAGGATCTGAGAGTTCTACATCTTTGTCTGAAGGTCACTAGCAGAATTCTGTTTTCCAGGCAGCTAGGACTATGGTATTAAAAGCCACACCCACAATGACATACCTACTTCAACAAGGCCAAACCTCCTAATAGTGCCATTCCCTGGGCTAAGCATATACAAACCATCACACAATATTTCTATGTGTAACCCTGACTGTCCTAGAACTCTCTCTGTAGACCAATGTGGCCTCAAACTCATAGAGATTTATCTGCCTCTGCCTCCCAAGTGCTGGGCTTAAAGATGTGCACCACCAATGCTCAGCTCCCAGATATGTTTGACATAAGTTGACAAAAACTAACCAGCACAAACCCTTTCAAAATAGAAACATAAAAAGAGGGCTAGGGCTCTGTCTCAGTGGAAGTGCATCTCTGTGAAACATGAGGGCCCTAGGTTAAATCCCCAGTACTGAAAGCAAGCCAGTGAATGAAACCCCAGACCCTTTGATCCCCATGTCATCGGAACGATCATTCATTCAGAGCTGGGCCCCTAGAGCTGGATCCAGTTCCAGCCGCTGGGGGCTCCTTGCTCTATTGATGCCACACCCAGCCAGATGCAGTTTCCCTTCCTGCCCACGGAGACTTGAAGGTCCTGTAACAAAATCAAGACAGGCTTGTCTATGTCCTATCCTCTATTCTTGCTGTCTCCACATCTGTAAGACAGACCACAAGGAGCCCTGCCTCTGAGGATCCCCAACACCTGGAGTCTCTCTGGGACCCAGGCCTGGGAGGAGCTCCTATGTTTGGCATCAGGTGAAGCCAAGCCACGTGGCTCTCCATCTTGGTGTGGAGCCTCATTTCTCCAAATCATTGCTCCCATTCTCTCTTTCCCCTCTGCCAGGCTCCACTCAAGCCCTCCAAGAACAAACTCAGTGAAATGATTACGGGACCTTGTAAGAACACTTTTATTTAATAGGTGATTGGTAGTTAAAGCTGAGAGTACACTCAAGTCAAATAAAATAGATTTGGGGGATAAGCAAGGCCTTGAAATTACTTCTTAAATATTTTGCTTCACCTGCTTACATGTTCGATTGGCAAACTCTTACTGGGTGTCTACTGTGCACAGGCACTGTTCATGAGCTGAGAATACTCCGTGAATATTAGGTATCTAAGCAGGTCTGCCTGTCTGAGTGCAGGGAACTGCTATCAGCCTCTATGGGCTTCCTATGGTATCTCTGGATAAATAAAGGATTGCAGGTACAATGGAAGTGAAAAAGGAAGGCGCGGGCTGAAACAAGCAAGCAGTCAACATTCCAGGGTCCAGTTGCGTGGGCAGTGTGTAGAATAGAGGGTTTCTTCAGAGTACTAGGAAGAGGGCCGTGAAGGAGACTCCAGGGACATCCACAGAGGCCTCCGTTGGGGACTGGACATGGCTGAGTTCTGCAAGCTGTAGTCAAGCAGAGACTGAACTTATTGGGACAGCCTGGGATCCCTGCCTGCAAGGCTGGCAGGAGTGGGGCTGGAAGCTGCCAGGCCACGCTGGAACTGAGCACTAGGAAGGATAGGCGCTCTGTCTTGAAGTGTCTTAACAAAAGCCTCTTTGAGAATGCATCAAAGGACTGCAGCAGAGAGATGCGACCCAGCTGCTAAGGAATGGCTCCTCATTCTCTGGAAACTGGAAGGCACTTCCTAGACTCACACGGTGTTGTATGCCAAAAGTGTTTCTGAGCCAGATGGCCAGGTTGTGGAGGTGAGAGAAATCTAGCAAGGCCATTGGTGCAGGATGAGACACAGAGGACTGGAGAAGTGGAGAAACAGGATGCAGGGCAGCATGCCTTCTCCAGCCCTTAGCTCATTGGGGAGTCACCTGCTGCCTATCTGCCCTTCAGTGATAGCTTGCTTCTCAACACTGGTCCACCAGGCCTGCCCAGGCTGAACCTCAGGTCCTCTTTAAAGGGGACCTGAGGAAGAAGCACTTTGAATTCATTCTTTCTTCTTGTGCTGAAAGCATTTGCGCTTGGGTCAGGACGCTCCTCACCACATCTGGTCTCAAGGATGGCCAGAGAGCAGAGCGTGGGTGTGGCTGACCCACATCTACCCCAGAGCAGTCAGCTGATGACCGGGGAGACTGTGGCATTGAGCCTTCACAGTTCCAAGGACCTCTCCTCCCACTGATGCCTAACAGGGCCATCCTCTGCTACATATGTGGCTGGAGCCACGGGTCGGTCGCTCCGTGTGTACTCTTTGATTGGTGGATTAGTCCCTGGGAGCTCTGGGGGGTTTGATTCATTGATATTGTTGTTCTTACTATGAGTTGCAAACCCCTTCAACTTCTTCAGTCCTTTCTTCAGCTCCTCCATTGGGGACACTGAGCTCAGTCCAATGGTTGACTGCAAGCATCCACCTCTGTATTTGTCAGGCTCTGGCAGAGCCTCTCAGGAGACAGCTATATCAGGCTCCTGTCAGCAAGCACTTCTTGGCATCCACATTAGTGTCTGGGTCTGGTGACTGTATATGGGATGGATCTCTAGGTGTGGCAGTCTCTGAATGGCTTTTCTTTCTGTCTCTGCTCTATACTTTGTCTCCGTATTTCCTTCTGTGAGTATTTTGTTCCCCTTTCTAAGAAGGACTGAATCATTTACACTTTGGTCCTCCTTTTTCTTGTGAAGCTCACTTTCTATCCTCTGAGAACAGCAGTTGGAGGCTTAGCCTTCCCTCCCATGATATTTGACAGATCCACCTTCCAACACCCTCTCCATGTGGCCTGACTCACTATGTGAAGTCTGGCTACTTCCTCAAGATACATGTTGATGCTAGTACAGCTCACTCCCTTTTTATGCAGGCATGTTGAAGTGACTGTGTGTTATTACAGTTGCCCCTCAGTGTCCACCATTTACAAGGGATCAGGGAATGGATTCAGGGACCCTGAGGAGGCCAAGATTTGCAGATGAATAAGTTCTTTGAAGAAAGGATGCAACATTTGCATAGACCCCTCCCCAACACTCTTCTGTAGACTTTACTATATTACCAGCCAGCTTGTCAGACTTAATATCATGAAAATGCTGTAGTTTAACACTGCATTGTTAAATGAATAATGACAAGAAAAATTAATATGTGCTCAGAACAGTTACAATTCTTTTCAAACCAACCCCCATTGCTCACCCTGCCCTTGTGCCTGTGGTGCTGAAAATCAAACCCAGAGCCTTACCATACTACCCAAGCATTCCACTATTGTGCTAAATCCCAAAATCTGCCTTTTCAAATACTTTCAATTCCTGGTTGAATCTCACATGTGAAACCAGTGAACATGGACTTAACTGTGTATTACAGTCACTCCACTGTCTGTACTATCTACATGGATGGCAACTGTGTACTACAGCCATGGCTGTCTGTACTATCTACTTATGTACATATGTACTATCTGCATATGTATCATCTGTACTGTAAACGCTGTCTAGAGCCACACCATATTTGTGACCTGCTCTCTGTTCTTGCCACCAGAGAACAACAAAGACCTGTACTGTGGTGGTTTCCACTCACAGAAACATCTCTTATAACGAGCAGAGGGCTTCTTTTCCCCAGCACATCATACCACGCTGCGGCTCCTTCCTTACAGGCTCTGCCTCACAGGCAAGGGCTGTGTTCACTCCCCTCCCAGGCTCCGTGCCCTTCAGTCTAGACGCTGTGGCTCCACAGGCCAGGATCTGGAAGGCTGGGAACCAGAGGCTTCTATTTATGACTGTTCATTTGTTGCTACAAAGTCTTGACTTTTATTTTCCCCTTTTCAGAATCTACATCCTATACTCAGCCAAGAAATCACTAGTATTTACTTTTTCAGAAGGTCCTCTGCTTCCAAACTCATCAAAGGCTTTCCCACACCCTATATCTCCGTCTTCCAATACAAGGCTCTGGGCTGTGGAAGAATCTGTTAGAGTGTGCCCTGATGGGTAATTTCCTCACGCTCTTAAATCCTGACAGTAAGCGTACCTCAGAACATCAAGACATGGTTGAGGTTTGCATTTCTCTTCAGATGTCCTGAATGCTAAGGATTTGAAGCCAATCTCTCTAGAGAAGCAACAGAGGCGGGAACTGCCATACAGACTGTAGGCCAGTAGTTCTTGACTCACAGGTTGAGATAGGTCACACATTAGACATCCTGCATATCAAATATTTATGATTCATAACAGTGGCAAACTTACAGTTATGACCTAGTGTACTGGCTGGTTTTGTGTGTCAACTTGACACAGGCTGGAGTTATCACAGAGAAAGGAGCTTCAGTTGGGGAAATGCTTCCATGAGATCCAGCTGTGGGGCATTTTCTCAATTAGTGATCAAGCGGGGAGGGCCCCTTGTGGGTGACACCATCCCTGGGCTGGTATTCTTGGGTTCTATAAGAGAGCAGACTGAGCAAGCCAGGGGAAGCAAGCCAGTAAGGAATATCCCTCCATGGCCTCTGCATCAGCTCCTGCTTCCTGACCTGCTTGAGTTCCAGTCCTGACTTCCTTTAGTGATGAACAGTAACGCAGAAGTGTAAACTGAATAAACCCTTTCCTCCCCAACTTGCTTCTTGGTCATGATGTTTGTGCAAGAATAGAAACCCTGACTAAGGCAACTAGCATTGGAATAATGTTGTGGTCCTGGGTCACCACAGCATGAGGAACTGTATTAAAGGGTTGCAGCATTAGAACCAGTACTCTAGATGACTTGCCTGAGGCCTTGCCACACAGGGCACATCAAGTGAGACAGCCTTGAGTCTGGCTGCTGGATCGCAATCCTTTGGACTGTATAAGGATGAAGGTGGGGTCAGGAAGAGAGGCTCAGTGTCAGGCATTAAGGAAGGTGAAGCCCAGAGAAGACAGATGCCAGCAATAACTCTAGGGTACTGGAGATGGTCTTTGCAGACAAAACTGAGGTCAACTGGAAGCATTTGGGGGCTCAAGTGAGGTAGGGGAGCCCCCGCCCCTTAAAACAGAGCACCCTGTCTGCCTTAAACCTGCAAGTTGCCACAAACACATAGGACTGAGTAAAAGGTCAAAGGTGACACCAATGCCCAAACATTCAAGAACTTCAAGAGGTTTGTTTCTATTGAGGAGTAGCCAACTGGTTCTCTTTGGGGATATTATTAGTTAGGGGGCTTCTCCATTCTGGATAGCCTAGGCAACACAGGTATCAGACACTCGGTGGTCATCAGGGACCTGGTGAGAAGATCTTGTGGCCAGTAGGCCTCTGGGGATCAACGGTGGGGAAGCAGGATGAGAACAGAGATGTGTCTTTGTCAATCAAGTGCACTGTTTACATAGTATGGGAATGAAAGGGAAATTTTCAGTTGCTTTCAAGTTGTTAAGGTGTAGCATCCTTCCCAGTATATAACTCAAAATGTCTATATTCTTCCTTACATAAAGAGGGGTCTGTGTTATTTTAAGAAATAAGTAAGGTTGGTGAGATGGCTCAGTGGGTAAGAGCACTGACTGCTCTTCTGAAGGTCCTGAGTTCAAATCCTAGCAACCACATGGTGGCTCACGACCATCTGTAATGAGATCTGACGCCCTCTTCTGGTGTGTCTAAAGACAGCTATAGTGTACTTACATATAATAATAAATAAATATTTTAAAAAAACAATAAATAAGAAATAAGTAATGGCAAGAGCTGAGTATCAACCTGGCTTGCAGTTTTTCAATGCCTTGCAGGAAATTTGGCCTGGTCAGGGACTCCTGCCCTGCAGACACTGGCAGCAAGCCTGCAATTCATGAATACAGCCACTAAGTGGCGATAGGTAGCATAGCCGTGTGGTCCAAATACTCCTGCCACCTACCAACTTTGTTTTCTCTCTCCAGAGAAAGGGACCAGGAATTTCAAGTGTCCCTCAAAGGCCATGTTAAGGCATGCTCTCCTGCTTGGCACTAGTGGACTTTAATGGAGTCTTTTGGGGGCAGCAATGCTTAGTGGGAAGTCTTCATGTGGTTGAGGAAGTGCCTGGAGGGAGATTTGATCCCATTCCTTTCCAAAGCTCTTCTGCTTCTCCCGACCAAATGAGCAGCTTCTCTTGTTATGCTGAGATATCATAAGTCTTTGTCCTCCAAAGGGTTAAGCACTGAAGCTATGAATAATAAAAACACGAATAATCTAATATCAGGTATTATACATATATATCGAATATTGGATAACTAATGGAAACTTTTCCTATTATTCTTGTTTTAGCTACTAATTTTTATCCAGAGATGGCTGGCACCCTATTAATTTCTTGTGGTCTTCTGAAAGAGGCTTACAGTTGAATGGAAGCATCTACTGAGTTAACCTTTACCCTCTCCTCCCTTTTACATCAATCAGTCTTTCTGTGTACTTTAGGTTGTCTTGAACTAAATCCTCCTGCCTCGGCCTCCCAAGTACTGAGATTACAGGTGTGCATCACCATGTTCAGCCTCCTCTCCCTTTAATCACATACGTGAACATGCATGTCTCTCTGCTTCTTGTTCTTTGACTTCACAATATGTCCAGACCTGAGCCTAGCAGAGTTGTCATCAAAGAGACCAGAGCGATTTCATTCAGCAATGGATGGGAACAGATGTAGTGTCCCACAGCCAAACATTAGGAGGAGCTCGGGGAGTCCTGTGGAGGAGGGGGAGGAAGGATTGGAGGAACCAGAGGGGTCAGGGACACCATAAGAACACGGGCCACAGAATCAACTGACCGGGGCTCATGGGGACTGGCAGAGATCAGGGAGCCTGTAGGGGTCTGACCTAGGCTGTTTGCACATATGCTGTGGCTGTTAGCTTGATGTTCTTGTGAGAATCCTAACAGTGGGAGTGAGGGCTGTCGCTGACTTTTTGCTTACTTGTGGGACCCTTTTCTCCTACTGGGTTGCCTCATCCAGCCTTGGTGTGATGGTATGTGCCTGGTCTTATTGTAGTGTGTTATGCAGTGCTCAGTTTATGTGGGAGGCCCGCTTTTTTTCTGAGAGGAGGGGGAATGGGGAGGGGGTGAGCTGGGAGAGAGGGGAGGTGTGTTGGGTGGAGAGACCAGAGAGAGGGGAGGGAGGGGGAAACTGTGGTCAGGATGTAATATATGAGAGAATTAAAAAAAAAAAACATCCCAGAGACTGTCCTATGTCACTCTGTCTTAGGGTTCTTCCTTCCCTTCTGACGGCATGTGATTTCAGTGTTCAGATATTCCCAGTGTGCTTAGCTGTCCCCAATTCATGGGCTCTAAGACTGCTGATAGTCCTGTATAGTGACCATGCTTCCAGCCACTTTGCACATGAATACTATTCCTGTAGAAATGCACATGGAGATAAAAGTAGGTTAAAGGGCTTTCTCCAGTTTAGATGACAGTCTTCCAAAGCCCCGTGTGTTAAACATTTGTTCCCCAATCTGGCACTGTAAGGAGGTGGGGTTTAGAGGGAGGGAGTTAGATCATTAGAGGTGTGTCCTTCAAAGGGGCTGTAAGTCCCCTAGTGAGCAGCTTCTTCTGCAGCGTACTTCCTGCTGTGGTGTCCTGTTTCAGCAGAGGTCAGGACCAAGGTCAACTGACCAGTGGACTGGAACCTCCAAGACTGAGCTTAAATAAACACCTGCTTTAAGAAGCTCTTTTTCCCCAGGTATTTGTTAGAAAAAACTGAGGGGTGCAAAATAAAAGGCACATGTGGTTTTAATAAGAGTGGTTGAGTTTTCTTCCACAGATCGTAGAGTTTATACTCCTGTGGGCTGTGAGGCGGTCTGTCAGCTTTCCCTTGACTTGTGGAACATACTGTGCTATTGACTCCGGAGTCTCTGACAGGTAAAAGCAACGACAGCTTAGTGTAGTTTCGGTTTGCTTTTCTTTTCCTTCTTTTCGTCTGTGATGCTGGGGGTTGATGCCAGGGTCTCATGTACTCTACGAAGGTGTCCCATTGTAGGGTCACATTTCCAGCCCCACGTATGTTTAATAGTTGTTTGTAAGCTGGTGGGATGGCTCAGCAGTTAGAGATGTCTGCAGCCAAGCCTGATGACCTGAATTTAATCCCTGGGATCACATGGTGGAAGGAGAGAACCAACTCCTGAAAGTTGTAATGACCTACACACGCATACACGCGCACACACACACACACACACACACACACACACACCCTGAAAGTAATAAAAGTGTTGAGATTAAAAGTCATTTGTATTTCCTTTCCTGTGAATTACTCCTTTTATTTTTAATTCAGTCAAAATTTCTTTAAAAATACCTCTCAATGTTATGTATATATTAGTGACATTAACTATGATTGACTGGCAAACATTTTGCATGGTTTTCTTTGCTTGTGAAGATTTCCAGGCCGGACTTTTCAGTTTTGTACCATGCCTGATACATCCTCCACTCCAATCTTTAAAGAGTCATTGAAGAGTGACCCTGACTCAGACTCTCCAGAGGGAGGCTGGGGATGGGCCTGGATCTTTGATTCTATAGACATCCGATACTGTTGTACCTGGCTACCATTGTGAGTCTGGAAAGAGCTCAAAGGCGGTTACTGAGGGAGGGGTATGTCTTCAGACTACTCAGACTTCCCCTAAGCACAGACACAGAGTACAGTGGGTATTGTATATAGGTCTTTAGGCATAGGAGTCTAATTTCCTGTGGAGTTCGGTCACCTTTGTGCCAAGGGAGACATCATAATCATGTAACCCTAGCATTCAGTAGGCTGAGAAAGGACAGTGAGTCAAAAGGCAGCCTGGGTGGCAGAGCAAGAAAACAAGGGCCCAGGGACATAGGTCCAGGTAGGGAGGTAGAGTGTTTGCTAGTGTGCACAGGGCGCTACCGAGCAGACACACACACATCTGGCCCTCACACTTAACATTCAGTACTAGGGAACCATTTCGCATTAGAGAAAAGCTTGGGAGGAACGTTTTTGTCGGTGGGGTCAATAGAATGTTCAAGGTGATGGGCAACAAGCAGGAAGGCACGTTCAGCTCTAGGAGGAGGAAGAATGACTCCAGACTGGACCTATTTGTTTCTTGGGCTGCCAAAGCTGCTCTGCTATGATGGGGGGATGGGGGGAGGAGGATGAGCACCTGGCCTTCATCTCAATCTAGTACTGAAAGAGAGGGAGGGGGACAGAGAAAACCGAGGTCAACCGGAAGCATTTGGGGGCTCAAGTGAGGTAGGGGAGCCCCCGCCCCTTAAAACAGAGCACCCTGTCTGCCTTAAAGCTGCAAGTTGCCACAAATGCATAGGACTGAGTGAAAGGTCAAAGGTGACACCAATGCCCAAACATTCAAGAACTTCAAGAGGTTTGTTTTTATTGAGGAGTAGCCAACTGGTTCTCTTTGGGGATATTATTAGTTAGGTGGCCTCTCCATTCTGGATAGCCTAGGCAACACAGGTATCAGACACTCGGGTCATCAGGGACCCGGTGAGAAGACTTTGTGGCCAGTAGGCCTCTGGGTATCAACGGTGAGGAAGCAAGACCAGGCTTGCCCTTCAGGAAAGGCTTTCTGAGGCCACAATACCCTAGAGATTCAAGGGATTCGGGCCGGGGTTCCGCATAGAGTGGTACTGGCAGAGCAGGGCGCGGTCGCCGCAGCCCCTCAGCGCCGCACGCTCTCCGGAGCCCGCCAGAGGGCAGCGCGGCGTCAGGGGCAGGGTGCGGGCACCAGCAGCATCGCCTTCACCTGTTCTGCCAGCCCAGGACCAGACTATTAAGGCTCCCCAACTGGCTGGTCCCAGCTCACTCCCAGGAACCTGTGTGCTCCCCAAGGGGCCACCGCGACTCGCGGAGCCGGCCTCAGCCCGTGTCCCAAGGACCCAGGTCCCAGGTGGGCTCATCTCGCTGTCCCTGCCGCTGTCCCCGCGCCGCGCCTGGAGGCGCCGCGCTCGGCGCCGAAGCATCTTTGTCTGCGCTTTGCGCGGCCGCGCGGTCTCGAATCCCTTGATTCCCTAAGGTCTCTTTAGAAAGCGTTTCCATCCCGCGTGGCCGGGCGCAGGAGGAGCGGGGGCGGCCGGTGTGGCGGCGGATAGGGCGGTGCGGGTGCGGGTGCTCCCGGGCCGCGCCGCGTGCGCCCGGTAGAGGCGGCCCTGCGTGCCGTGCGCGGCGTCCGGGGCGCGCCCGCCGCTATCCAGCTTCCCGGGCTCATTAGCAGTCTCGGTGTGCGGCTCGGCGCGGGCTCACAAAGAGCTGCGGCGGCGCCCCGCTCTCGGCCTCGCCGACCCAGTCGGGGGCGGCGGCGCATCGCGCAACCCGCGCGGGCGCAGGTAAGCGGGGCCCGGGGCGCCGGAGTCGCCGCGGCAGCAGCCTGGGTTGCTCGGTTCCGCGTGGGGGGGGGGAAACCGGGGCGCAGTGGGGGGCGCGGATGCTGTGGTCCCAGCGCTCCCTTTCGGATCTTGTGGGGCTCTGGAGAGGCAGAGGGGCATCGTCGACAGAGCGGGCCACCGCTGGGACCTGGGGTTGCTACGGATCAGCGCCCCTCTCTCTCCGGACCCGCCGGACCCTCCCAGCCACTAACCAGCTGCCGGGCGCAGCAGGGATCAGCTGGCGGCTAGGTTATCAGGGCTTGCAAAGCGGTGGCGAGGGGCTAATCGGTGTGGCCAGAGGAGATGGTCACTCCTCCGAGTCCCTTTATGCTGTCCAGGCTTCTAGCGCGTTCTGGGGGGGTGGGTCAGGGGGGAGCTGCTTGGCACTGATACCAAGTCCCAATGCTGGGTGGCAACTCGGGAGTTTGGGGTCGCTGCTGGGTTCGCTGCTTCCAGGCAACCTGTCTTTGATCTGTACTCCCCTCCCCTTTCCCTTTATAATGAGGCCCGGGGGAGAAACTCAGTTAAAAATTCCACACCCCGTATTCTCTGGGGGGATACAGCAGGGACATGCCCCTTAGCCTGGCTACTTCCTCTTGGCAGGCAGAGCTTGGCAAGGGGACTTGGGTATGGAGGATGAAGGGGAACATTGATCCCAGCTTTTCCAAGCCTTGTTTTCACACGGGGCAGTATGGGCAGCAGGCCTCTATATGCCAAAGCTGTGGCTGAACTTCCCCTGAGTGTGGTAGGGATAGGAGCAGGTACCCATGGGGCCGTGCAAGGGCCTGCCCTGGCTGTAGGTGCCTTAAATAAAGCCTGCTAGTCTTAACTTAGAATTTAGTTATGGGAGACTTTTAATTCTTTAATATCTATCTATTTGTATGTGACTTGACAGAGGCCAAACTTAAATCCGAATTTAAATACAGCCAGCTCACTCAGGCCTTGTGCAGGGTCAAGTTCTTAAAACCTTGCTTATCATTCTTGCCCTTTCTTCATCTCTGAGCTGATTTATTTGCCCCTGGCTTCTTAGACCCCCAAGACCCCTTCTTCCTTTATGGACATGGGTTTGAGAAAGGACAGTCGTTTCAAACACAAAGACCCACAAGCTTTTAAGGGTCCAAGTGAACAACTTTTTCTGAAGTACAGATCTGCAAGTACCAAGATCCAATGGGTGCTCTTCCTTTGGGTCAGGGTCCCTCCAATGAGGCAAGGCAGGGGCTTTCCTGATCAGCAGCATTCTGAGGCAGGGGACTCAGGCCAGAGTGGCTGGGTGACTTTGTCCTGCACTCTGATTGCTGGGTGGTCATAGTGTGCCTGCAGAGGGCCTCATGAGCTTTGGAGCTCTGGGACAGAGGGGCGAGTGACACAGACATAGACCCTGCAGGGGCACCAAGACTCGGGGAAGGCATCAGTGGATCAGTGGAGCTGGCTATGAGCTGGAGGTGCCAACATCTCTCTTCCATGACACCATCAAGCCCTTGTTTGTTTGCCCTTGGGACAGTCTCTGAACTGGGTGTAGCAATGGGCCACCCTCCAGCTTTTCTCATCTCTCAGGTGTGAGACAGCCAGTAGACTCCCCCCACTGCTGCTTTTCCATGTCTAGGGTGCTGGATTCCACTGAAAACGATGGTCTGTGAGTGAGTGTGAGCGGAGTCTTCATACTGGAAGGAGCTGACATTGAGGGCCATTAGCTTCCGCTTGCCCTCTTCTCTCCCTTGCCAGGCAACCCCAGACCCGAGTGGTAGCTTGTTGACTAGTTTGCATAACCGTCCCCGGGATAGTTCTGAACTACATCCTTCTGGTTCTGCCTCCTTTTTTTTCTTCTCTTTCTTCTTTTCTTTTTTTGAATAAAATATTAGTTTCACAGTAATAATTGGTAGGGATGGTTTGTGAAATGGAGGTGCATAAATATCCAATTTGCCAACTGAGCTAAGAAATGCCAGATAAAAATAAAAGATAATTGTAAAAGACACCAATCGCACCCCTGGAGGCTGAGAGGGAGTGTTAAAACACCTTGACTTTTCCTAGACAAAACTGAGGAACTCAGAGGAAAAACACATTTGATAGTGAGGCTGGCATCTGCCAGGCCTTGTTTAAGTTGGGCACTGGTCACTGAGGCCCGTCTTCGGAGAGGCAGAATGGGGTAGGACCTGACCACAGAGGAATCCTCTAGTCCTCAGCTTGCTCCTGCGTCCTTGTCTGCTCTGAATATGTGGTTCGACAGGTGAGGGTCTTCACAGATACCACAGCGGTTCTTCACGATCCTAGGAACGGATGGGTGTGAAGGTTCCGAACAGCCTCACTGGCCTGGAGGGACTTCCAAAGCTAATGGCAGATCCCTGCCTATCCTGCCCTACAGTCGGTGTCCTTGGTATGGTGGCAGCCTGGGCTGTGTGCCCTCTTCTCCTGCTCTTGGCTCCTCCTCATCTTGCTGGTGATGAAGATGAGAGGCGCGTAAGTCACTGGTGAGGGGTGCTGATTGGCAGGCAGGCATTTCTGACATAGGTTATACTTGGGATGATGGCCCGGCGGAGCAGGGGCCCCAGGGGTGCATGCTCACTCCCTTGGAGGATGCTTAGGTAACAGCTCTCAGGGGGCTTCTCTCCTCCACCTCCTCCTCTCCTATGCCCCACCCACCAGCTAAGCCAGGGCCAGCAGGAGTCTCCAAGCAGCCTGCTGGCTGAGTCAGCATCATGGGCACGCACTGGCTTCTTGCCTCTCCGGCAGCTGGTCCACACTCTGTCCCTCTCCCGACATTCAAGGGAACCGGAGGATGACAGCACCCTCAAGGTCAAACTATCCGGCTCCATGAAACTTCACCCACTGGTGGGTACAGATGGGTAGCCCCATCTGAGTAGGTTAGACTTTGTTTTTTGTTGTTATTGTTATTGTTTTTGTATTTGTTTGTATGGTGGGGGACACACACATGCCACGAAGGAAGAGGTCAGAGGACAGCTTATGGGAGTTAATGCTCTGCTTCTATCATATGGGTTCCGGGGATTGAACTCAGCTCATCAGGCTTGGCCGCAAATGTCTTTACTCACTGAGAAAGTTTACGGGTCCTGGGTTATGTTTTCTGTGCTTGCCCCGAGGTTTCCTAGAGTTGAACTTCGACACTGGTCCTCCTCAGTCACTTGGGGCAATGCTAGGCCGTCTCGCTTTCCTAAGTGGTCAATGATTCCCCATGCCCACTCCACACCTACATCCTGACTTCTCTAGCTCTCTCTCCCTAACCACGATCCCTTAAGGCTGCCCAGCTCCTGGCAGACAGCTCCTGCCTAAATTGCCGTTGTTTTACTCTGCCACCTTGGCCCTAGCCGTAGTGCCCATCCTTGATGACTCCAGCTAAGGTGGGTTCTTTCTCTCTCATCCTTTGACCTCCAGTTGTCACCTGCTTCGTGCCCCCCTCAGATGCCTGCTTGGCTTACTCTATGATTTATTCCACTGTCGGTTTATATACCAGCTCCCTGACCCCCAATCCATGCGCCAGCTCCATTTCCCCATTGTTAATGCAGCTGGTGTCCCTCCTTAGCACCTAATACCCAGCGGCTCACTTACATATGCAGTACTCATTGTTTCTTGTTTGTCTCTAACTACTCAAATGTAAAGACCGTTCACGGCTGTATCCCTAGCATCTAGAATTGTGTCTGGTGCACGGCAGATCCCCGGTGCTATTGTGGGATGAATGGATGCCTGAACCCCAATAACTAGAACTGGAACCAAACAGTCATCATATTTGGATCCTGAAACCTAGTGCAGGATCTTGAGATCAGTAACAGACAGGACAGAGCCACAGTACTGGACCCTGCTTTTTATGGAGACTAGAAGGGAATGTGGTGGTGAGGCTAATGCAGCTCATATAATGGGCCTTCTGGTTCCCCACTGAAGGTCCTTTTGAATTTTTATTGGCTTAGATTGTCTGCAATCAGGCAGGTCCCCACCGCCACCCCACCCCACCCTCACTACCCGAGTTAGCCTTTCTCGCTCTTACAGGTGCCTCCACAGCAATGCATTGGGAGGCAGGCCCTTTTGCTCAGGTCTCCGCCTCTTCCACCTTCCTTTTCTGTTTGCTCTAATACTTTATTCTGTTCCCCACCATTTGTCACATTTTAGTCCACTCCTATGTGTGTGGGTATGTGTGCGCACTTAGATACATGTATGTGGAGGCTAGAAGACAACTTGGGAAGGTCTTTCTTTCTGCTTGGGTTGCTTAGTGTCAAGTGCCCTGGTTTTCTGAGCCGTCTTTCAGATCTCTCCCTCACTGGATGTTTCTAAACCTGTCTTGTATACTGTCAGACCCAGTGTCTCAAGGGTGCTCAGTTTTTGCCTGTCTGTTCTGGCCAGCTCTCCCTGCTGGATGCCTTTTCTTGCCTGGCTCCACGGCCTGTGTTCTGACCTCTATGCTGCTTTGGTTTCCTGAGGAAATAAAGGTAGGAAGAGAGGATGGGCTCTAGAATAACAAGGACTTGACTTCAGCCTGCCCATGCCTCTGTCCCTGGGCTGTGTGCAAGTTGTTGGCCTTTGGAGCCTTTCTCTCCCTGTCTACAATTGTTTTGAGGCATGAATGGAAACCAATATTGAATTGATGCAAGCTTCTGGTTGGGATAGCAATGGCTTCATGGGGTGGTGCCTCTGTGGCTTCAGGCCGATTGTGGCTTTTTCCTCTTTGATTGGGGAAGCGAGGTTTGTGAGTTTCAATGGTAGCCCACTAAGAGAGCCTAGCACAGATGCTTTCTGAACTCTGAAGTGTTAATCCAAAGTAAGACACATCTGTTGTTTTGTGATTGAAAGATCAGACGAGAAAGATAAAAGTATGTGGTTGAGATGCCCGCATTGACTGACTACAGAAGTGTCTTCTAGACGCTGAAGCACTCCAGCATCTGAAGGTAGTTTGATGAAGAAGCCAGCAGAAGTGAGTCTGCATGGGACAGCAATGTGAGCAGAACTTTGGCTCTCAGTGTTTACTGTTTTAAATGGTTTTTTTTCTCGATAGAAGTGCTTGGTCTTGCTGTAATTGTAATTTTCAGGTAAGAAGCTAAGGACCTGAAAACTGGAATCGGCCTCAGGGTGTGACGGGGGTGTGGGCACATCTCCCTCCCATTGTCCTTTGGGACGGGGAGGATCATTTCCTGGGATATTATAAACTGGGTGATTCTGACTAGGACTTGGGACCCTTCCCTATCCCCAGTGTGTACAGGGTTAGTTTGCAGTATGTGTTTGGAGAATCTGTCGCTTGATGGATGGGAAGTCAAGTGCCATAGAGATTATAGAGAGGGCTGGGGAGCATCAGAACAGCTGCTGTTGGTGGGATCCTAGGTGTTTTCCACTTTACACTTGAAGTGAACATAGACTCAGCATTTCTGGTCTCCAGACTCAATGATAGAAAGGCATGCTTAGTTTAGAACCACTCAGTCACTTCTGAGAAAACCTAAATTAGTAAATAGCAACTAGAAGAGCCAGGTCGGCCTTTAGAATTCTCAGCTGATGTGAGTGCATGTATATGTGTGTTTATGTGTGCATGTGTTTTATATTTGTTTCATTTGTTTGGTTTTATATTCCTGGAATTGATTCCCAGCAAGGGAACGCTAAATATGAATGACTCTGAACCATTGTGTGCATTGTTAATTTAAAAGTATATATAGTTTATGGCTTTTCCCAGTTGGTTTGATTAGCAGTTTTCTTGAGGAATTTATTGTTTCCCAAACAGGAGAGCCATCAATTGAGTGAGTGCGTGCATTTAGGGATGATGGATTTCTCAGGTCTCTCTGACAGCAAGTGTGTACGTTGTTCACATAAAACACAGTTTCTGGGTCTTTTGGTGTAGTAAGTGAGCCATGTGCTGTAACATCTGTCCACATCTGTCTGTATTATCCAGAGCTGCTGACAGCTGTCACGGGTAGGGTAGAGCAGAGTGGGACTTGTATGAGGAATCGGAGGCTCAGGAGAGTGGGCGTGGCCTGCCGTCTTCCCTCCCGTGTGGCTAGACTTGTCCTGAGAAGGGCACACATACATCTGCACTACTCTCTTCACCAGTCTGGATGACAGCGAGGATGAAGTGGAATCTGCATGTGTGCACAGGCTCCTCAGGCAGGGTAGTCGTAGGTCAGGGGTGTACATGTACATGTGTGAGCATGTGTGAACATGTGTGAGCATGTGTGTATGTGTGTGAGACATGGTGCTGCCTTGAGCTGTGTCTGGTGACCGTGGTAGCTGCTGCCTGCCTGACGTATGGGCTGATTCTGGCCGTGGGTCCTAGACAGATTTTGAACCCCAGAGGCAGGAGTGAGTCCATCTTGGTATCTGTCCTCCAAGGAATGGCACTGAGTATGGTCAGTTTTCTTAACCCACATCCCTGCTAGATGTCTCACTTTGTGGGAAAGCTTCCCCTGGGAACTCTTTCTGCTCTTTGAGTGCCCGGGGAACTGCCACTTGTGCGTGTGTGTGTGTGTGTGTGTGTGTGTTTGTGTGTGTGGGGGGGCGGTGGCGGCCATTGGTTCTGGAGCCCTGTCTTTGTGATGTTTTGGGTTGGAAATTGCCAGTCTTGACTTACTCCTGGGCATTAGCAGATTTTAGCTTTGAAATTAATTCCATTTTAGCAAGTACTGATTTCTCCTTGATCACAGGCAGATCTTTGCTTGATCAGCAGTGGTGAAGGAAGCTGCTAAGCTTGATTTGCTCTTCCCTGGGGCAGTTCCTCCCCCAGCTTGCACTGATCCACATGGAGGGCTGTTCTGAGGGGGCCTGGACTGGTAATGTTCTCCGCCCTTTGCTTTGTGAAACCATGTCTTTAGCCCATGTATATATCATTTGATTTATCCATCATATATGATATTTATTTAGTAAAGGAAGTGGGGAATAGAAAGGTTTCTGGGTATTTAAAGGGTAATCTCTCACCTAGCCATTATCACTCACTGACTGGATACACAGGAACTTCTCTATGCTCAAACTGAGGAATCAAATGTGTTACTTTAGTTGCCTCTAAGTCTCTTTGTTGAGGGCTCTATTCATCCATCCATCCATCCATCCATCCATCCATCCATCCATCCATCCAATGGATATTTTCTGAGTACCTGCAGACTTTTTCTTCTCTGTTCCCCATGTAGAGCTATAGGAAGTTGACATGGGGTAGGATAATGTGGGGTGGGGTGGGGTGGGGTGGGGTGGGGGTGGGGGAGGCTGCAGGAGTGTGTTTCATGGTACCAGAGCTGAGTTCTAAATTTAGGTCCAAAGTCTTCCCAGGGATTCACAAACTGGGAGATGTGAGTGCAGGGGATTGGGGGGGGGGGCTGTTCACAGACCTCATTCTAGAGAAGGGGCTGAATTTTCCCTTTTAGGGCAGAAGGGCTATCCTTTGTGCGGAATCCAGGGCACAGGGGAGGGACTAGTTTCCTGGCATTATGATTAGTTAGTCTGTGTTGGTCAGGACCCAGATGGGTGCACGATGTTTATGCGTCCTGACTGATAGACCTGGAACTGCCTCAGGTGGTCCTGAGGGGTTGGGAACAGAGAAGATGGAGTGATCATAATACAGTTTACTGAGCAAGCTATAGTGGATTTTCTGGAACCGTGCCTCTAGACCTGATAGTAGGATCATGGGTGAATGGCTGTGAAGGGCCTTACGATGGTCATATCCACAGGCGAGGTGATACACAGATATTCTGTAGGGCAGAATAAGGCTCAGTTGGGGATCTGGGGCCATGTTAAGGTCACCATGAAGGGTTCTTTGAGGATATAAGAGAGGGTTTACCAGGGTCCCCCTCCTTCCCCAGGGTGCTTGGTAGGAGGCTGTGACTGCTGCATCGCAGCCTCACGGGCATGGATGTTTAATTTCACCCTTTAGAGATTTATAGGCTTGCTAGATTAAATTGCCCCTGCACTTCTCCAGGCACGGCAAGATCTATGACAAATCATACATCACATTATTAATTTGCTCACACAGAGTTAACCTGTACAGCTTCACCTGACTTACCCTAGGCTGGGCGCAGACCCTGGGAAATATGTTTCCAGTTGTCTGCTGAGAGAAGGTGGCTCTCAGGACAGACTTGCAGCAGGATGTATCCGCTGAGCACCTCTTTGTCTGCACACAGCCAGCCTTGGCCTAGCTGGGACACAGGTGACAATTTCCTGGCCTCCCACGGCTTTCTGGCCACTGCTGCTTCTGGGTTGGGGATGGCCCAGGCTTGGGGCAAGGCGGAGCTGTGGTTGTGGTCAGATATCCTGAGCCCTTCTGCTGGGTGGGAACTAGGTTCCCAGCCTTAATAGCATAGCAGCAGCGAGAGGATGTTTGAGTGCCTCCTTTGTAGCCCAGAGACTCGAGGGCTGCAGCTTCCGCTTCCTCTTCCCCTTTGGTTTCCGTTAGGATGAAGCAGTCATTATTCTCTTTGGGCTGCTCTTCCTCCAGCATGCCAGGCAGCAGCAGTCCGGGCTGCAAAGGTGCCCATCTTTGGAAACGCAGTCAGCCTGGTCTATTCTTTGGCTCAGCGTGCAGGTGTGGGGGCCCTATTCTTTCCCATGAGGTCATCATGCTCTCGTCACCCTCTGGCCTCTTATTCCCAGGTACTATAGCTGGGATTGACCTGCTGATATTTGGAAAATGGAAGCTGTTTTTAGAGGGAAGCTGCACTTGGTGTGTGTGTGTGTGTGTGTGTGTGCACTGTGTGCAGACCCTCCTGCCATCATGATGGTTTTTATCAGACACTTGGGGTTCCCACTGAAGTTCCCACTGAGTCTCCAGTCTACCTTCTTTGACAACATGGTGTAGTTAATGTCTCACAGGCCACAGAGGAACTGTTTTATCCACACTGCTACCTTCCTGTGTCCACACTGGGGTGATTGCAGTGGGAACCAACACTTTATTCCAGACAGGGGTCTTTGCTGTGCTGACTCGGCCAGCCACTCCTGTGGAACCAGGAAAGAGCCACAGAAGTCACACACATCCATGGAAATGCAATCAGAACTTACTCTCTCAGTGACCATCCCTCATTAGGTGGCATTAGCTTTGATTTCCAGGTTTAGGCAGAGGCTCACTTTTGTCCTGGTCACCCAGTTCCCTGCAGTGAGCAGTGTGCTGTCATTTGTATTCCTTATTGGAAGCCATCCAAGCTGATGTTCACCTGGAGTACTCGACGGATATTCATTTTCTAGAGTTAATGCTAACTGATTGCTCGGGCCTTACATCTCGGGCTGCGGCACCTTGAATTTTTTTTTTCTTTTGCATATTCGTCTTCAGTGGAATATATTTTAACAAATACTTAAAATCCAACAATGTACTGCATAATCTACAAGAAAAAAGCCAGACAACCACATAGGAAAAGGGATAGAGAATGTTATATATGCACAGTGCATGAATGCTCCCCAACACACACACACACACACACACACACACACACACACACACACACACACACACACAGTACAGTACACAGACAAAACAGTTCCAAACTATGTCCACTTATTAGGGAAATATAGAGCAAATCATAGCTGACATAACACCCCACATACACCGGGCTAGCTGTGATCAACAGCAGGCGGTGATAGGCGTAGGAAGACTGTGGAGCAACTGGAATTGTAGTTGCCTATTAGGTATATGTTCTCACAGCTGCCTGAGGAAGGTATCTCATAGTATCAGCTAAAGTTAACCAGTTCAGCTTCACAAGTAATATCAATCCTGGCAAATGCGCAGTGTGTAGGGGGCCCAAACACCTGAGTGTCCTAATCCCTTTGGATGTTGCCTTCGGTGTCCGTGATTTACAAACCAATTAAGGATCTATAAATGAAAGCCTCCTGGGTTATCTGGGTAACCCCTGAATTCTGCTCTAAGGGTCCTTATAGGAGAGTCAGATGGAGGCTGGCCACAGAGAGAAAGGGGCAGTATGCTGGTAAAGTCAGAGATTCCTACAATGCAGCTGCAATGTAAGGACTACCAGTAACCACAAAAAACACCTGGATGACACAGGGATGGACTGTCTCCAGGAGCCTTCTGTAGGGGTCATGGCCCTGATGACACCTTAATGTCCACCTACCAAAACACCAAGAACTGTGAGAATGCAATGTGGTTTAAGCTACTCAGTTCCGTGATGATTTCTAATAGCAGTCAAAAGAAACTGCTATAGCTGCCAAGAGACACGCGCAGGTGTCCCCAGCTGCATGGTGATGGCTGTCAGCCTGCAGACACACCACACAGCCATCCGCATAAGAGAGGATGAGGATGCTGAGTTTCGTTCTCACACAGAATACAGGGCAGCAAGCGGGGAATGGAGAATCTGCAAGTGTGCGTCATGGCACGGAGGGGTCTTTCCACATGATGTCGAGTAAAGTCTTAAGTCCTGGGGTCTGTGCTGCATGAGTCAGTTTACACAACATTCAACTTCATCCATGTCAGGTGCTGTCCTTGCAGATGGCAAGTTGGAGGTCACCTAGGATGGAAATGGGCCTCCTCCAGGGCTGGTATGTTCCATGTGTGAGATGTAAAAAGTTTTGTCCACATACTGGATTTCAATAAAGTTTAAAGTAGAGTAGTATACCGCTTTCAGTTTTCATGGAGAACTTTGGTTGACTGACTGCTGGCTTATTTTACTGCCACAGTGACTGGTGCTTAATGTGAGATAAATTCTTCCATTACAATGAATCCTTATTCACTTATAGACACCAACTGTATTTGGAGAGTTGGCAAACCAGGCAGTGCGCTGAGATCCTTCCAGATTTAGTTGTATGGATATGTAATTTAGAGAATGCGAGCTTTTCTTTCTGCAAGTAGCCGAAGTTTTGGTTTGGATGGGCATTCTCCGAAGACCAGCTTCTTTCTAAAGTAAAACAGACCCAATTAACCCATATGTCAAAGCATTCAAGTGGTTTTTTCATTGAGTGAGAATCCAAGGGCTTAAAGAAGTGTAATCAGGTACTTAATGCATGGACAACTCCTAATTGCTTGGACATTGCCTTTCCAGTGACAGTCCTTTCGGTCAGTCCCACATTCTTGCAGCCCAGGGATCATGGGTAGAGGTTCCCTTTAGACCAGGACTCATCATTCCAGATCCTCAGAGGTGCTGGTCTCCTTTGTATCTCTCCCTGGCATGACCACCCTTCTACCCATGGACTTTGTGTTAGCTTCTCGTTGCTATGACAAAATTCCCGAGATAATCAATGCATTAAGAGGAAAGATCATTTATTTTGGGTCATAGTTTCAAAGGTGTCACTTTGTGTCCCTTAGCCCTGTTGCTTTCAGCTTACAGCAGCACGTGGCAGAGGAGCTGTGGTAGGTGCCAAGTGCCTATGTCATGGGGGCTGGGAGGCAAGGAGAGGAACAGTGATGTTGTTGCTGTTGTTGTGTATGAAGTTCCAGTTTCTCCTTTAAGAGCACACCTACAGTGTGCTCCTCACACTAGGCCCCACCTTTTAAAGCTCCTACTACCTGCTAACACTGCCCCAGCCTCTGGAACCGTGTCGGTATTCAGGGGACCCTCCCCCCCCATGCACCCAAACAATTATCAAACTCCTCGTTGCCATGGGTTCTGCTTCAGCCCTGCCTGTTCTGCGCTTAGTTCCCATGTACTGACTGAACCCATGACAGGTCCATGACTGTCGAGGAGACTCTTGCCCATCCTGGCCACAGCGGTTTCACAGGCTTGAGCTGGCTGGAATGAGTACCACTATGGCCGAGCGTCATTTACACCTTGTGGAGTCTGCGGTGGGCTGTTGAAGGCTTTGGTATTCTGTGTGTCCACCATGTACATGCATTTGCTTCCTCCTTAAGGTCCTGTGAAGAAGGTGCAGCTCATGGTTGTCCCAAGGTTTCAGGATGGAGGTGCCTCTGTGTGTGTGTGTGTGTGCACACTTGGTCATGGTAACCCCCACACGGGTACTTCTTCCTGGCTATGAGAATCTGGTGTTGAGTCAATCCTGGTCTATATGAGGAAAGATAAGAAGGTGCGGGTCAAGGTCTAGGGATAGCAGAAGCGGGTAGCAGAGCCTATGCCAGGTCTTGACCTCATGTCATAGGTCCTCATGGCTCTTCTCCTTGGCTGGTCTTTCCCTGTCTGGTCCGGGCTCTCCAGGCTCCTCAGACCCAGTAGGTAGCATGGCTCTGGGTGGGGATGGTAACAGATGCCATTTCCTGAGTGTGAGCCTATGGTGCTGGGCTTTGGGAATGAACCACTTGGTCGTGGCAGCTCTGGATAAATACTTAGGAAATGTACCTCTTAGCTACTCTGAAGGGTGGCCTGTGTCAGTCCTGGTCCCTGTATAACAATACAGGGATGATCTCTTATACTTGTTTCAGTTTCCTTCCATAAGTCCTCTCTGATATTTCCTGTCATCTTGACCCTGTGCTGCTGTCATGTGTCTGGTGACATTGTAACTGTGGTGATTGTGCTATGCTGTATCTGGTGGCATTGAGACTGCAATGTGGTGTGATTGGTGATAGATATTGTGACTGTACTGACCATGCTGTGGTGTGTCTGGTGGCATGGTGACTGTGGCCATGCTGCTGTGGTATGCCTGGTGATATTGTGACTTCAGTGACCATGCTATGTTGTGTCTGGTGACATCATGACTATGGCTATTGTGCTGTAATGTGTCTAGTGACATTGTGACAGTGGCGATGCCTCCATGGTGTGTCTGGTGGTATCATGACTGTAATGGCCATGCTGTGGTGTCTGGTGGCATTGTGTCTGTGGATGCTCTGTTTTCTGCAGAGCTTCTCCAGCTATGGTGATGGGACAGCTGGACACTCATTCAGTGTGCTTTGATCCAAGTGGCCCAGCAGATTACATGTGCATCCTGTTTTCCTCTGTGGGATGTCTGATCTCATCTATGTTCTTTGTTACCGTGCAAGGACTTCTTGAATGTCAGACTCTTCGGAACCGAATAGCTGTTTGGTGGAGAGGGAGGCTCTTGCCTTTGTACCGTAACCAAAGGCCATGGATGCTTCTTCATACTGTCCATTGGCATGTCCTTCATGTGCATTTACACTATCCACTGCCCTGACCATGGCTGGGGTTGCTCACTGACTCAACAACCCATGCTTTGCCTTGAGTTCAGTAACTGCTCAGTTAAAAAAGTCAAACGTTGTTTCCTCAACTTCCATACCTGCTCTGCTTCAGCAACGTCTTCTGCAGTTGTTCACAGAAGATCAAATAAAATAAGGTAGTGCCATGTGACAGGAGTCGCTCTGTCCCCGGCTTCACTCTGGGGCTCTCAGCCAGCCCTGGTATCAGAAAGTACAATCATTTAGTCAGTATGGTTGAGGCTTAGAAAGTGCATCCATATTGTTTCCCTATAGACAAAATATTGGGTTACTATGCCCAAGGCCTGGGACCTGGGGCTGGCTCTTTTAGTGCCTGAACACCCGGGGCCCTTACACAACCTACACAGAGAGACCCTACAGCTCTCTTCCTGAGGATGTATACTCACAAGCGTACATGCTTGTGATATGGATGGTCTTCTACTTCTAAGGGTCCTGATATTGCCTTGACCATTGCTTGGGATTTTATGAACAGGACACACACACACACACACTCACTCACTAAATATTCATCCACACACCTACGTGCATGTGCACACATGCACTCACATAATCGCACACTTGTGTTGCACACACACTCTCAACACTTACACACACACACACACACACACTCCCCCACCCCCGACAGAGCTCTAGAATTGAGTGTTGAAAGTCGGTTCTCTGAGTGTTCTTGTGCTTTTAGTTGTGGGTCTCTATCTGCATCTGTTGGCATGGAGACTGTTGCTCAAACTTGAAGGATGGAGTGGTCCAGAATGTTAGTTTTTTTAAATTCCCCCTTCCCTAATTATAATGTTGCCAGCAGTTGTTTTTGCCCTGGAAAATAAACAGAGGAGCCAGATTACAGATGGAAATTCACCAATCCCTGGCCCCCGTGTTGGCCTCTCTAAGGCCAAGACTTCTCACCTGTAGTGAAGAACTCAGTGATTTTTCTGGGTTCTGGCACACATACCAAAGGCAGAGTAAGGAAGTCTGGATTCTGCCCTCAGGGAACTTTGGATGTGTGTTGGCATATAGGTAGATGAAAGGCCAAACTTGGGGTACAGCAGGGTGGATGCTTGGGGTAACCATTGATGACAGGAACAAAGCAGGTGGCATTGGTCACACACTTCAGGGGTGGACTTCACACTGAAACATCTTGCCGAAGCTCAGTGTGCAGAAGGGAGACTAAGATGCTGCTTGTCCCAGCCCAGTAGCCAAGGTCAGCATCTTCAGTGAATCACTGACAATGTGTGTATATGTGTGATACCACTTCAAGAGAAAGGGGGCCTGAGGTTTCTCCTCCTAGACCTATAACCTCTGTGTAAACATGAGAGAGAACCCCTTTAGACAAGGTCCGGCTGAGTGACATTTGACATGCTACCTCCCCAGTAGGTTTTAAGAATGTCTAGGTCAGAGGTTTTCAACCTATGGGTTGCAGCCCTTTGCAGGGGGAGTCTCATGTCAGAGATCCTGAATATCAGATGTTTACATTACAATTTATAACAGTAGCAAAATTGCAGTTACAAAGTAGCAACTAAATGATTTTTATGGTTGGGGTCACCACAACACGAGGAACTGTATTAAAGGGCTGTGGCTTTAGGAAGGTTGAGAACCACTGCTCTAGGTCATCATAAAGGAGGAAGGTCTCAATAGCTATCGCAGCCACAAGGAGGCAGGTGACTGAGTGTGGTGTGGTTTTCTGGATAGGGACTTGGAACAGAACAGGGACATTTGGAGAAAGGGCTTAATTAGTTATAATGGACCAGTCTTGCTTCATAAATCATGATAAGCATATTGTCATTTTCCTGTAAGGCTCAGCCTTCAAAAGCCATAAAGCTGGGGAAATGGCTCATGGAGTCACACACTTGACAGACAGGCATGTGAACACATGAGCAGGCACAAAGATCCAGTGTCCCAGTGGTCACATCCATGCTGGGAGGTTATAGCTTAATGTAACCTTAGCACCCAGGAGGTGGGGACTTTGTCCCTGGTGCAAACTGGCTGGCTAGACTAGCCAGATCAGGGGGGTTCAAGTGACAGGCCCTATCTTTTGCTATAAGGTAGGAAATGATCAGAAATGCACTTGACATCAGCCTCAGGCCTCCACATGCATGCACACACATGTGCCTGTGCACCTGCAAGCACATGCACACCACATGCATATATATGTGCACACACAAAACTACAACTCCAAACCCCTATAAAAATCTCTTAAAATTCTGAGTCGGATTGAGTCCCATTGCCCCATAACCCTTGGTGGTAGATCCTTAGCTCTTGATCTCATTCAGCTTCAGAGCCTGAGCTCTGTGACAGAGTACCTGAAGCCGAACTGAGAAGCAGAGAGGAGTTAGAAGGAGAGAGCAGAGGACGCGTGGTTTTAGAGATTACAGCATCTTGGTCCCATTGCTCTGAGCTGGCGGTGAGGCAGGGCATCACCGAGAAGGGCACACATCAGATGGAGTTCTTACTTCATGGTTGTCTTGGAGCACAGGGTGCGTTTGCCTTTAGAGTACCGTCTGTCCCCCGAGACCCTCGGAACTGTTGCTACCTCAGTGGATGAACCCACTAATGAGGTCAGAGCCTTCCCATCTGGTCATCTCCATCGCAGAGCACTGGGCGGCAAGGCCTTCAGCACATTGGTGTGCTGGGTGTGTGTGTGTGTGTGTGTGTGTGTGTGTGTGTGTGTGTGTGTGTGTGTGTGTGTGTGTGTGTGTAAGGTCCAAGCTATAACAGCATTTTGTGTGCCCCAAGTATCTGAGTACTTGAAAAAGGATTTCTCTTACGTAGTCTCTCTCCTTACTTAGAAATCATTGTCAAGAGAAATAAACCCAGCCACATGAACATATTACCCCATTTTCTGGCACTGGGTGCCTGGGGAATTGTACCACTCTGCTCAGACCACTCAGGGTATGGTCACTTTTCATTTTTGTTTTTTTATGACTTTGGACAGCTGTGCCTATGACCTCTGCTTCTCTCTTATAATTAATCCCTGGGGCCACAGGGATCTGTTTTTAAAAATATCGATCCTAGTAGACAAAAGGCTTATGTGTGGTTGATGGTCCAGCAAGAAGGCAGAAGGAGCTGAGGGTCTGCGTGGGTGGGGCTGGCGCTGGAGATTTATGCCCACGGTCACACCAATTCATCTGGTGTCGTTCCTGAGGAGGGGGCTGCCTGACAATTGAGCCCAGCAGTTAAAACCCTGGGCTGCAGAAGTTAGGTTCAGTTTCTTTAACTTCCATAACTGTCACTTCCTATGTGTTTAGCAGAGGCACAGGATGAAGTGGAAGGGAGAAGAAGTTTTCAACAGGCTCAGACCTGTGGTGCAGTCTGAAAGGTGGCTCTGGTTCTGTGGAAGTTCAGCTTGGCCTGCCAGGGACCCAAACTGTCCCTGCAGCCTGGGTAGGTGGCATTGCTTGTCCATCATCAGCTCTTCCCACCCGCAACACCAGGAACACCCTTTGCAAGATCATGGGGATGCTGAGTACCACAGGACTTGGTATATGGTGCTCTGTTGTGTGGGTCAGGGGAAGCTGGTGATAGGCTAGAATAGGAAACATGCCTCTTAGAAGACTGAAGACCCACTCTACTGTGGACTGTGATAGTTTGGATGAATGTACCACAAAGGCCCATGTGTTAAAGGCTCATCACAGTGGTCTGCTGTTGGGAGGTAATGTGGGCTTTTTCAGAAGAGGGGCCCGAATGGGAGTCCCTTATGTCACCGGAGGCAGGGTGTTCCTCTAAAGGGGATTGTGAGACTTGTGGCCCCTTCTTCTATCTTTGTCTTCTTGGTCTTGAGGTGAGTAGTTTGGTCTGGAGCGCCCCCTGGCACATCCACCCGAGACCCAAAGCAGTGAGTGCATCTATGCATGGAGCGCAGGCTGTAGAACTATGGCCAGAATTTCTCTTCGGAAGTCAGTTCTCCTAGGGCTTTCCTTACGGGGGATTGAAAGCTGAGACCCTGGGTGAGTCAGAGTTCCCTCTCTTGTCTTGGAAGCCCCTCAGAGGAAACAGTTCCTACAGGTCTTACCACTTCTCTGGAGTTCTGGCAAAATTAGACAAAGTCATATGAAGCTGTTATTTTTATATGTCAGAGTGATCAAATATAGGTAATTTCCTATGCTCCCAAGCTCATTTTTAGCATTTAAGCAGCTTTGGTAAGAGAACATTTTTATTTTAAAAATGTTATTTTTAGTTATTACATATATACAATTCAGTGCATTAGCGGGGAAAAAGATAAGAAAAAATGGGCTCGGAGATGTGGACCTCCTTCCTGCTGGGGCTGATTTCATCGCCTCTCTCCCTTGAGCCTGGGCACACAGGCGCCAGCACCCTGTGACTCCACCTCTGTGAGGGCCTCATCTGTGGTCACAGACCCTTCATTTTACACCCTGAGCTTGTGCTGTCACTTTGAATGGGTCCCCAGGGTTGTAGAGAATGGTTTGCTGTTATAATTAATGTTTTTGTAGTTGTGCTGTGCCTGTCCATCCATCTGCCTGTCTGTCTGTCTGTCTCTGTCTCTCTCAGTCTTTTCTTCCCCACTCCCCCAACTTCTTCCCCATTTTCCTTTCCCTGCCTCTTCTCTTTTTTTCTCCTTCTTATTTCTCTTCTCTTCTTCTTTCAATACCCAGGAATCTTTCTTGGGATAGGTTTCCTGAAATAGAATTGCTAAGCAAAACCTCCATGCTTCAGATGACCCTAGAAATGTTTTGTTACCTGTGACCTGTATGAGAGGTGGGGACTTCCTTTCGGCCTGAACCCTGCTTGTGTTGCATATCTACGTCCCTTCTTCCTTCATTCTCTTCTTCCCTCTTTTTTTTTAATCCCTTTTGGTGTGTACACATGTGCTTGTGTTTATGTACATGTGGAGGTCAGAGGTCAAAGGTCAACTTTGGATGTTGTTTCTCAGGCACCATCCATATTTATGTCTGATTTTCTTTTTCTTTTCTTTTCTTTTCTTTTCTTTTTTTTTTTTTTAAGACAGAGTCTCTCTATATAGCCCTGGTTGTTCCAGAACTTGCTTTGTAGACCAGGCTGGCCCCAAACTCAGAGATCTACCTGCCTCTGCCACCTGAGTGCTGGGATTGAAGGCGTGCACCACCACCATCCACATTATCTTGTTTTTCTATTGGCCTGGAACTTGCAGAATAGGCTT
The DNA here is from genome assembly GCA_036184795.1 of Tokudaia tokunoshimensis. Classification (NCBI taxonomy): domain Eukaryota; kingdom Metazoa; phylum Chordata; class Mammalia; order Rodentia; family Muridae; genus Tokudaia; species Tokudaia tokunoshimensis. The sequence goes on from BTHU01000001.1 coordinate 39,925,483, forward strand.
AGGCTGGCTGGCCAGAGAGCCCTATGGACCCTACCGTCTCTGCCTCCCAGACACTAGGATGACAAGCCCTTGGCTACCACTTCCAACTATTGATGTGGTTTCCGGGGGTAATCCTAGTCCACTGACTGAGCTAGTTCTCTTCTCTCATTCACTCATATTTGCTCCTTACCCCCTCTTCATCGCTCTCATTGGATGACCCCACTGAGCAGGACCTGTAACACTTCATGTCAGCTACCATTCATACGCTGTCCTGTGGAACACTGCTCCAACTTGGCTGGTGGTATCTGGAGGGCAAGGCAAGGACTTGTGGCTAACCCTCTGGGAAGTGTCACAGACTTCTGTGGTGTTCCAGGGAGACATCCTCCACCCTGGATGGTCCTGATTAGACCCCTGGGCTCTTGTGCTTTTAAAGATGTGTTTCATTTTCCCTGTCACTTGGTGATAGATGGAGCTGCAGGGGGCATCTGGGTCGTATGACCCGCAGGAGCTGTTGGAGCCCAGCTGGCGTCCAGAGCCTCCGGCAGCCCTGAGCATCTGAGGAAAAGCTGCCTGCTTCTGTTTCCCAGGAGGATCTTTGTCCTCCTTTTGCAGAAGCGATGGATTCCTGGATCCGCTCTGCTGGGCTGGAAGCAAGAACTTTTAGATTTCCTCTGGTTGAGGAACTTAAAATGGAACAATTTACATCAATTCCTCCAAACTAGACTTTGTAGCCATTTTCTATGCATGGAAACACATTCCATGGGAACCCTCTGGTGATGAATTTTAAAGCTTTTCGTTCCCAAACACTGTGACCTCTTAAAGAGCAGAGGGTGTGGGACTGGGGATGGGGCCCGTGGATGAGGGCAGTGTCCTCTCACCCAGAAGGAGAGGGAGGTGGGTCCTCAGCTTCACTAGGTCACAGGGTTGACCGACCGCCCAGGGCGGGGGAGGTAGGGTGTGTGTGTGTGTGTGTGTGTGTGTGTGTGTGTGTGTGCGTGTGTGTGTGCGTGTATCATTACTTTCGGCTCCATGCAAAGGCTCAGAAGGACTGAAACAGAACTGACTCCCAGCAAGCTCCTTGCCTCTGCTGTCTGTGGGAGGTGGAGATTTTGTGTATTGTTTCATTATCTAACAACAAAGGGCTAATAATGAAGATAAATAGATGTGGCACTCCTCTGTGTGAAAGCCTGCCTCCGACTGCAGTTCCCCTCTATCTTTAGAGGAGACACAGAGAGCTGTTTTCTGACATCAGAGCTGGAGGATGACAAGACCTTGGTCCTGAAGGGGCAGGGACTTTCTAGACTCAGGCACCTTTCGCCTTTCATTTTGTACAAGCAGGTTGTTTTGGTTTTTTTTCCCCTCACTTACTTTTTCTGGTTATGAAACAAATATGCAATAATTATAAAAATTAAAAGTATAGAAATAAATAACCAAGAAAATGAAAGCCTCCTCCTTCCCCCCATTTAACCCCTGCATAGACAGATATTGTCAGCTTGGTATTTAATCCTCCCATTTTTTTTCTATGGGAATTTTTAAATCCATGTTTTATATGAACATATATATATATATATACTTATTATTTTTAATATTTTTCAACAAAATGAGATCAAATAATAGGTTGAGCATCCCTCTTCAGAATGATTCAAAATCTGAAACTTTCTGAGCAACACGATGTTGCAAGTGGAAAATTCCAACTCTCTTCCTGTATGTAAATCTCATGTCACACAAATGTCTTTTAAATACCAAATAAAACTGTATACAGATAAGAGTATTTCTAGAGTTCATGTAGTTCCATACAGAACATGGCTTTTTCATTTAAACTTGGGTCATAGCCACAAGATAAACCTCAGCAAACACTCCAAATCTGAAACACTTGGAAAGCCATACCACTTCTGGGACGCTGTACCCCGTTTAGAGACTGTGACATCTCTGTAGATACAGCCTCATCTGGAGCAACGTGTCTCACATGTTGTTGTCCCTTGTCAGTTGTGCAAGGAGCAAGTGGATTCCAACACTTGTGCAAGAGATAGCCATCGACTTACTGAACTCTAGAGCAGTTGGCTGTTTCCCGTCCTGTAGGGCAGGGGTGGAGTGCGGTGTCATAACTGTGTCCTCGTTAGCCACTGGTATGCTTACACAGCACAGTGCCACTCTGTTGGGTGGGGAGGCTGAGCGTCAGACGTGAATAGGGAGTGTATGTGCAGGTACATATGTGTACAAGCGTATGTGTATGTTCACATGTGCAGGTACATGCATGTGTGTTTGCATTTGTATGGAGGCCAGAGTATCATATCTTAGGAGCTGCCCACCATATTCTAGATGGGATCCCCTGGCTCAGAGCTTGCCAGCTAGGATTGGGTTACGCTGGCTGACTGACAAGTTCTAGGGATCCACTCGTCTCCACTTCCAGACCTGGGATGGCAAACATCTTCTACCATCCCTGGCTTCGTGGTGATAATTGTAAGCGATGCTGGGCTGTGTGGGTCTGCGGCTGCATGGCCTTGTTGCTGGTGAACCTCTCAGTCTGCAGCTCCTCTGAGCGTGTGAACATCTGGTTACAGCCTTGCAGTGGGCGCTCATCTGTAGTTCTCAGGCCGTGGTTTCTAGTTACCCATGGTCACCTGTGGTCCTCAAATAAAAATATCTGTCTGCGTCCGAGGAGGAGGTGTAGATGGAGAGGAGACAGGATGTTCGTGTAACATTTTGGAAGGGTGCTGTCGTTGCTCTGGTTCATTACCAGCTCTTTCTGTGCCTAATTTGTAAGTTGACTCTTGCCATTGGGCGCATACATTTGGGAAATAATGTTGACAATGGCTTAGGCATATCTCAGAGGTTTTGGTGTATATACCGCCCCCCCAAAAGTAAAGATTTTTCTCTTTTTTGTATTTCACGGTGCTACTTTAAAAATTATGAATAGGGGCCAGAGATAAGGCTTAGTGAGGAAGGGTGCTTGATGCACAACCATGAGGGTCTGAGTTTGAATCCCTCCTCCCCCATACACATAAAAAGCCAAGCATCACCCAGTGCACATGTAACCATAGCACCTGGGAACAGAGAGAGGCAAGAGTTTGCTGGGACCTGCTGTAGCTAGCCTAGTTCCAGGCGTAGGGAGAGACCCTGCCTCAAAGGAGTAAAGGTAGAAAGTGGTAGGAGAGGAAGCTCAACTCACTCCTTCCCATACACACACATACACTCACGCACAACTGTACATACAAGGTTTTAAAAACATCTATCGAACAGAGTACGGATGGTAAACAGTCACAACCCAGGTTCTTGTACTTGATAAGAATTTGAATTTCTTCTTTAGCTGCTGTTGTCTGTTTCTCTGCTGATCCGCTCAGCGTTTTCCCATAGATTTATTGGTGCGTTTAGCATACCAGGGCTATTTCTCCTTTGTCATAGGCATTCTTTCAGATGTCTCTGTGCTCTTCAAGTCTCTTTAATGACATCTTTGGCAATGCAAAAACTCAGAATTTTTATGCTATCCAACAGGTTCTCTTTTATGGCTCCTGAATTTCCTTACAGAAAAGACATCCTTAGCTTAAGTGCAGATAAACACTCTCCGTTTTTATTTTCATTTATTTTTATTTTAAGACGGGGTCTTCTGTAGGCCAGGTTGGTCTTGAACCATTTTTGTTCCAAAGATGACCTTGAACTCTCAACCCTCCGATCTTTAACTCTCTCGAGTGCTGGTGTCACAGGTGTATGAGGCTTCCTTTCTTTTTTATACCCAATGTATCTACATACACACCTTCTTTTACTCATCTGCAGTGTATTTTTAGATGCAGTGTGAATTGAAGATGTAGGATTTTTTTCACATCAGCATTCAGTTTTCCCATGATACTTATTAATGAGCTGTCTTTATATTTCTGCTTTGATATCTTTTTCCCTCTTTTGTTGATAGGGGTTGAATACAGGGTCTCATGCAAGCTAACCATGCACTCTACCATTGAGATACCCCCAGCCCTCCCTCTTCAAGACCTTCTTAGATAATCCACTACAGGATAACCGTGTTACAATCCACAGACCAAAAGAAGCCAAATAACAAGGAGGGCCCAAGGGAGAATGGTTGAATCTTTCTCAGAAGAGGTGGATGGAGGGGGAGAACTGGGTAGGAGAGGAGTGGGGAAGGGAGCGGGGCAGGGGAGGATCAGTGTAGGGAGAGCAGGGGAGAGAGAACAGAAATCGTCTGTGGGGGGAGGGACATCTCTAGGACTTGCCAGGGACTTGGGGGGTGGATGTTGGGAAGGAGACCCCATGGTAAATACGTGGTGGACTATATTAGGATTTTATGGTCAGACCACGGCTTATACTGTTGACAGAAATGTCTCGTAAGCATGGGACTTAGCCATCTTAGAGTCATGACCTCTTTGGTTTTCTTCTCTTTCCATCCTCCCCAAACTTTCTGTTGTGTGACTTTTCCTGGGGAAATGTGAACAATGTCTGTTTACCTCATATGAGCACCCATGACTGACCAAATTGATGAACCCACCAAAGTCCGGCTGAGTGAACCCAGGAGCTTATTGGGCTCATTTACGCAGCATGGGTGACTCAGAGGCAGGTGCATCTCTGAAAAGACCACCCCGGCATGTGTATGGACTTCTGGGACCTGCATCCTGTTGGAAGGAGTTGGCTTAATGGGTGTATCTCTCTCCTTTACAACAGTTGTTACTGTCCATATAACCTGGGGAAGCCCCTTGCGAATCTGACAACGTCCTTAGCTTCCACAATCTTTGCCATACGTTGACAGATAAACTTGAGAGTACGTTATTTCACCTCCAGCCTCCGCGGGATTTCAGCTGGGATGGCTCTGGAGTTTGATGCGTAGCGGAAGAGATGCTGTCTTTCATTTTTCTCCTTGTCTGTATTTTTTTTTTTGATTCTTTATGCCTTTCACTAGGGCTTTACTGTTTTGATTGTATACAGTTGTCATATCTCTGGGTAGATTTCCATTTCAATTGGAAGGCTCCTGTTGCTGCTGTCACCGGGATCATCCCAGTCCTTCACCCCATCTTCTAGCTGACTATGGAAGTCACTAAACCCTGCTGGCTTTTACATATGGAGACTGGTTACTGTCCTGGGTAGGGTGTCACTGCCATGAACAGACACCATGACCAAGGCAACTCTTATAAGGACAACATTTAATTGGCTTGGGACTCACTTGTCAACTCTGGCCTTTCTTTTGGGTGTTCTTTCCTTTTGATACTTGTTTGTAAAAATTTTTATATATATGGACATTTTGCCTGCCTATATGTCTGGGACGGGAGGAGGCCAGAAGATGGTGTCGGGGTCCATGGAACTGAGATATCAGATGGTTATGAGTCTCTGTGTGGGTGCCGAGAATTGAACACTGCTCCTCTGAAAGAGCAGCCAATACTCTTTACTGTTGAAACACCTCTCCAGCCCCTCTTTGTGGGCTTGTGAAGAAGAATATCATTTAATGAAATTAACCAGCTAACTTAGTTTAGCCTACTAGGTTTCTTTAGGATGGCTGTATCAACTTGGTCCCTTGGGGGCTGGTTGGTGGGTATTGTTTTAAATTAACATTTTCCAATTAGTGGGGATCGACAGGGACACCTGGCTCTGTGCTGCCCCCTGCTGGGCAAATAAATATGGGATTAGTCTTCCTACTGCATGGTCTAAATTCACTGAGTCAGCAGTCTGATGGAAAGGAGAGGAAGTTGGCCTAGAGGTGTGGGTTTGCTTGGGGCTTTCCTTTTATCAACAATTCTGTCTACTGGAAATCTGCTCATTGTACCACCCCACAGGATGCTTAATTTTCGTCTTGTTCGGTCTGGATTCCTCTGCTTACAGGGAGGATGTCCGGGTAGGGGTGAAGGTGGGTGAAGGACCATCGTCAGGCTATCTCAAGCCCATTGAGGTCAAGGTTGTCCAGCTTTGTGGAGGGAAGCCAGCAAGAGGATCATACTGCCTGAGGTCGGTCCAGAGCCAGAAGTGTACATGGGCAGAGCTGGCTTATGGGATGTGGGAGGCTTTAGGGGACATCCCTGGAGTTGGCAAGAGATGAAAGGAAGGAGACATTCTCTCACGTTAGGGCTCAGTCAGGAGGATTGAACCCCTGTGACTCCAGGGTCTGAGCCTGATCATTAAGCAGCAGGCTCACATTAGAAACCCACTGAATGCCTCCAGTGAGGTAGTCAATATACTTGACTTTGGGAATCGGTCATAAGAAGATGACTGTGGGTTAAATTGTATGTACTAGACCAATTTGGCCATCTCTTAATGTGCTTTTCAGAATGGCCTATTTTCTTCCTATCATCATCATCATCATCATCATCATCATCATCATCATCATCATTTTCACTTTACATTCCACTCACTGCAACCCTCCTGGTCATCCCCTCCAACAATCCTTCCCCTTACCCCCTCCTTTGAGCAGTTAGGCTCCCCCTGTTCATGTAACACCCCCCCCCCCCGCCCAAGCACATTAAGTCAGTAAGGCTAGGCACATTCTTTTCCACTGAGGCCAGACAAGGCAGCCAGCTACAAGAACATATCCCACATACAGGCAACAGCTTTTGGGATAGCCACCCCCCTTCAGTTGTTCAGGACCCGCATGAAGATGAAGCTGTACATCTGTTGCATGTGCGTGGAGGCCTGAGTCCAGCCCATGTATGTTCTTTGGTTGCTGGTTCCGTCTCTGAGAGTCCCAAGAGTCCAGGTTAGTTGACTCTGTTGGTCTTCCTGTGGAGTTCTTATCCCCTTTGGGGCCTGCAATCCTTCCTCATATTCTCCCATGAGTCCCTAAGTTCCACACACTGTTTGGTTGTGGGTGTCTACATCTGTCTGAGTCATCTACTGGTGGAGCCTCTCAGAGGACAGCCATGCTAGGCTCCCATCTGTAAGCAAAACAGAGTTTCATTAATAGTGTCAGGGATTGTTGCTTGCCCATGGGATGGGCCTCAAGTTGGGTCAGTTATTGGTTGTCCGTTCTATCAGTCTCTGCTCTATCCCCTGTGCCTGTATTTCTTGTAGACAAGATACATCTTGGGTTGAAAGTTTTGTGGGTGAGTTCATGTCCCTATTGCTCCACTGGGGTTCCTGTCTGGCCACAGGAGGTAGCCTTTTCAGGTTCCATATCCCTAATGCTGTAAGGTTGCCCTCATTGATTCTTGGGCGCCCCCTTTATCCCAGGTCTCTGTCTTGTCCTGGAGATGCCTACCCCACCTCCCTACCCTCTCCGTTACAGATGTCCATTCATCCGCATGGCCATCTGGCCATCTCTCCTGTCCCTCCCCACACCTGACCCTGAACCCACCATTCTCCTCCCCATCCCCTCTCCCATCCAGTTCCCTCCCTTCATCTGACTCGTAGGATGTTTCATCCCCCCTTCTAAGTGAGACTCAAGCATCCTCGCTTGTGTCTTCCTTCTTGTTTAGCTTCTTTGGGTCTGTGGAGTGTATAGCATGAGTATCTTGTATTTTATGACTAATATCCACTTATAAGTGAATATATACTGTGTGTGTCCTTTTTGGATTGGGTTACCTCACTCAAGATGATATTCTCAAGTTCCATCCATTTGCCTGCAAAATTCATGATGTCTTTGTTTTTGATAGCTGGATAGAATTCCATTGTGTAGATGCGCCACATTTTCTTTATCCATTCAGAACGACGTATTTCCAAATTAAATTAGATTGTTTTTTAACTTTTGAATTGATTCTTTATGAATTTCACATCATGCACCCCAATCCCATTCATCTCCCCAATCCCTTCCTATCCACCCCCACCCCACATACACACCCAAGGTTGATCTCATGTAGCTAAAATAACACACAACAAAAGAAGGGGGGTGGTTTCATGGACATTAGCCTAAGCAGGGTACCCTTCGGTAGTGCTGTTGGCTGTTGGGGTTTTGGATTGTCATCGACTGGTTACCTGCAGGCACCTGTTTGCAGCCTGAGGGTCTTGGAGCTCAGACTTCCCTCAGCTCTGCGTAGTTTTTCTTATTTCCTCCGTCCTTTCTCTCCCCTCCCCCAATCTCTCTGTGTTTTGATTCAGGGAATTAAACTTAAGGTCTTACATGTGCTAGGCAAGCTCTCTAGCATTAAGCCACGCCCTTTCCCATTTAAAAAATTTCAGGTTACCCAGGCTGACCCTGGGCTCTTGTTCAAGCTCTGAAACTTGCAACAGAAAGTGTGGTTAGTGCGATCCTTGGCTAAGTAGGAATGTGCTTTGTTTCCTGTGCACGTCTGCCTGAGTGTGGATGCCTCTCTCCATAGGGTTCTATACGTTGCTCGGTATTTTCTGGGACCATTCGACTCTTCCGGTGGCCCAATCCAATGACTGACACTAAGGGTTGGCAGGCTCCCATGATTCTAATGGGGCTAATTCCTTGGCTAACTGAATGTGAGACCTGCTTCATTTAATCCGTTCCTTCCAGTTCGGGGTTGGGTTCTAGAATTGTAGGGCAAATGCTGAGAACGGGTGGCTTTTGTGACAATAATGTTGGCTTTGTCAGTTACCCTTCAGCTGGGGAGACAGCACTGTTTCAAGCAGGGATGCATCCCAGCCAAGAGCACAGCGTTGGCCCTCCCGTGTCTGAACATTGCTCGAGGGTGAGAAATCAGGAGTGACTTCTGTTAAGGATCCCGGTCCTCGTCTTGGGCAGTCCCTCGTGTGGGTGAAAATAACGTCTGCCCACATGCACATCATTTCCTTTGTCTGAAGCTGTGGAGTGGCTCTTTGATTTTCAATTTGAAACCCTTATCTTCTGACAGCGGGGCTGACCCAGAGCACAGAACTGGAAATGGGCTGCTGTTGCAGCGTCCCTAATGGGATCGGTTTTATTTCGAACGACTGCACTGTGACAGCCGTTAGCTGCCTTTGTGTGACTCTTCTCACAATAGCCCACTTTTCTCCCATTTAATGAGAACTGCATAGTTGAAGCCTGCCGTACAGTTCTGCCCCCGTGGTGGCCTGGGTGGATTCTGACTCGTCTCCTCAGACCGGGGTCAAATGGGCCAGCCACAGCCCAGGAGGCTTGGGGCAGAGGAGGAGCCCTGCACCTGACCTCAGGATCCAAGTGGCCTTTAGTGTGCTTTACATGACCCAGAACATGTTGTATTCAGGTCAGAATTGCTCTGCTGCTGGGTCCATGGGCTTCTGGGTTGTGAAGATGCTTCCCAGATGAAGGGTCAGGGAGGAGAGCCAGGCAAGGCGCTCACTGAAGTGCCTCAGCACTTAAGTTATTTGTGTTTATGGCTGTCTTACCATCAGGAGATTAGTGCTTAGGAAGGGTGGAGCAAAGGTGTTGCATGCCTTCTGCCAGTGTGGCTCAGAATGCTTGGGGAATGAAGGGGCATCTCTCAGCCTAAGCCTGGGAGCCTCAGGGACTCCTGTAGCCTTGGTCTGCTTTTCACCACATGAGTAGGTACAGATGTTGTCCCTCTGATTAAATCATATCAAGAAGTATGCCTGAATGTCAGAACTTGGGTTTTTGACTTAACCGAGAAACAAGACTTTCTAAAGTCTCCTTTAAAACTGTTCTTTGAGGGCTCAGGTGTGTTTTTTGGTGGAGAGTTCTTATTCAACATGCTCAGGGACCAGGAACCACTTCCCTGCACTGCACTGCACTTCTCTGCACTGCAAGCAAGCAAGCAAGCAAGCTAGCATGCAATTGAGCCAACTTTCATGCTATTAAAAATGTCACCTTATCACTGGTGGCAACATTCTCCTATGTCCTGTGACTTCTGTAAAGTGCCTGTGGGTGTGGGTGTGGGCCTGGGTCCACTATTAGTTAGACCAGGCCTGGTCTGGTACCGCCTGCTCACTTATAGTCTAGCTGAGAAGGTCGCCTGTGTTCCTCAGTTCTCACCCTGGGGAGTCTCTTCCTGTGGCTCTCACAGTGGTCCTCTGAGCTCATATCCCTCCTCTGTGTAATTTTCCCTTTGACTGTTCCAGGCTCATGGTCACTCCACGATCAGGAATAAGTTGACTGACGTGGTTCTCTTCTGTTCTTTAATCAAGAATATCTTTATTTTTCTTAGTTAAAAAAAAAAACAAACCAAAAAACTAATGGTAAAATATATATAACATGAAACTCACCATCTGAGTCATTTTTATCTGGGAGGTTAGTGCGTAAAAATGCCTTCTTCCTGCTGTGTGGAAGTTGCTCCCATCCCTGCAGAACATTTCACCTTATCCATTCAGTCATAACTATTCATTTCCCCCCCCACCCCTAAGCAGCCACCATTTCACCTCTGTCTCCATGAATCTAAGATTTCTCTGCACTTCAAGTAGACTCTAACAGTGTCTGCCATTTTCCACTTGGTTCATTTCCCTTAACATGGTGTCCTCAAAGTTTATGCCTATTGCACCTGTGCTAGACTTTCTTTCTTTCTATGTACATTTATTTTTAACTGATACATAAAAGTCACTACATTTGTCTTTTAACTGATACTTTTACAAACAGAAACTATGTATATAAAGTACTATGTAATGTTTAGATACATGTATACATTGTATACGATTTAAATCAAGCTAAACATATATTTTCTCAAACAAATATGATTTCTTTGTGATGAAAACTTTCAAAACCCATGTAGCCCTTTGAGATAAACACATTATATTATGTACATTACTATTTAAAATAACTCCTACTTGCTATCTGGCCTACCTCTCTAAGGTTGAATAATATTTCATTTTATGTATGTGCTGCTGTTTGTTAACTTATTTTTTTGTCTGGGCACAAAAAGCATCTCCTGTAGTAAAAAGAGACCAAGAAGCAAGAGAGGGTTTAAACCTTGGGTGCTTGTAGTTTCTGCAGAGGCAGTCTCTGTGGATGGAGAGGGCAGAGTGGAGTATTTGTTCTTTTCTGCATCTGAACAGTGACTCCCACGAGTCTCCAAGTTTGTGCCGAGTGCAAAGGGTAGAGATGAGCTCCAAAGTCAGTTCCTCAAAGAACAGCAGCAGTATGTGTGTTAGTACCAGCTTCTACGCTGGGATCGTGGAATGCAACGACAGGGCTTGTTCACAGAGAAGAGTCTGTATCCATCCTTGAGGCTGGGTGCTTCCAGGCTTTCAGATGAATGTAGCTGTGTGCTCAGAACTGAATGGGCCGCTGGAAGCATTCAGTCCTTCTCAAACCCTTGGAAACAATAGAGAGCCATATTGACAAGAGCTGGTGTGGCCATGACCACATGACCACAACCACACCAGGGCTCACGAGGTCTGTGCCTTTGAAACTCCCTTGTCAGATGTAGATGTTGGTAAAAACTCTCTGTAGCTGACATATCTGGAAACAGAGTCGAATGTGTTTTGAATTCTGGGAACCACCAGGAGAAGAATTAAAAGGGGGAATGATAAGCGAGATTGCAGCTGTGGCCTGGGAAACCCAGACTGGATGATGTCATCTGCAGGAGATGGTCCTGTGGCACTGGGTCACTTCAGTCTGGAGGAGATGATTGTCTTACTTCTTTGGAGCCATGCACAACAAGCGAGTGGTCATCTGTTGACTTGCTCCTTAGGTCTCTTGGTAAGTTGGAGTTGGGGTATCCATCCGTAGACAGGCAAGACAAGAAAGCAATCACAGTGGAAGATGTCCAATGACACCAGGCAGAAAATGGAAAGGTCAGTAGTGGCAAGGGCCATGGGCTTGGCACAGCCTTTCCTGACAGATGTGGTAGCCAGTCATTGGAGGTGCTGCCCACAACTAGTATGGTGTGTTTTGAGGTAAATGCTTTGTCAATATCCTGTGTATTGGACAGTGGATCTCAACCTTCTTAGTGTGCAACCTTTTAATGTTGTGGTGACCCCGATCATAATATTATTTTTGTTGCTACTTCATAATTGCAATTTTGCTACTGTTATGAATTATAATGTAAATATATGATATGGAGGATAGCTGATACGCAATCCCCTATGAAAAGGTCCTTGGACTCCCAGAGGAGTTGCAACACACAGACTGAGAAACCCTGGTCTAAGGGTTGGAAATGTTTCTGCCTATGGAAGATGTTGGGGAAGGTGGTTGCCATGTAGCACTCTGGGCATGCTCAGTGCTTAGACCACAAGGCCTGGGTCATCTGGGAGAGCCCCACTGTGCTTCTCTGTTAACACCGGCCATTTGGGAAAGGGTACTTTGCCTTCATAGGACCCACAGCTGGGTTCTGGGATGTTCAGGAATCCTAATGAATGACAGTGAGTCACATCCATTTCAAGTTTGTTTCCCATCAGTTGCCTGACAATGTCACTCGAGGTAGAGTGCCTTCTGTAAAATAGGATCCACCATTACTTGAAATTTAAAATTTGAAAGTCTCGGTTTTCGGGTAATATTTCAGTGTCATCCAGCCTCTTGAAAAAAAAATCAGCATCACCAAAACATTTTACATTCTGTGCCTTTTAGAGAGAAAGAGCATTTCTATAACAGCATCTCGGTTTTGTCGTAAGAAACACTGATGAGTCCTGAAAAGCACCTTAAGCAGATGAGGATTCAGCTTTGACTTCGGCAGAGACTGGCTGGCTGCAGCATGTTCTCAGTGGCCCCGGAGCTGCGGCAGGGGGTCTGCTGTGCTCCAGGGGAGCCCAGGGTCCAGCAGTGTGGACTTCACTGGCTGCCTTTCCGCTCTTTGTTCATGTACACAGAATCCGGGGAAGAAGAGACACAGCCACCAGCCCTGCGTCATTTTGCGTCCCCAGAACAAATCCGTTTGTCACTTATCCACACTGGGATGATTGCCTATGGCTTGAGCTTGTCTGCCACTCTGCCCGGTGGAGATAAGATGCTCAGACCCAGTGGAGTTATTTAGGTGCCACAGAGGAAGAAGTTTAATTTAATGTACCCCCTTACACTCCCCACCCCCACCCCAAACCCGTGTACATTTCTGCCATGATTGATATTGCCTTATTTTCTCTGGAGCTCTGTGCGGACTCCTTTTCTCTCTTCATTTTAACATGCCGTTTAAATTAAAATATGCATAGTTGGAGTCGTTTGCTGATGTTTTACATTTAAGAAAACAATAGGTTGTAGTGGATCCCTCACTACTGACACACAGTACAACATGGCCTTGAGGACAGTCCCTTCTCTTATCCGAGGCTTTCTGGAGATGCTCTGAGCCTAATCAGAACAGCAGCAGCTTGTGGGTGTGGGGAGGGGTAGAGACCACAGGTTCCTTTCTGTTTAAGTGGCAGAGAGATGAGGATGATGTGTTCCTGGGGTGGCCATTCTAAGCAATGAGGGTGTGGATCTGCACTAGCAGATCAGACATCACTTAGAGCTCCGGATGGGTGCAAAGTGAAAATTTATTATTTTAAAAGAGGTTTTCATAAGCATTTATGAAGTCCAATATAGTGATTTAGAAAAAAAGAGTTTTGGCCGGGCAGTGGTGGTGCATGTCTTTAATCCCAGCACTTGGGAGGCAGAGGCAGGCGGATTTCTGAGTTCGAGGCCAGCCTGGTCTACAGAGTGAGTTCCAGGACAGCACACAGATTCTACACAGAGAAACCTGGTCTCGAAAAACCAAACCAAAACAAAACAAAACAAAAAACAAACAAACAAAAAAACAGATTTTTGTTGTCTTACTTCTGTTGCTATATTTATTTGAATTGATTTTCAAAGATAGGGTCTTGCTGTGTAGCCCAGACTGGCCTCAAAGCAGAGATCCTCCTGCCTGAGTGCTGGGATTATACCTGTGCACCATCATGCCCAGTTTTGTGATTAATTTTATAACAATGCTCTGTCATGCTGTATTTGCTTGAGATATTTGACTTCTCTGAAATGTGTTTGAGAGGACATATTTTAGTAACTTTTGTTACTGGCTGGAAGACCTGAAAGTGTTTGTAGCATTCGTACTTGGGTCTCAGCGATGCCTTCCCCCTGTTCATTCTGTGGTACGTGAGGCCAGGCTGTCTCATGGACAGAGCGGAGGAGAGAGTTTCTGTGTGTCTGAGATGATTTCACAGTAGGTAGTCCGGGGCACTCTCAGGCCTGTCCTTTCCTGCTTTGAGTCTGAACTGTGGGAGCTGGGGAGGGGCTTTCATGTCCTTGGATGGGTGATGTCTCTCTGCAGGGCTGAATCTTGGATTTGGGCTCTGCATGCAGCCTATAGAGCTTGCTGATGGCCAAGACCTACAAAACCTCATTCCTGGCCTCTCAACTTTCACAGGACTGAGTGGAAAGGTGCACAGGCTACAGAGTCTGGGTTAGCCTGTGGAGCCCATAAGATATTCCTAGACTGTTCTTCCTTTTCTTCTTCCTGTCCCAGGGAGACAGGAGAGGAGTGAGCTTGTTTCTTGTAGGCCTTCAAAGGGCAGGGAAGCGTCCTCCTAACCCCCTGCTTTGTCTCCAGACCTTTATGCTTGTTCCCTGGACCTTTCCTTGGATGTTGCCGTGAGACCTTGGACGTTTACTTCAAACTACAAGGAAAAAGATTAGGGAGATAGCATTCCCCTAGTTTATTCATTCCCTTGTCACTCAGCAAATTGAATACCTACTATGTGCCAAGCCCCTGATAGGCAAGCCATAGCCAGATTGTATTCTGGTATTCTAGGTACATACACCAATGCAGTCAGGACAGCCCCAGGACAGGGGCTGTTGGGTTTTGCTATTTACTTAGTTAGGCTTCTGTTACTGAGATAAAGAGCATGATCAAGAGCAACTTGGGGAGGGAACGGTTTATTTGGGTCATGTATCCAGGTTCATAGTCCATTGAGGGAAGCCAAGGCAGAAACTCAAGGCAGGAATAGAAGCGAGGCCCTGGAGGAACACTGCCTACTGCTACCTATTTTATGGACCCCGGGACCACCTGTCCAAGGGTGGCACCACCCACAGCAATCTGTCCCCTCCCACATCAATCATCAATTAATAACCCACGCACTTGCCTACAGGCCAGTCTGACAGAGGCAGTTCCTTAGTTTTTGGGGTTTCTTCTTTCTAGATGACTCCAAACTGTGTTAAATTAATTAAGATAAACAGGCATAATCCCCAGCCGCCATGCATGAAGCGGAATGCTCTGTACTGGCCTTTGTCTATGGTAGGTTTCAAAGCCTATATCCTACAAACGGCTAATTGAGGTGTCCATTAATAGTTCCCCCTGAACCCCTCAGTCCCTGCCTGTTGCAGGGTTTGGCTGATACACCCTACATTATATCCTAAACTTCTCCAGGCCAGGGGCTGGGCTTGCATCCTCACAGCTCCGCTGTCCCCTGTATAACTCAGTCATTTTGGCTATGCTAGTCTCTCGGCCCAGGCATCTCCCATTTCCCCTCCCTCCTTTCCTTACAGGGCTCAGCTCGGTCAGGTCATGTCCAGGACTTTCCAATATGCCCCTGCCCCTGGCTATGCTCTTCCCTTTTATCTGCAATAAACTTTCTCCTCCACCATACCTAGGACCAGTCATGTCCTCCCCCCTCTTTCTCTCTTTCATTCAGTCTGTATTGGATATGGACACAGACTAAAGCGAAACCTTCCTGACCAGAAGAGGTTGACTTGTATCTAGTGGCTGCTCAGTAGCTGAGGTTGAAGTGTCCTGCTGTCCCAACCTTCCTCACCAGAAGAGGTTGACTTGTATCTAGTGGCTGCTCAGTAGCTGAGGTTGAAGTGTCCTGCTGTCCCAACCTTCCTGCCGTGGCTCCCCCAGCTTCTTGCCACTCTGCAGCTTCCATGCTGGCTTTGCCTTCATTGTAACCCAAGGAGTGGCATGGCAGGTGAGGCTCTGGTCTAGTTCATGCCTCACCACAAGACTGCCATTCTGCATGTGTTCCACTTCTAAGAGCATTTAGGCCACAGTTCCTTGGCTTGTCCATTCCTTCCTCCTGAATGCTGTGGACAATCCTCTGATTTCAGCCAAGGAGGAAGTCCCTGGGGAGCTTTTCTTGAAGGAGCTGTGCCCTCTCCTGGTTTGTTACCACCAAGATGTGGCGTGGGGTAACTGTTCAGCCACTTGTCAGTGAATCCTTCTGCCATTTAGTTCAGTAGATTTAATAGGCGTGAGACTATTCTTGGTTGTCAACTTGACTACATCCAGAATTAACTAAAATCAAGCAGCTGGTTATACCTGTGAGAGATTTTTTTTTTCTTATTTAAATCATTTGAAGTAGATCTTAATCTGTACCTTTAACCTGGGCCACAGCTTCTGTTGGCAGCCTGTGTAAAGGACACGGAAGAAGGAAGTTGCTCTCTTCATCTGCTCTCGTGGGCAAGTCTGTTCCTTCATTGGTGTTAGACCCTTCTTCTCCAGGATTCCAGTGTATACTGGAGACCAGCTGAGGCATCCATTCTCATGGACTGAACAACTACTGGATTCTTGAATCTTCCATTGATAGACAGCCATTGTTGGGCTGCCTGGACCATAACCCAGAAGCCATTTGAATAAATCCCCTTTCTTTCTCTCTCTCTCTCTCTCTCTCTCTCTCTTTCTCTCTCGTATCTATCAATCATCTATCTATCTATCTATCTATCTATCTATCTATCTATCTATCTATCTATCTATCTATCTTCTATCTATCTAGATTTATTCTGTCAGTTCTCTTCCTCTAGGGAACCTGGCTAATACAATAGGTAATAACAGCTCAAGTTAACGTATTTAACATTTGCAAATCAAGCAAGATTAAGGTCATTTGTAGAGCCTTACTATCTTTGCCTTCTTTGGGCAGGTCTGGTCATCATTTTAAGTCAATGCTTTCTTTACAATGTCTGCTGTCACTTTAGAACTTGAGAATAATTTCACCAGTTGCACCATAAAACTATCTAAGGTTTAGTCTTTGTGTTTTGAGTTGAAATCCCTTTGGCATATTCTGTTCTGTGTCTAATGCTTGCTCTGGTCCAACATCTTGGTAAACAAGAGGCTCTATTCTCTTCTGGGCTTCAGGGATAGGGAATGGGTTCCATGTCATTCCTCTAGGACACACACACACACACACACACACACACACACACACACACACACACACGTCTTTCCTCCCTCTATGAGGAAGGCCTTGAGAGGGTTCTTTAGAGAAATGGCAACTTTGGGAAAGATTCAGGGTTTCTATTATGTCTGGTCTGTGAATTACTTGCTTATTTTTGGATCAGAAGGATTGGAAATCCTCTAGGAGTTGCGGTTAGCAGTGTCTGGCATTTCTTGGTTAGATGGGAGACAGAGGAGAGGTGGGATCAGACTGCCTTGCTCCCCTTCCAGTGCTCTCACATCAGGCTTTGTCATTTCAGACCTCAGCAAACAGCTCAGTCTCAAGCATGGGTTAGATTTGGTTTCAATCAGATTAGGTCCGTTGAAAGGAAAACAGGTTATAAAAGATCTGTATGTAGGAAAGCACTATGTACCTGAACACCAGCTCTGGAGGCCTTGAAGTAGTTGCTTTAGTCATGGGTGGTGCCTTTGGACCATCTGGGCCATGGTTTCTCATATGGTGTGTCTTGGTTCTTCTCTGGACACTTGTGTAGACTGTATTATGGGTGTGTGTTCTGGTTTGTAGGTGGTGTGGCTGTTTTACCTAGATACTCTGATCCTTGTGCCACAGACTACCTGTCACCTCCTCTCAGCTACCTGGGCTACCTGTCACCTCCCCTCAGCTCTTCAGCTGCCTGTGTGGCTCTTCCTATGAACTCACCCTAGACACCCCCTGCCCCACCTCCAGAAAAAGGTAAGGAGGTTTTGTCAAATGATCTCTCAGTCTCTCATCTGCTTTCGCCCTGATAAGCTCTTGATGTGTGAAGTTTTCTAAGTGGCGTCCTACTACCTAGGAGGGCCTCAATGGTTGGGACTTGGCCACTAAGCACTTCATATCCTGAACCCTGTTGGGTACAGATGATCACTGTCACATGTTACAAGCTACCAGTGGGCCTGCTCTCTATAGTGCATATACACTATCTATAGACAGATACTCCATACCACAGACAGATGCTCCATACCACAGACAGATACTCCATATCACAGACAGATACCCCATACTACAGATAATTCTCATTACAATCACCCCATGCTGCAGACAGACCCTATATCATAGACATTTACCCTATACCACAGACAAATACCACGTTACAAATAATCCATACCACAGACAAATACATTATACCTTAGACCAATCTTGTAGAATAGATACCCCATACCACAGATAAACATCATATACCACAAGCAAACATCACATACCACAAACAAGCACCCCATACCACAGATAAATATTCCATACCACAGATAGATGTTGTATGAACAAATACCCTGTACCACACACATCACACTTACATACACACACACACACACACACACACACACACACACACACACACTTTATCCCTAATAACACATCATATCTACATACTTACATGCACACATTTGCATGCACAGCACCTCACACCATAGACCTCCCCGTTATGTCATACACACAGGCACACTCATATGTACCATAGCCACCCCCACACTCAACGGACCACATTCCATAACACGTATCATATCATACCACATGCAGACACTACAACACATCCCACACACCCTCATGCATGGGCCCTGTGTGGATCCCCAGACTGAATTCAGTCAGGGTTGGCTTTGCTAGCAACTTAACATGTTGTCCCCAAATACTTTTGAGTGGAAAAAAAAAGAATACCCCAAACCAAAAAGTACAAGCTGCCAAATGCGGATAGTAAGCTCTTGTGCAGGCTCTGAACTGGGAAATCCCGCAGTCAGGAGAAGTGAGGGGTCCAGGCAAAGGCTGGCATGGTCCCTAAGGCCTTCTTTGCTGACCTCTCTCACTCTCCTCCCCTCCTCTACAGATGAAGAAAGTGAAATCTCCAGGATTCTCACTAATTTTCTTCAGTCTGAAGAGAAAAAGACCATGATGGGGGTGGGAGGGGGTAGGGGGAGCGTTAGAAACCCAGGGTCTGTTTACAGTGCCTTCTGGGAAAACTTAACTCCATCTTCCAGCTTAGTGGATAGCACACTAATTATATCCATTCTTACACTTAGTCCCCTGAGTACCATATCACTTAGGGTATTTTTAAAAAAAAAATAAGCTTTCTTTTCACCGGTTTAAGCATCAAGTTTCCAGTCTGCTCATTTTCTCAGTGCATCCCTGGCTCTCTCTCTTCTGAACCTCTGACCTGGGACACACTGGCCACAGCTGAGGCTGCAGAGAATGTGTTACTATTTGCTTATGTCCGTGATGTACGTTGTGGCTCGCTTTGTGTAGCGTTTGATGGAATTGCGTGATTTGTCTAACTTATCTTTTTCACGCAAACACCTTTGTTCCATTAACTCACTCTTGTTCTAGGAACATCCCTGGTCATATCCCTTTTCGTCTGCTTCCTGTGGCACGGGGGAAGGGTCAGCCCCTTCCCCCCCCCCCCCCCCCGCTGTGGAGCTGGTGGGCTGGTACAGGAAATGATACTCACCATATCCCTTTGCCTCTCTGGTCTTAGCACCTTCCCTGTGCTTCCTCTGGGTAGCCTAGCACAGCTGGCCACTGTTTAGGTTCCCTTGGGATGCATCAGAGATCCCCAAATCCATTCCTCAGCAAAGCAGACCCCACAGTGATGGTAGCAGCAGAGTGCTCCTTCAGGAGGGGGCAGATGGCCCTAAGAGCCCCCGGAGCACAGGCCATCTCCATGACTCATCCCACAGCATGGCAAGAGGTGCCTATGTCCGTACCCTGGGTGAGGGAAGTAAAGTACAGAGAGCTTAAGAGGCATTCCCAGGATCACAGAGCCCAGGAAGTGGCAGAGCTGGAACTTGCACATAGGCTCCAGGGCCTCTTCTCTGCTCAGAAGTGACCAGTGGCTGCAATGGTGGCTGTCATATGGGGCATGGCCCATACATCGTGGGAGAGAGGACAGGAGCTAAGCTGATGTAACAATCCCTGCCTCGAGTTTATATGTTTAGGACATTGAGTTTCCTAAATGGAGACATGGGTACTCGTCCTCCTGGCTGGGAGGTGCCCCTTTGCCCACTTCTTATCCTTCTTGGATCCTTGGTTTCATTTGTTTGAGAACATTCTGGTGGGATGGAGTGTTTTCTTTTTTCATTTTTTAGAATTCTGAATGGGTGAGCGGGTGAGTTAGTGGGTGTCCGGGGGCTGCAGAGGGCCAGGCAGTAGAGAGGGAAGCAGGGCAGTGGCCGCTGCCAGCCGTGTTGTTCCATGATGGAGCATGAGTGGGTGACAATGCAGTATTCTGCTTGTGGCTGTGGTCACTGCGCAGAGGGAAGCACAGTCTCCTGCCTCCCAGGAGTTCCCATGTCACTTTAATGTCTCCGTTCCTGCCAGCTCACTGTGAGGATGAATAGACACGTGGTGGGAGGGGATTTTAGAGATTTTTCAGTGAGAGAGCCACCAGCCCCTCTCTTTGTTGAAACAGGAAATAGCCTGGGTGTGGGTGGCTCTGAGGAACAGGCTGTCTTCCTCGCCCTTCAGGGAAGCTTGGCCTGTAGCATTTGACTGTGGTGATTCAGAGAGCAGAACTCTCCAGAGCTCAGGGCCAGGCTCCTGTACAGTAGCGGATCCTGGGGGCCTGTAAGGAGATCTAGGAGGCTTTGGCTGCACCACCAAGACGAAGCCTGTGGCTGCACTTCCAAGTCACACTTGAGGTTTCTGACTTATCTTGTCCCAGTGCTGGGGCATAGGAGGGTTTGAACATTCCTAAGTAGGTACATCTCGGGGTCTATATATTGAGTTGTGAGTGAAGCTTACCAGATTCTGAAGTTGGGTTACTCAGGAAAGCGTTGATTTTTCTGAACACTCAGTTCAGGGGCCAAGCCTGTCACTGAGTCCACACTCCCTGGGTCACCATCAAGCCCAGTTGTAAGTGTCAGGATACATACCAAGGGATACAGTAGATGACGACAGAGGGCTTCTGCCCCAGTGGGTGAGGATAGTGGCAAAGACTGACCTTACTGTCAGAAGTGTGCAGGTATAGGTGGGTGGGGCTCAAGTGGCATCCAAAGGGCCCCTGAGGAGGTCAGCCATGCTGGTGCCCACCAGAAGCTGGTCCGGTGGGGCTGGGGAGTGACAGTGATCCCATGGGACTGGGGCAGAGCAAGGGACAAGATAAAGGCCAGAGGGCATGGAGCAAGACAGAGGTCTTTCCAAGCATTCTGAGGACTTGTTTCTGGGAGTTGGGGTGCATCAGAGAAGAATGGGAGCTCACTTCTGGTTGCTGTTTTACTAACAGCTTTAGGGAGTTATAATTCACATATCTTCGTGAGGTTCATCCCTTAAGGTACCTGATCCAGTGGTTTTAAGTGTCTTCATGACATTCACCATTGACCTCTACTGAATAAAAAAAAAAAGGAAGAAATACAAAGGAAAGGAAAGGAAAGAAAAGGATATGACTGTCCCTAAGTATGGTTGGGGAGAAGGTTTATTATAGATATGTGGGTAAGCATAGCCAGGGGCAGGGACATCTGGGAGAATCCAGAGTGGACATGAATGGACTGACTTGTGTCATGTGAGGAGACGGGCAAGGAGAAGGGAGAGAGGGGAGCCAGGCAGCAGCCAGGAGACCAGAAGGTACAGAGGGTGGATAACAAAAATGGCTGGATTATATAGGGAAGGACAGCCCAATCCCTGGGCTGGAGAAGTTTAGGATAGGGGGCAGGGTATGCTGACCAGAGGGCCCTGTAAGGAGTTGGGACTAAAAGATGCAGGGAGAACCTGGTAGCCAGGTCTGCTTTGATATGTTAAATAGGCCCCTTGGCCATTTGTCCCAAGTCTGAAACCTAACATCTGCCTGTATCCATTTCAGTTACTCCCCATCTATTGCTGTGCTGTCTTTAAATAAGTGTTTGGTGGGAATTACCCCATCCAGGCCTGTGATTGCCCTGCTTGTTCAGGGGCATTGGTTTGTACTGATGGATACATCTTAGAAGCCAGGCAGAATGGACTGGGCTAGAGGTAGAAGCTCAAGACTGGAAGATTTAGGCTAGGGTAGGAGGTGGAGGCCAGGGTCCATGGTGGAGACCAGGGTAGGAAGTCAAGGCCAGGGTCAGGGTGGAAAGGTTGTAAAAGAAGAGTCCATTTGAAGCTAGTGTCTGCTAACTGAGGAGGAAGCGAGTCTGGAGGAACCCTAGATGTGTCGTCTAGCTGGGAGAGGGAGACTGTAGCTGGAGCTGGGTCCTGTAAGGGGAGGTGACGTCCAACTTGCACCACTGAAAGGTAGTTGCCTGTAGGTGTGAACTCAGAGATTGTGGAGCTGTCAGCTTAGATGAACATTGCTTGGTCCATGGTTTTGTACTAGACGTCATGCACCGAGGTATGGAAGTACCTCCCAGTCTAAGAGCCTCAGCTCCCAGCGGTGGGTGAGGCCGTTGGGAAGACTTAAGCCAGTGGTTTGAGGATTCGCCATTTCTAATAGTTACATGTCTGAGGAGCCACACGGGTGCCAGATTACTCTCAAATGTCCCCCAAATCTTCACCTGTCCAGTGCAGAGCACTTCATTCAATACACAGAGAAATAGAGCTCCTTTGGAGACTTTGTGCACAACTTGTGACATTTCTCTGTTTTTTCTGCCCCATTGACCATCTTGAAGATGTTTTTAGAAAAAGAGAATCTTCCTATTGGTATCAAACAAAGTCCTAATTTTCTTAAAAGCTGACAAAACAAAAAAGGCACCGGATGTGAATGCAGTCTCATGGTGACCACGGCTGTTCACAGAGCCCAGGGTGCGCCGAGCACATGGCGATATGCAGAGAGCCCGCAGGCCCTGACTCCACTGGGACTTAACTCTGAGATGTGAAGCCAGTGACTGGCTGGCGTGGCAGGGCAGGATGAGACTAGAATTCCCTCAGGCCTGTCACTCCGATGTGGACTCCCTCAGGGGAGGCTCTGTCACTGCCAGCTTTCCTCACTTTGCAGGTCAGCCTGAAGCTCTCCCAGAGGTAGAACCTCCCAAGCTAAAGTTTGAAAAAAAAAAAAAACGCCATGCGTCAGAATGAACCTCCACCATGGTCCTTGCCCGCTTCCTGTGTGCCCCTCCCCACTCTCTGTGGGGCTGAGCTCATGCTCTTCCCATCTGCACTCTGAGGCACTCAAGGGTTCTAGGTCAACACTTTCTTAAGTGGTCTGAACTCTTGTCTGGGTTATTCTGCCATTTTCAAAGCTTTCAGAACAAGGCCAGAGAGCAGCGGCCCATAACGAGGGTGAGGGCGGAGGTTGTTCACAAAACATGTCTGGCTTCCACAACTGTTTGAAAGGGACAAGGACATTTTGAAGAGATGGCCCTGTTGATTTGAGAGCTTGAGATAGAGAGCAATTCTCCCGCTCCCCAGTGAACAGACACAGAGTAGCTACAGTTAATCAAAGATGGGTGTAGGTTGGGGCTGGTGCCCAGGAGAAGCTCTAAAGCTGAGAGGGGTAGGGAAGGCTGGGGGCATATCGTAGATTAAATAGTGTGGTCAGGAAGCTGGCACTCGCTGAGAAGCATGGTGGAGAGAGTGGAGGAAGGGTGTGGACATCCGTAGTGGCCTGTGCAAAGGCCCTGGGGTAGCCCTGTTTGTCTGTTCAAGGAAGAATCAGGGAACCAGATCATATTTGATGAGATTAGGAACAATGCTGACTTGTTTGTGGAGTTCAAAGGTGGAGCCTACATGGAATATGTGGGGGTGATGGAAGGAGATGGGTCTAGGGTGTTGCTGAAGCTTTAATCTGAGTGACTAAGGACTGTGGCTGTCAACCAGACGCGGATGCGTTGGTGGAGAGCAGAGTGCCATCAGTTCATGTGGCAGGGCCTCAGTTGGCTTTCATAGGAAGACAGACCTATGAGGGGTTCCAAAAGATTCACTTGGATCAGGGATGCCCAAGGGGTAAGTGGTGTGTGGAGGATGCTCTTGCTGACTGCTGGTTGGCTACTTGGAAGCGAGGTCATCTCATTGTCCTATATGCCTGCACCCTGTTCCCTGTGCCCTGATCCATGCAGTCCTGTTTATGTAAGCTGAACTATAGGCCATAGTCGCTTACTCCAATAGAATCTTCAGTCCTAGGTGGAGCAGGGACTCCTGAGGCTCCTGGGGAGGAGGTGGCTGGGAACATCATAGGAACTGTACGTGGCCGTATAGTGTATCCGCCGACCTGTGTGGGTGAACATGGGGTTGGGGACAGGGCTGGTAGCCAGGGTGTGGCACTCGTAATGATAGTCATTGCAAGTGCTAACTCTAATGAGAGATGCAGCGGCCCTGACCTGGAGTCACCAGACCTTTGGAGCATGGCCTGGGGGTGTACGCTGGGTGCTACTCTATCTGGGCCTTTCCCAGTGGGCCATGTCACCTCTGACTGGCTTGGTGTGGCTGTTTCCACCTGGTCAGCATTCATAGTGAAGCGAGCCCTGGTGGGTAGTAGCAAGTGGCAGAGAGGTGTAGCTTGGGATGTGGGATCCTGGTGCTCTGTGGGTCAGGTATGGGGGAGGGGGAAGCAACTGGTCCTGGGAACTGATGGCTGCTTTCTACAAAACTGTGGGGATTATAAGAGGCTAGAGTGGCCTGCACTTCCCTGCAGATGTGCTTCCTGGGTGGGCCTGGTGTGTGGCCAGCCCGAGAGAGAAAGGCAAGATGCCAGGGTACCCAGGCAGGAGGGTCGTCTGCTGGGAAATGGTATGTGAAAGAAAGCCAAGTACTAAGCCCTGCTCCAGGTGGCCTGCCCCATCATTGCTGTGGGATGGAGGGTGAGCAGAAGACTCTTAGGGTCTCTGAAGCTGTCCTGGCTCCCAGGCAGCCTCCATCTTCCCATGGGACATTCCTGAAGGAAGCCTGTGGATCTATTTTTAGCCCCAGGATCACAGTGCAGGTGGCATTCCCAGGTTAGTAAGGGCAGGTGTGCAGTGTGACAGCGATGAGCGTCTGTGTTTGGGAGATGGACAGACAGCTCCTAGATGCCCAGGATGCACGGCTAGGACACAGAGGAGGCAGCCAAGGTCATGGGGACTTTTCTTACCTTTCTTTCTTTCTTTCTCTCTCTCTCTCTCTCTCTCTCTCTCTCTCTTTCTTTCTTTCTTTGATTTTTTACATCCTGAATGATTTCATCAGCATTTCCCGGGTGGAAGGAGCTGCTTAGTGAGTGTCCAGCCAATCTTCTGCAGACTCTACAAGTTCCACCCTGAGAGAGACCCTTGCCTTCTGTTCTGAGGTACCCCCAGTGAGCCCTGTCTCTCCCAGGTCATCATGTGCCTCCCAGACACAATAGTTCCCTCCTATAGCCTGAAACCTCTCATGACCCTGTGTGCCAGTGAGGCAGGAGCCTGGAGATCTGGCTTTACAGTATCCTACCATGTGGGTGTCCTTTGACACACATGCTTTGTCCCTACCAGAATGCTCCCCTCCTCTCCCTCCCCCTCTGCACACTTGTGTGTAGGCATATGTGGATGTAGACATGCATGGACATGGGTACATATGCGTGTTCAGGCTCCAGGTTGATGCGTGGAATCACCCTCAGTGGGTCTCTCACCTAATTCCTAGAGGCAGGTCTCAGTCAATCCCAGAGCTCCCAGGTATGGGCAATGATGGCGCTAGCCATCTTGCCCTTGGGATACTCTGTTCTTCAGATGCTGGAATTACAGGTGGGCTAACACTCCCAGCTGGCATTTATGTGGGTTCTGGGCGTCTGTGCACCTGTCTTCATGATTGCACAGCAAACAGTTTAATCATGGCATCCCCCAACTCCCTAGCTCTTTTCGTTTGCTTCTTTCACCTCCTTCCCTTTATTCTCCATTCTTGGAGACTGCTGTCGAGGTTTGCTGGTGCCGAACTATTTTCTCTGCCTTTTAAAGGTTGGGTCCTGGTGAGGCTAGGCAGGGTCCCAGGGGGAAAAATGAGTCCTATGGGGGGCAAGGGAAATGTGAAATGCAACTAGGCCAGGTCCTTACCAGAGTTCAGGGAGAAACTCAGTTGGTTTTAAAGAATGAATAGAAGTGTGCTGGGGGACTCCATAGGAATAAACAAGGGAATACTAAAGATGGCGGCGGGGGTGGTGGTGAAGTTGTGAACACAGGTGGGGTGAGGCCGTGGGGCATGAGAGGGCAAGGCCGTAGCTGTGCACGATGCCTGGGTCTCAGTCACCTTACACACTGTGGTTCAGAGTCAGTGTCTTGTCATCCTTTGCTGTATCTCTAGCCACACCATGAGAGTCCCTGAGCAAAAGTAGGTTTCTCTCGCTCACTGTGGTAGGTCAGGCACAGGTCTGGTTAGGCCCATGTTTTCCTCCCTCCTCATCCTTACGCATCCTAGTGGACCCAGACACTGGGGAAGGCTCCAGCTGCGTGTCCCGGCTGTAGGAGCAGGACAGAAGACATGTCTGGGGAAGCTGTAGGAGAGAACCGAGCAGTGGTCCAGTGGTCCGCCTTAAAGCTCAGTGAAGTGTTGGTTCCCAGGCAGCAGCTACTTTCACAGACGGAGCATTAGGGGAGGAACCAAGGGTATGTGCAGGAGGTGGCACACAACTCAGTTTCTGGGCTCCGGCACCCTTTGAGGCTCAGACGCATGCGCAGGCTTCTCCGGCTCTCTCAGGAGAAGAGCTAAGACGAGAACCGAACCAAGATGTATGTCTGCCTTTGTAGCTCAGGGCTGAAGAAAAAGCAAGCCACTAGGGTGGACATTGTGTCGCTTGCCCACCCAGTGGCTCTCTGCAAGCACTGGGCACGGTCACTGTTTCTTTGCAGAGTTCGTTAAAGAAACATCCCATCTACATGTCGCAAATACTGTTTTGAGAGAAGTAACTTGAGTCACCCAGAGCTCTGGGCCTTGTGTTGTATTTTGCTACTTTGAGAAAAACAAGCTGGGAACAGAGCCTTGATGTATGGGGGGAGGGGATGCGGAGGTGGGTGGGTGGATGGAGGGATATTTTGAGTGATTTCAGGATCTTCTTGCAAAAGGGTTTGAGAACTCTATTCCGCATATACTTCCCGTGGCTCCAAACTGCAGTCCAGTTCGTGGTCTGTGCTGACCTTTATGTGTGAATATGAAGGGCTCCCTTGTAGATGTCAGGAAACGCATGACCAGCTGCACGCTGTATTTCCAGATATTGTCTGGAGAATGTTAGGGTTCTGACTCTGCCCTTGTCTGTCAATGAGTGGCTTGCCGTCCCCACCTGCTGACACTGTGTTATCTTTCTGTCACAGTTCTCTGGATATTGAGGCGCTGTTGAAGCTCAGCCAGGTGACACCCCCTCCCCCATCCCCAGTCGTCGGTGGTGGTAGACTTTCCTGCAGACAGGGACAGGGCGAACCATCCTGTGTGTGGAGACTGCCGGTGAGTAGGACACGTTTCCCATCTCCAGCTTCTCCTGATGGACAATTGGGACAAGCCCCCATTAACCTGCTAAGCAACAGCCTCGCCCTTCTCTAAGGAGACTCTAGCACATTCATGATGATTTTCAGCTTTGTGGGGTTTGAAATGTTCTCATTTACAGTTGTCTCTTGGTATACATGTGGGTTTTGTTCCAAGGACCACTGTGGGTTCCTGGATCCGAGGGTGCTCCAGTCCCTTACGTGCAGTGCTCAGTGTTTGTACAGGACACGTACACATCCTCCTTTGATGACTTCTGGTGCTTCATGTGTTACAACTACTATGTGAATACTTGTTTTATTGTTTAGGGGATGGCAAGAATCACAACTGCCTATACTCAGTATGGACTGGGACATTGTAAGCCTAATACCATGGCATAGGAGGCTCAAGGCTGTGCTGTAGGGAGATTACATGTCTGGAGGGTTTTGTAGGTGAGAAACATCTTGGGCTTTTAAGACCTTCTTAAAAAAAAGCAAGCAAGCAAACAAACAAAACAGTTTTGATCTGTGGTTGGTTGGATCCACAGACGTGGAACCTACGTTGACAGAGGGCTAAAGACACAGAGGAGAACCAGCAATATCTGAAGGACAAATGATCAGGAGGTCTTTCATTCATGTCCTGCCCATGGAACTACTGTTCCTGTGTCTGCTCTCTGGGTACCACCAATCCTCCACAGAACATTCTCAGAGATCCTCTCTCCTGGTCAGCGGGGATGGGCTCAGAGTAACCATCAGCTCTTCAAAGGGTTCAGAAAGCAGGAGCAAACAGGAAATGGGCAGCATCTCTGTGCTCTGTGTGGTAGTGGCAGTGGCAGTTCTTAAGTTGTTCCACACCCAGACCCATGGTATGACCCAGGGAGCCAGTCCAAGGCATTGCTGCTGTGGGCAGACCCACTGAGAAGAAAGCCGTCTGGAAACCCTTCAGAAAGCCAATGCGTCTGAGGTACCTGCAACCATGTGAAGATGTGTCATCTCCAGGGCACCTTCCGCTGGGGAATGAGAGTGGCCAGTTCTGCGTATCTCCAGCATGACAAAGTACCACAGGCTGGGAGCTTTAAATAACAAGAGTTTGTAGTCTTTTTGTTTTGGAGGCCTGAAATCCAAGACCCAGGTGCTAGTAGGGTGGTTCCTTTGAGGGCTCTACAGGAAATATTTGGTGGTTTGCCCGTCACCTTCATTGTCATTGGGTTTGTGACAGCACACCTTCACATAGCTTTCCCTTGATATATCTGTCTCTTACCATTGATGTAGGAAGGTAGGGAAGATGAATGCCATTCTGAGTCCTAAGGTTAACACCAAGGCCAAAATCAAGAAAGGCCATCCTCTGGACTGTCTCGTCCAGGGATGGTGCAGATGCCAGCGAACAGAAAAAGCAGTCACCTGGGACCGTCTCAAGGGTCCACACCTCAGAGAGTGATTTCCCTTCTGTGACAAAACCGTGTGTCTGCTTGAGCCTACTCTCCACCTGTGGGTTTACTTACATTTAAAAAAAATAATTTATTTTTATTTCATATGCATTGGTGTTTTGCCTGCATGTCTGCCTGTGTGAGGGCGTCAGTCAGATCCTCTGAAACTGATGTTGCAGACACTTGTGAGCTGCCATGTTGGTCCTGGGAATTGAACCCAGGTCCTCTGGAAGAGCAGGCAGTGCATTTAACCACTGAGCCATCTCTCCAGCCTTGCGATTACATTTTTAATGTAAGTCTATGGTTCATTTTTAATAATCTGTGCTTTCAGTACTGTGTCTTGTTTAGTTCTGTGTTTGAGACAAACAACAACCACTAACAACAACCCCCCCACTCCAAAACAAACTAAACAAAACAACTGCTACATAAAACACCTAAAACACAAAATTCATAAAATACATAAGACACTGTATCTCAGGAGACCCCCGAGCTCTGTCTAATAGGACACACTTCGCCTTCATTTTATATGATTCATCAATCACATTAGTTTCTATTCCTGTTGCTGTGATAAAATACCCCTAGAGAAGGAACTGATTTTGGCTCATACTTCTAGGGTACAGTTCCCCATGGTGGCAGAAGCTTGAAGCAGCCGTTTACACTGTCTGCCATCAGGAAGTAGAGGGAGGTGAATGATATAGATCAGTAAGCTTTCTCTTTTTTATGCTGTCTAGGACCCCAGCCCAAGAAATGGTGCCACCCATAGTTTGGATGGTTCCTTCTACCTCAACTAATCTAATGTAGATAATAGTCCTTTACAAAGTGCATAAAGATGTGTGTGTGTGTGTGTGTGTGTGTGTGTGTGTGCGCACATAAGTCATTCTAGATCCTGTTAAGTTGACAATACTGAACCTCACATCAGTCATACTAAATTAAGATGCAGACTAATGACCTTAGTTGACTTTGATCATCAGCAAAGATGTTATCTACAAATAATGTCACAGCATAGGTTTTGAGAGTTAGAACCTCAGCATTATTTGGGGGTGGCACAGGATCAACTCATAAACACTCCCCCTCTTCATTAAGTCCAGGGCCCATTCTTGTGTTCTCAGTAGAGTCCAGTCCTTTGCACAGAGGTGAGAGCATCACTTGCCCTTTTCTTGCTGGGCGTTCCAGGCTCAGTATATAGCAGCACATGGCTCTATTCTCTCGCCACACAGCCTTACCCTGGGTGTACAGTCTAACTCAGATTCTACCTGTATCTTCCAGCACAGGTTCTGCTTGGCTCCCGTCCTACAGCAGCACTTTCCTGGCTTTTCCCCATCCTCATCCCTCTCCCCAATCCAGACCCCATTCCCACTGAGCCAGCTCAGTCCCGAGACTACCTCCCAGGGAGTGTCCTGACCTGCCTGCCCCAGGCTAACCTGCTCCTGTCTGTTCCCTGTTTCCCCACACTGCATAATGATATTCTTGGTCAGCAGTGGGCCACACACAGGATTGGAGCTGAAGCATTCCTATAGCCCAGGCTATTGTGCTGTCATTGTACAGGATGCCATCCATGTGTTGGCAGGGTGCACTGCCAGTCATGTGAGTGAGCAGCTCACAGTGACTTGGTGACAGTTGTTGTCATTTGGATCTGGAGAATCCCACAGATTTCAACATATTAGGCACTTGATCCCTGGGGTGACTCCATCATGAAGTTGTGGAACTTTAAGAGACATTATAGTGGGGGTTCTTGAGGTCACTGGAGATCTGCTGTAGAAGGGACAGTGGTATTCAAGCCCTTCTTCTTTTTCTTCCTCTTTCTGTGTGCCCATTAGATGAATAGCTTTGTTCTACCATGTGCTTTTGGTCATCATATGTTGTATTGGCATAGCCTAGAAGCAATAGGTTTATCAATTACAAGCTACAACATTAAAAACTATGAGCCCTCTGTTATTTCATCATGAAACACTGAGGAAAAAAAATGTATATTATGTTTTCCCCAAAAACGGGTTTGTCTGTAGCCCTGGCTGACCTCAAACTCACAGAGATCTGCCTTCCTCTATGTCCCCAATGCTGGAAATTATTCTTTTCTTAAGATTTAGAGCTACCTACTAAGTCAAAACATTAGAATCCTCATGGGCAATAAAATTGAGTAAACAGAAACAACATGCATGATTGCTTCAGTTCTCCAAGAGACCTTTCCATCACCTTTACATTATTTCTAAATAAGGTTTTTAGGTCTAATAAATGTCAAACATGTTTCAAACAAAAGAAACTACAAAAATATTGATAAAACAACAAAGAGATTTCAGGACAGAGGTGCTGAGGTATTCTTATGTAGAAATTGTTAAACAAGTATGAGATATTAAGACTTAAATAACAGAACTGAGTTTGCAATTTTATTTTTATAAATATATATATATATTTTCTGAATGAGTCTAAGTCCCAAGAATGCTGCTGCTGCTGCTGATACTACTACTACTACTACTACTACTACTACTACTACTACTAAATTTTCTAGTTTGGGCTAAGCTATAAAGGTGTTTGAAAGTTTTTATTACTACTAACTTGTTTATTACTACTAACTTGTTTAATTGTGATACTCTGTCTTCGACACAAATTGGAAACCTTTGTTTTTCTAAAGTAAAGTAATTAAAAACATCAAAAAAATCCCAAAAAACTATGAGCGCAAACAGGTCTTTCCTCTTTGTAAGTTGTTCATCTCAGGCATTTTGCTACAGAAGTAAAACTGGATTCCAAAACATAATTCACTATATGATTGGCCTATGTATTTATATTTCTGAAAAGATGTGTGTGTGTGTCTGTGTGTGTGTGTGTGTGTGTGTGTGTGTTCCACAGAAGCAAAACCCAAGGTCTCTATGCATCCGGCTGCTTTTCTGCTATTGAGGCATATCCCAGCCCTACCCTGGCTTTTTTCCAGTTCCCATTGTGGCAAAGAAGACTTCAATGCATAGCTTCTCCATCTTGGAGCTATACCATCTAAGTAATGCATTTCTATAGTTACCTCCCTAGGGCCAGGCAGGGCCGTCAGAACCATGCTGCTCTAACAACCACCTCCCAGGCATAAGGTGTAGGCAGCCACTGTTGATTGCCTTTCAGTCTGCCCAGTCATGCTCCCTGGATTTTCCAGACCGAACAAGTCTTTCCAGCAGCTCAGATGGTCGTGATAACTTTGAGCAGTGTTTTCCAATGGGACATGTGTTATATATATATATGCCATAACATTATTGCACACTTACTGGGCATGGGATGGTATAAACACAGATCTTGCATGCACCGGGAAATGAAAACCTCCATGATCACTTTTGTTTATACGTTTGGTTCATTAGGGTGGTCTGGAGCTGAACCTGGATAACTTGGAGTATACTGGAGGAGAACAGCTTCCTGCCCTGGGCACAGGGGAGAGACAGACAAAGTTGGTGGCTGACACTGGATCTGGTGAGGGGCAGTGGAGCTGTGAACCTTAGCGAAGAGCATGCAGATTCCCTGCTGCCCCCCATCTAGTATCCTCTTCTTCGACAGAGCACCGCCGGCCTCCCTGCAGCAGGGTCTCCCGACCCTTTCTCATCTCTGCTGCGCTGGGGCCTTGTGCTGTGTTTGCTCCTTGGTGGTGGGTGGGCAGGGGTTCTCTCCTGTCCTCCCCCGATTGGAGGGCTCACCACTCTGCACTGCTGCTGCTCCGTGCTTTGGTGCCCTGTCCAGGGAGACCTGCATTTCAAGAGAAGACGGAAAAAGGTGTCCGCTGCCCCTTCCTAAAAACCAGAGGTCAGCATGGCCACTTTTGGCTTGCCTCATCACCCCTTCATGTGTGAGACCACCTAAGGTGGGACACCCCATGCACCAACTCTTTCCTCATCTCCCCTGTGCCTGGGAGCTCTGGAAGCCGGGCATCCCTGGCTTTTATCTTATAGGACTCAGTAGTATGTGTGCTATCACTGGTAGGGTTTTTAAATTGGGAAAAATACACAGTACAGAAATTTACCATTAGCCATTTTAACAAAATCTGTTTTTATTTACCTGTGTATGTGGGTGTTGCATATATATGTGCATGTGGTATATGTATACCCATTCAGTTCAGATGTTGACATTGGGTGTCCTCCACCTCATCTGTCTTTTGCAACTCTCCCTGAACCTCCTCACCTGCTCCTTTGGTTAACCTGACTGGCCAGGCAGATCCTTGGGAGCCTCTACTTCCTAGGGCTGAGATTGTAGGTGTGCATTGCTCTGATCTGGATTTTATGTGAGTGCTGGGACCTGAACTCAGGATTTTTACTGATGGAGCCATATCCAGCCCCTTAAATTTATGTCCTTAAAAACCGAAACAGAAGTGTAAAACTTGTGTGTATTTATGATGATTGGGTGATATTTTGATAAGTTGTGCATAATTTAATGTTCAAATTAGAAGCGCATCTCTTCAAACATTTTTTTCATGGTATTCTTGTAGCCTTTTTCTTTTACATATAGTTTGTAGTGTGTATGTTGGGGAGAGTCAGAGTACAAGATTTGAACTCAGGTTGTCAGGCATGGTGGCAAGCCCTTTCCCCTTCTGACCCTTCTGGCAGGCACTCTTGAGGTTCTCTGAAGCACACAGTACATTACTGTCCTCACCTTACTGTGACACAGCATGCTTCTGATCAGTGTACTTCCCTCCTGTGACTGTCACTCCACTCTCATCTTCCATGAAATCAGCTTCTTAACAATTCTACATGTGTGACGTCAGGCAATACTTTCTGTACTGGGCTTATTTCAGTTAGCGGGGTGATGTGTTGTATCCACATGGTCTCAAGTGACAGGAATTCATTAACTTTTATGGTAGAAAAATATGGGAGGGAAGGGTTTATTTCAGCTTACAGGTTATCTTCTATCATGGAGGAAAGTCAGGGTAGGAATCTAGAGGAACGAACTGAATCAGAGACCACGGAGATCTGCTGTGGTCGGCTTACTCCCTACACTCCCAGGATCAAGTTCAGCTACCTTTCTTATACAGGCCAGGCCCGCCTGCCTGGGAATGATACCGCCCACAGTGGGCTGGGCCCTTCTGTGTCACTTATTGATCAAGACAAGTCCCTATAGGCCTGTCTACAGGCTAAGCTGAGGGAGACAATTCCTTAACTGAAATTCCCTCTTTCCAGGTGTGTCCAGTTGACAACCATCAATGCCCTATAATGTATACTGTCTTAGCTCTATGTTGTTGTGCCAGAAAACCAGAAGACAGTACTTAAATGAGTAAAGATTCATCTTGGCTCCTGCTGTCAGAGATTTCAGTCCATGGTTAGCTGGCTTCATTGTCTGTGAGTCTATGGGGAGGCGGAGCATCATGGCAAAGAGCTGCTCAGGTGATGGCTGCTGAGGGGGATGGGGGAGGGAGGGAAAGGCAGAGAGAGGCCACAGGGACCTGATGTAACCTTTAAGGGCATGCCTCCAATGACCTGCTTCCTCCAACTAGGCTCAGCTCCTGAAGCTTGTACCATGCTCTACTAGTACAGAGAGGTCAGCATGTGATCTGGGGGCATTCCAGATCCAAGCTCTAAACGGACCTGTGCGGATCTTTTTAATTTTTATCCATTCATCAGTCCAACTATTCATGGTTTACAGCATCTATCCTGTTCTTGGTGCTGTGGGACCTTCTTTTCTGTCTGGTTGCACCAGGAAGGAGACACTTATTACCCTTAAGCAGCGGTTCCTCCCTCCTTACTGCCCCTCACTGTCTCTGGAGCCCTCCAGACAGTTAGTTCTGTTGCTGTGAGTTTCTGGCTATGCTAGACACGCCTGATGGTTCCTGTTAGAAATCAGCAGTGGTGGTTCTTTGTGGCTGTGGTGCCGGAGCCTGGCTGTGGTGTAAGGTGTGGGAGGGAAGCTTTCTGTGTCCTTTGATTTCCTCCCAGGCTTCCGGTGGACCGTGCCCCTCAGTTGTCACCTTTACACATTTCTTCTGTGAAGATGCTTCTTCTCTGCTTTCCGTGGTTTAGCCCTGATGGCACTGTTGTGATCAGAGAGCATGCTGTCTGAGATGCCTATAGTAGACCCAAACTTCATGAACTCTGAATCAGTAGAGATTACCTGATGGCTGGAAAACCATCTCACACAGAAACAGTTTCATCGCCAAGTGTTGAAGGCCATGAGATTTGAGGAACACTACTCTGGAAGGGAGAAACAGGGCCTATTTTGGCACTTGGAAATAGAAAAGTCATAAGCCATTGTGGGAAAGTCATCGTGGGAAGCACCTGTTTAAGGCAAGACAGGAAGACTAAGGGTTCCCATCCCCCACCCCTCCAGTTCTGAAAGGAGGAGTATTCCCCACTCCCTACCTTGGCTCCTCTCAAGGAGAACCTGGTGAGGATCTGGGGGTGAGGTTAGACCCTAAGACTTGTTCTTTGTTATGGAGCCCACTGCTCCAGGTGGTCAGGGGGCTCTGAGTTCACCTGTCTCTTCTGATCCTGGAGAAGGGAGGTCTAAGAAAGTTCATTGATTTTCAGGTCAGCTGGCTGGTTCCCCTCTGAAGATGGGGTGACTCATGGCTCTTTACACGTTGGGGTCCCTTCTTTAATTTTCCTGACAATTTTCTGGAATCGTGTTCTTTACTTGGCTCCATTTTCTGTCTTGTCACCTATTCTCGAATGAGTTCCAGGGCACAGAACTTCCACTGTGGGAAGAACTTGTCTGTACATTTATACGAGGGTTTGGCACTTTGGATGAAAATACCCTGAGTGCCAACCGACAGGTCTAAGACTCGTGGTCTGCTACACAGGAGGGTTTCTCCTGTGGTTGGTGACTTCGATGAACTCAACTGTTCAGTGGTTCCAATATGGTTTCTCTCTGGGAGTCATGGACTGCATGACTGATCCCCTGTTTAATGTCTACGAGCGAAGGGACTCTAACCAGCCTGAGCATGACAAGCATGGCTCTGGTAGGCCTTGCCCTTCTCCCCATTCCCTCTGCCTTAGCAACCATTAGGTTACATTCCCAAAGCTAGCCACCAAGGACTGTCCCTTATTTGGATACTTCCACCTCCTGAGGCTGACTGCCAAAGTCAACTATCAAAGTATCCAAGTCCAGCAATCAAAAGCCCCCTTTGACTCGCTTAATTAACACACACAATCAAAATTACACATCTCATCCTAATATGAGATTTCCCATTTTGCCTTTATAAACTGTCATTTTCCTAGGGGTCACCTCTTTCTCCTCTGTCTAGAGGGAATCCTATGCCCCCACCCTGGACAAACACCCCTTCCACATCTCCCTTGTTCCTTTCCCCTTCTCCTTTACTCTCTGCCTCCTGTTTTTGTCTCTTGTTCCCTGTTCTCTGTCCTTCTGGGGCAAATAAATCTCCTTTGTGCTGAGAACTTGGTCTTGGCGTGTCCTGAGCTAATGTTGGTTGCTTCAGTGAGAGATGGTGGAACTTAAGAGGCAGGGTCTACTGGGAGGTTATCACATAATTGAGACATGTGCTTAGAAGGTATTAATGTCATTTTCATGGTACCCTACATAGTTCTTGTGACAGTGGCAGTTGTAAAGTAAGTCCACCTGATGCTCATGGCCTCATCTGCATGCAGCGGTTTCCCTTGCCCTGCCTTGTTCTGATGCTGACAATGGTGTGCTTATCTGAGGCTGAAAGATAGAGCCCCCAGTTCTGGACTTTCTGCTTCTAAACTTATGATCTAAATAAACCCCCTTTTCCTACAAAGTACACACTCCAAGGTACTAAGAGAGCCTGTGGGTGAGAAGGTCTCAGCAGTTCTCAGGGAGGAGAAGAATCAGCCCCACAGTCACCATTTCAGACACAGGGCTGAGATAGCTGGTTTCTCCCTGGGTATACTGATCTGTCTGTCCTTGGAAAAGTCCTATGTGGTGGTGCTGAAGCCAGGGCCCCTCTGTCGCATCCCAGGCAGCCTGGTTGCCATGGGAGAAGGTGGCTTTTCTATGATTGCTTCTGAATTTTAGGATCTTACCCTTTCACTGTATGTTCCCATCCACCCTGTCCACACTCCTAGTACCTTGCTTTGGGGATTAAAGCGTGGGGTACCCACTCACCCAGAGAAGCAAACTCTCCCCCATCCCTACATCTTGTTGATTTAGCTCTCACGAACAGATTTGAAGTGGCTGCCATCTGCTCTCCTCTTAATTATTTTTTCCTAATTCCACGAAGAGAGGAGGAAGGACATTTTCCTAAAGTCCACATCACACCAAGGAAGTGTGGCTGTGCCGCCCACTGTGGCTGAAGAGCGCTGCCATCCCCAGCACAGGGAACCAGAGGGTGAAGCCAGCCCTGCCGCCTCCATGGGCCATGCCCCTGCCTGCCGTCCAGCCAGTGCTACAGCAGCTCCAATGCACGCACCTCTGGGCGTAAGCCTCACCTTCCTGCAGATCCCTGTACCCTGCTCAGTGGGTAGCAGAGACAAGGTGGAACTCTGTGGTTCTGGCCAGGACTGGGTCAGTCACTGTGAACACCTTGCCTATGGAGTTTTGCGCTAGTGGATGCCAGGTTGAGCGCTTTATTGGGGAAGCATTAGTGTGTCCTGCTAGTGCTTCCCCAGGGCTGTGGGCTGTCACTGTCTGATGTTGCTTTTCACCTTCTATTATATTGCATTTATTATCCGCTATGCTGGATACTAAAGGAGCATTGAGGAGCATTCCTACCTCACAGTGTCTCTGCACATGTCCTGCAGGCACACATGTCCCTGACCAGGGAAGTCAGATGGGTTTCGGAGCTTTCTGGTATGTAATGAGAGTCTCAGCTGCTTCTAGCTCAGGGAAGTGGTGTCCAGCGATTTGGTGGATGTTTGCAGAGACCCCCAAATCTCCTGTCTATCTCTTGCCTGCCCTGCCCTGGAAAGCAGTGGGAGGGGTGTGTGTGTGTGTGTGTGTGTGTGTGTGTGTGTGTGTATGTGTGTATGTGTATGTCCCTCCCCTCCTTAACTTTCTCCCTTCTTGTCATCAGACCTGCACCTGTTCATCCCATGTTGCCTGTAGATGAGGCCAAGGATGTGGTATCTGTATAAAATGCAGTCTGGCTCCTGATGGCCATGTTGTTACTTTTAGTGTCCAGCAGGTGTTTACTTCTTGCTTCTCTCGGAGGAGATGCCCTAGAGATGATCCTGCTGAGAACACATTGAACCTGGTGTCCATGCTTGCTGTGTCCACCCTAGATCCCCCAGAAGCCTCTTGGCTGTCTCTCTGAGATGTTCCCAGGAAGAACTCTGTGTCCACAGATGGTTTCTCCCTGGACAGAGGCTCTTTAGCCCTGCAGGGTATGGTTGGGTGCTATTTCTCTCTTCTGGAGGCTTAGAAGTGGCCCATGAGACAATGGGGACTTGGCACTTGTCAGTTACCTAGAAGTCTGACTCAGGAGGCAAAGCAAAGCCTCTGTCTCCTCTCTGGGCCACCTACCTTCTTGCTGGTCTCTAGGCATTGGGAATGCAAGCTCTTTGGCGCTTATAGCCTCTGCTGGCCAGGTTATCACCGTGGGCCACACTGACCACTCTGTCCCACCACACGGCCTCCCAGGAGAACTGCCTGAGCTGTCCACTCTGTAACTCCTAGATCCTCAAGGAGGCCCACAAATGGGAGGTTATGGAGATCTACAACCTGCCCCTTACTTCTCTGGGGAAGGGCTGATGGGGTGACCTGGCATTCCTGTCCCATGTCTAGGACCTCATTTTATCACTATTGAAAGCCGTGGTCACCGGCCCTTCTGGGATGGCCTTTTCTCCCTCAGCATGTGGCTGGAGAGGCAACCTAGCATCACTTTGTGGATGTGGCACAAAATGTCACTTCTAGATTCACTGCTGGGCTTGCCAGGTTCAAGAGCCATTCCTCCTCAGTAGGCCTGAAGGGTCCTTTCAGTTCAGCAGAGTGTCTGTGGGTTAACCGGGGTGTTGTCAGCATCTGGCTTAGGGAGGCAAAAGTTTTATTTCTGTTGGAATTAACAGCAATTTAAAATAACAGCGTCACTCCTAGCTCTATGTATTTGGAATCTTATTTGCATCATTGCAAGTATATATTTTGGGAAGTTATGTTCAAACGCACAGATGCTCACATAGAGGAAGTCTCCGTGGGAGAGTCTCTGTTCTGGCAAAGGGGCTTCTGGGACAGGTCTGCAGCAGCTGGCCCTTCCCTGCCTGGCTCCTAGGTCTCCACATAGCGATGGGAGGCAGCCACGGAATCCAGCCTCCTTTCCTTGTTTAGCAGTCAGTTCTTGCTCATCCTCAGCACCCAGGGTAGTCTGCAGGTGCCTGAAGCCGCCGACTGTGCTACCTGCACATCCTTGGAGTGAGGTACACATTAGGCACAGTAGGAGACCAACGATAATGAATAGCCATACATTACTACAGTTCATTCACAGTCTCTGAAGTGGAATTTCCCAATTGGTGTTTTCAGATGGCAGCTGACTGTGAGTAACTGAACTTAAAGAGCAAAGTCTCTAAACAGCAGGGGTAGGGACCATCAAGTCCCAGGAAGAAAACCACTGGTTATCTGCACTGATGATAAGGGATCAGGGTGACAGGACATGATGGGTGTAGGTGGGGTGGTCCCTGAGACTGTGTTCACGCTTATCTGCGGTTGTCTGTACTCGCAGTGGGCTCCCTGGATGCTGCCTGCAGGTGGGTCAGCTTCTCTTGGAGCCTTTCCAGACTACCCAACCTCTGTATCCCTAGGGAACATGTCGGCTCAGGACCCCTAAGACCAAGTTCTCAGCACAAAGGAGACTTATTTGCCCCAGAGGGACAGAAGTCAGGGAATACAAGACAAAGACGGGAGATAGAGGATGAGGGAGAAGGGGAAGCAAAAAAGAGAGGGAGAGGGGAGTATTTGCCAGAGGGTGGGACAAAGGACTGTCCCTATATAGAGAGGAACCAGAAAAAAGGGGAAACCCAGTGTTGGGGTGAGATGTTTCCTTTTGATTGTGTATGTTCATTAGGTGAGTCAGAGGAGGCTTTTGACTTCTGGACTTCAGTACTTAGATAGCTGGACCTTGGTGGTCAGCCTCAGGAGGAGGAAGTGACCAAATGAGGGAACAGACCTTGGTGACTAGCTTTAGGAATGTAATCTAATGTTTTTGTTAGCAAGGCAGAGGGAGTCTCTTCAGTATCTGGGTGTGGGGACAGCCTCACACTTAGGATTTCTGAATTTGGGGCATGTGGAACAGCCCACCCCATGGTAGGGCAGGAGGGAATGGCCCTGTGGGGTTCAGAGGCCATTCTTGTCTGAGCAGCTGTGAAATGTGCCTTGTTGAGTATCTGTGTGCCCCAGCCCCTTCTCATGCTGCCCCCATCACTGAGCTTTGTGACAATGGCAGGGTAGCTTGGCCTCCTCCAGGGATTGGGCTGGAAACTTGGGCTCTGGTGTGGTTGAGTTAGAAGTGGGAAAATGTCACAGCAATGGGTTCTCGTGGAGAATGGGGAGGTCACTGGGGATGTGCTCCTTAGAAGATGTCAGGGAATAATGAGTTGAGTGAGTCCTTAAATTCAGTGTTGCAGAGGGCAGGATTTCCATTCCCAGCACCCATGTAACTCTGGCCCCAAGGAACCCAGCACCTTCACTGGACTCAGCAGGCACCTGCACTTCCTAGTCACCTCTCTCAAGACCTGATTGTCATATAAAGAATGCCTGTTGTCCCAACTTCCTAACATCCCTCCTTGCTGTGTGAGACTTATTTCTCCCTCTCATCTTTCTCCAAAGGCTGGACTGATGGACGGACTAGTTTTAGACTAACTGTAAACTTTGAACTAAATTAACCTTTTTTTTTTCTTCATAAGAGTTCCAAGCCTCTGGTATTTGGTTGTAGCAACAGAAAACAGACTAATACAAATTTCAGATGCACCAAGACACCCTTAAAGCAAATAATCCCGCCCCCATGAAAACATACATATGTAGTCATTCTGAGTCTGCCTTATTTTGATTGATATGACCATCTCTAGTTGTGTCTGTTTTCTAGGGACAATTCTAATCTTTCTGGAATGTTGGTATGGCTACTATTAAAGTCATTATGGCAGGTCCTTAAAGGACTAAAAATAGAACTGTCACCCAACCTAGTTGTTTCTCTCTGTATACCCCTGAGGGACTCTGGGTTAGGACATCACAGAGACATTTGCATAGCTTGGGTTATTAAGTCATAATTCACAACAGCAGAGTCAGGAACCCAGCAGCAGAGGAACACACCTACTATAGCGCATATACACAATGCTTCTGTCCTTTGGTTAGAAGCTGCTGCGCCCCACTGACGGAATGGCGACTGTGTTATCAGCCTAACCGCATTCTGTTCCTAAGGAAGAGATGGAGTTGGTTGCAAACCTGGTGCACCAGCCTCCCCAGAAAAACCTCCCTACATTCTCTGCTCTGGAGCGAGCCTGCCTGTTGCCTGCCACCTCTCTTCCTGTTCCTCCTCTTTTCTGAAATGCTGGGCACAAGTGGTCAGGCACCCTAGAAGCCACACTCTAGGGGTCCAGAGGCCACATGCCACCTGCGCTGTTACTTGGCCAGAACCTGTTTGGGAAGTGAGGGTCCTCTAGGCTACAGCAGGGTGTTACACACATCGCCCTTCTGACCATTATTACAAAGAAAACAAAGAGGCATTTTCCTCTTGCCCGAAGGGTGAACTGGGACAAGATGAGACTTATTTTTGCAATGACATGTTTCTTTAAATTGTTGTGTGTTGCTGACAGTCCCTGGAACACAGATGTCTCTAAAGAGGTCAGGAGCCTGGAAGTGGCCTGGCCCCAGGCTTCTGCCACCTGGTGTATTTGTCCCCAGTCCTCTCTACCCTACCTCTCCTTGCTGCTGTGCCCAGCCCTGTCCAGATGGTAATATGAACTAGTCCAGTCAGGTGTGGATGGGGAACTGAGCCTGCAGCTTGGGGTCCAGAAAGGGCTGATCAGTTGTCCTGGGAAGTGGGGTTCTAGGGACAGCTGGGCCACGGGTTATAGGACAGGATGGCATGACAGGCAAGCAGGACCTGCTGGTGAGCCACCGTGAGCATGACAGAGGCCATAGAGAGGGCTGAGCCATAGGGGACAATGGGAATCACAGGCCAGGGAGGTGGCTATGGCTTGAATGGGAATGTTACCCGCAAAGTCACATGCGGATGGCTTTGAGGGGTAACTAGCATTATTAGATGAGATCATCAGGGTTGGTGCCCATTTTGTTTTTGTATGAAGAGGAGGAAAGACCCAGCCCTGCATACCATCTCCCCACACAGTGTGCCTCTGCCATGGTACAGTACAGCAAGTAGATCCTCACCAAATGCCAGCGCCACACTCTTGTTCTTCCCAGTCTCCAGAACACTGAGTCAATTAAAAGAAAGAAAGAAAGAAAGAAGGAAAGAAAGAAAGAAAGAAAGAAAGAAAGAAAGAAAGAAAGAAAGAAAGCAAGCAAGCAAGCTCTATTCTTTTTAAGCTACCCAGCATCAGATATTTTGTCATGGCAATACAAATAAAAGTCAACCAAGATTGAAGTTCTGAGTTGTCAAGTAAATTCAGCAGGAGGGCTAGAAATTGAAGGCCAACCTAGGGGGTGTGGCTGGAGTTCATTGGCTGTGCCTTCTCTCAGCACAGGACAGATTCCTGGCTAGGCCTATCCAGAAGGGACAGCTCACTTCTATGGGGAATAGAGGGAATCAGGATAGAAGTTAGTAAAGTCTTTCTAGTTAGGGACGTCTAGTTGTCTTAGAGAAGATAGAATGTTTTTTGTTCTGTTTTTTGTGTTTAGCATATTTTGTACTGTTTTACTTCACATTCCTCTAATGAGAATGCTTCCCAACGCTGAGTTAAGATCCCTGTCTGTTCTACCCAGAGGGGCAAGAGGGGGGCAGGTCTTTCCATTCCTTTCTGGAGGCGTGGCTTACTTTCCTAGCTTGCTCATTGGCTGGCTTGTAGACCAATGACTGACAGTCCCAGGCCAAATGAAAACAGAGCCTTAAGTGCAGCTAGTTTGGCTCTTCCTGATCCCAGACCATGGCCTCAGTAGCTATAGAGACTGAGGGACTAGGAAGCCCTGCATAGAAAGGCCAACGGTGATCATTGTGCTTCTTTCTCTGATTTTACCATATGTCCTTCCCTTTCCAACCGTCTGGCACATTCATATGTTCTAGGGACATGTGGCTGGTACAAGCAGAGGGCACTCAGTCCTGAGACCAGGGACCGGTGACCTGCCAGAGCAGCTCTCTGTGGGACTTAGGGGCCGACCTGCCAGGATGACAGGGATGCTTCCCCACAGCAGGCAGCATCAGATCTGCACCTGTGGCAGAGCCCTGTGGGCCAGGCAAGGAGCTGGCCAGGAGTTCTGTCTACTGGTTCTGTGTATCGGAGGACAGAGTGCCGTCCAGGAGCCAATTACAGGACATCAGGCCTGGGTTGGGTGCTTGACTGAGAGGCTCTCACGCCTCCCTGTGCTCCTTCCTTGTGGAATGGAGCAAGGATGCAGAGAACTG
The DNA here is from genome assembly GCA_036184795.1 of Tokudaia tokunoshimensis. Taxonomy (NCBI): domain Eukaryota; kingdom Metazoa; phylum Chordata; class Mammalia; order Rodentia; family Muridae; genus Tokudaia; species Tokudaia tokunoshimensis. Next base: position 39,968,502 of record BTHU01000001.1, read on the forward strand.
ATGGCCAGTGTCTGAAGAGCCCTTGGTCTTGTGAAGGGACTGTGCCCTGAGCCTCAGTAGTCCTCCCTCTGTGCTGTGAAAGGGGTGTAACAGAAGTGTTCATCTTACTGTCTTGTTTAGACAGAAGGAGGCTCGCAATGAATACAATATCATTTGGACCATCCTTCTGGGACAGTATTTTCATTATGCACTTGGTGCATCATATGCGCTGGTGGTCATTGGAGCCCAGGCTATGTTAACAGAGAGGACACCTATTGCCAAGATATGGGGTGAGGGTGGGGGGAGGCTTGATAGATATGGAAAGCCTGGCCTGTTTTCTCCAAGTTCACATGGTCTGGGGATGCTTTGTTCAGGCTGCTCTAGGAAGAGGGGAAGGGCTCAAGAACTCTCTGCAGTGACCACGTGAGAGTGTGCAACCTTGGAGGGACCCCTTGAGGCAGGTTTGCTGTGGAGTCAGTCACATTGCATAACATGTTTGCTGTGTGCCTGTGCGCATTCCTGGCAGAGTCAGATGGAATGCAGTCCCTATGGGATGTCCTCACCAAAGAGGAGCAAGGCATGAACACAAGACAGTGGCACAAGGCTTCCAGTTGACAGCTCTTTGATGAAAATGGAAACCGTGGATGATGGTTCCCAGTTAGACCACCCAGAGTCCTACAGTCTCCCGAGGCCCTGAGGTGAGGGCCTCCCCAAGGTGGTGGGATTGGGATTGCATTGTTAGCATAAAGGATTTGGGGGTTTGATGGGAATATTTTCCATCATTAGAAAGGGTTAAAGGATGTTTTCTAGCAGTTAAAAATCTTAGGGAGACATCTATACTCATTGATTATTGGTATGTGAGTCTCCATGAGGACTGAGGGCAGCGAATCTCTCCAAGGGTGGGCTTGTTTCACAGTATCTGAGCAGACAGCTAGAGGAGTGGGCTTTGCATGAACTTGAGGGTCTGGCTGGCTGTGCCCATGTTTGGTGTGATAGGTAGAAGATAACAGATGGCAGACTAGTCGCCATCATGAGATGCCCTGCGTGGGCATCTGTACACATCACATATGTGCTTGCTTTTGTGAGGGGCACAGGTCTATGTTTCATGCATGCCTTGCTTTTGGGTGGGTATAGATGTATGTTCCACAGTGCTTTGGTTTTGTGTAGGTGCAGCTCATGTTCCACACGTGCCTTGCCTTTGTGTGGGTGTAGCTACACATTCTGTATATGCCTGCCTTTGTGTGTGTATAGCTACACATTCCACATGTGATTTGCTTTCATTTCTTTCCTCGTTTAAATTCAGGTCTGGGTTGCACAGATGTCGTCTGAGGGTGTGATTGATTGCCTTCCATTGGCGGTTGTGGAGGGAAGATGTTTGGGGACAGTTGTGCTTTGCTGAGTTTGCTCAGCCCTTTCCTGTTCTCTAGGACTTTCTTCATTGTGCTGATCTGTCATTAGCTATAGTAAGTCATTGGGGATGGTTCGAAGGCTATCTGAGAATGCACAGAGCTTCTGGGGAAGTGCTATGCACCCACAGATTATGCTGTCATCAGAGGGCCTGGAATTAATTCCCCAAGAATACCAGTTGATGACCATATATTGCTGAGATGCTGAAGTAGGCAGGAAAATAGACCCTAAAGATGCTGATATTCTGATCCTGCAAATGCATCTGTTCCATTACATATTCCCAAAGACTCTACTGATGTGACAGTAAAGGTCTTGAGATGGAGAAGCTATCCTCTATTATTCTGATGGGCACATGTTATAGTAATTGTATTAGTTAATTTTGTGTTACTGTAACAAAACACCTGAGGTAGTCAGTTTAAAAAGAAAATGAATGTTGACTTTGGCTTATATATTTTTTGGAGTTTTAGTTCATGCTCTTGGCCCGTGGCTTTAGGTCTATGGTAAGATTGGACATCTGGCAGGGACATGTAGTGGAGCAAAATCCCCACTTCACTGCTAGAGGTGAAGGAGAGGGGAAGAAGAAAGGGCTAGGCACCACAGTCCTCTTCTAGAGCATGTCTCCAATGACAATTTTCCAATAGGTGCCAAATAGAGACTAAGCCTTAAGCATCAGGCCTTTGTTTAATACCAGGTCCAGACTATAACAATGGCGATGCTCTTTGGAGGAACACAGGAAGAGTCAGATTAAGGGAGAAGTTCTATGATAACAGGACAGAGATTGGAGGGAGACACTGGAGGTGCAGGAACACTTTCTTCCTGAAGTCCTCTGGTGGGAACCAGCCCAGTTGATAGTTTTAATTTCTTCTTTTCTCTTAGCTGTGTGCTATTGGAATGCCAGGGACCAGATAACTGATAAAGAAATGTATTTCTCACAGTTCTGAAGCAGGGAAGCCCCACTCTGAAGGTACTGTTATCTGGTGATGGATTTCTTGTACCAACACCCTGGTGGGAGAAGGCAGAGCATCAAAGCAGCGAGAGAGACTGGGAGCCCTGAGCATCGCAGGGTCCCACCTCTTAACAGTACTGCATTAGGATTATGCTTCTGATGTATGAGCACTGGAGGCCCTATTCAACATCCGGGATCCATGCTGGATTTCTCAGCTACAGAACTGTGAGATAATAGATAGACATCATTTCCAGTAGTTTGTTCCAGCAGCCATAGGCTAAACTTCAATGTGGCATCAGGGCCGAACAGTGACTTCTCCCACCGATGACTCTGCCACTGTTCAAGGCTTTCCTCTTCTCATAAGCACCAGCTACTCTACCTGCCCCCTAGTCATGGTCATGGTCACTTACACCTCTTGGGAGAGGCAAGCTTATCTTCTGAAATGCTATACTCTGAGAAATAAGTGATGGAGTTGGGGCAGCTCTGTGGAGCCAACTGGACCCCAACCCAGGACTGAGCAGTGGGTCTGCTGTCTTGTGGCTGAATGGGGTATGCGTTCCAGGCCCAAGCTGGCTGATACAGTTATTCATCTGCTTGTGTCCTGCTGTGGGGCAGAGAGACCAAAACAGTAGGGAGGTTCCCCCAGGTATCCTCCAACACTTAAGGATATAAAGTCTCAGGTTTGACTCCTACTAGCTAGTTCATTCCCTCTCCTGTTCCTTTGGTGGTTGTCAATGTTGATAATGTTTTCATTGTAGAATACTTTTAGATATGTGAAGAGTTTTCATTGACAATAAGATAATGTAGAGAAACCCCATCCCCAACCCTGGTTCCTCAGGAAGCCACTTACCATAACTGTGTAACCCACACTGGTCTGTGGCAGTTCTTAGAATTTCTTTGTTTCTGACTACTTGGACAGTTAGGGGCTGGGACTTTGTAGATTACACCTTAGTTTGGAGTTCCTTGGTGTGTTTTCTCCTGGTTAGATGGATCATGAATTATGAAGAGGAAACCCACAGAAAGGAAATGTTATTCTAATATCACATGGTATCTTGATCAATGTAAAATTACCTACTTTCTTTCCAAAGGGCTCTGCTGAAGAAAGCTAACTGTCTAAGGGATGGGAGTGGGAGGGAGACTGCACATAAGTGATTCTGGGTGACTGTATGGGAGAATGATATTTAGTTATTAATTCATTCAGACATCCATGAGTGTCAGAATGGATTCATGGTTTTGCTGTTGATTTTGCATCACACCCCTCTGGATCCGTGGGTGCCACATCTCTGAATTCATCCTCCTGTGATTGACAGCACTTGGGGAAGTTGCATCTGTGTTGCACATGCACAGACTTCTCTCCTGTCACTCAGTTTTCTCAAGCACTCAGCATACAGGCTACTCAGCACCTCCATCACATTAGGGATTGTGAGTCAGCGAGGCTTGCCTAGAGTGACTGGAAACACTCAGGATGACTCGCAGAGTCATGTACAGTTACGATAACATGTTACCTGTAGGACTTGTGTTTCTCATGACTGATGTGTACAGGGGGTCCTGGATGAGCCCTGTGCGTGCCAAGGGGCCATTTTGTGCCACAGGCTTGATTTTGCCACTCAAATTGTTCAAAAATACTAGAAATTTCAGATGCCTTCTGAACCACTTTGACAAACCACTGCCTCCTTGTGTTTTAAGCACTTTTTTGTTTTAAAGAAAAAATGATTTATTTTATGTGTATGGATATTTTGCTGCAGGGTGTGTGTGTGTGTGTGTGTGTGTGTGTGTGTGTGTACACCATAAGCCTTTGTAGTACTCAAAAGAAGTCAGAAGAAGGTAATGAATTCCTTCAAACTGGAGTTGCAGATAGTTGTGAGCTATCCACGGATACTTGGCATTGAACCCAGATCCTCTGGAAGAGCAGCCTGTGCTCTCAACTACTGATCCATCTTTCTAGCCCTTGGTCCTTTCTTACTTTCAGACACAAGATGTTTCAGGTTTATCTTGTATTCCTTCCCCATCCTCAGAATCAGCCATTTGTCCAAGGTGCCCTAGTTTCTTTACTTCAGGATGCTATTTAGAAATCCAAGTCTAGTCAGGTTTAGTGCTACAGGCTCAGACATCATGCTCATGAGGCCAGTCTGGTCAGCTTACAGAGATACTGCCTCAAAATCAAAAGGGAAAAGGTGGCTTTGGATATAGTTTGGTAGTAGATCGCTAGCCTAGCATGCATGACTGGTTCAGTCCTCAGTGCTACAAACATGAATGAGTGAACAAAAGAACACATAGACAGAAAGCAGTTTATATGCTGAGTGCACTTGTTTCTACCAAGATACAGGTGCTTCTGGGCTTTTCTCTTCATGCATGTGTATTCAAATCCACGAGGCTATGCATAGGTACCTGGCTCTTTGAAGGCCTGGCTCCAGTCAACAGTCATGCCTTTGATCACCCATGAGGGCTCTGTGTGTCCACACATTATCAGTGTAGACAGGAACAAACAAAGGTCCTGGAAAGTGGAATATTATCCAGGTATGAAAAATAGAATAATGGGGAAGTATCTGGGCTCCTACCAGTGAGTTTGAAAAATAAGACATGTATAAACACAGCTCAACCCTCCACAACTATGACTCCAGGATGCCAATAAAACCATTAAGCTGAAGTTGTTGATCCCTCAGGTGAGGTGTGTTCTCACAATGACCTTTGATCAGTTGGGTACATTGTTGGGTTGTCATGTGGTCAGTCATTCATGACACTACATGGTCATCCTGACTGTTGATCACACTGCCTGAGTTGTTACATTGTCACACTGACTGTTGATCATGGGTGTGCTGCTATTTTGTTACAGTGAATATATACTCTATTTCACACAAGCTATAAAATGCTATGCTACTGTGTGGCCGCAGCTTGCATTTCCATCTCCTGAGAACTTCAGCAGTTAGCTACCCTGATTCCTCTGTGTAGCTAAAGAAGCTGACCATTAAAGCAGTGGTGTGAACATTGCCGGCTCCAGGCTCACATGGGGCTAGAGAGATGGCACCGAAGAGCACTTGCTGTTCTTCCGGAGGACCAGGGTTCAGTTCTCAGTCTCCCATAACTGGAAGCTCACAACTGAGGCCTCCAGGGGACTCTATTCTGGCCTCTGAGACCTCAGTATACATGTGGTATACACTCACATAGGCACACACATGCATACACACATATAACAGTAAATCTTTAAAAAAAACAAAAAACAAAAACAGGCTCACATTTCTGTGTGTAGAACATCGCAGTCTGTGCCCTATGCCCTGTGCCCATGTTTCTGTCAGGGGAGGAAAGCACAGTGGGTCATATGTGATTCCCTCCCACCATTTCCCTTGGCAGGGATCTAAGAGTTTTGGTAGAAAGAGATGTCTGTTAGTCTGTCATTAGTTGAGACTGGTCTTTCCTTGTAGTCCCAGTTTCTCTCCTCCTGGGACTTAATACAAACTCTCCCCTGCAGAGGCGCCCCCTCTGGACCTCAGCACCAGATGTCACTCATTGCAGCTCTGCCCTGAGCACCACATCCTGAAGTCTTGGCTCATTCCCCACACAGCACAATCCAGCAACTGCTTTTCTCACTGAGACATCTTGGAGAGAACAAGTCCCTGGCTCCCACGCCCTCCTCCTTCCCCTGTCCCATATTTCAGCTTTGTTTAGCTCTGGCTTCTGGAAGGCCTGTGTCTCCTGGCTGCCCCTCCCTCCTTCCCTCCCTCCCTCTCTCCCACTCACACCCACACCCACACCCACACCCACTCCAAGCAGACTTACCACACTTCTTGCAACACTTCTGTGTTCTTTGACATGGGAACTGTTTCCAGCAAAGCCACCCAGTCGCTTGTTTCTCGGGTCCAGTGGCCAGTCCTGAATCTTCTTTCCATTCACTTGCTGTTGTACCCAGGAATCTCGTCTTTCTTGCTCCCAGGTTGCCAGAAGCCTGGAATTTTCCTTCACCTCATAGGACTGAGTACATTGAGTCTCTTTCCTGTTCTCAGAGTCCTGGAGTGTCCCTGGAACCCATGTGTGGGCCTCCTTTCTCCCCAGACCATGTACACATGGTGGTTGGTTGCATACAGCCTTATAGAGTGAATTATCACTGGGCCCATGACATAGCTCAGTGGGTGAAGGCACATGCTGCTAACAAACTAACAAGCTTAGTTTGATCCCAGGAGCCCACATCGTGGAAGGAGAGAACTGTCTTTGATGGTCTGTCCTCTACATACGCACTGTGGCCTAAGTGCCCACAGACATTTACTCTAATAAATAAGTATGTAAGTGTAAAACCATGTATCATCCAAATGTGAAAGCACCCCAACATTCATAGCTTATCCTCGACTCTTCCCTGGGACTCTAAACTGGTGGGTCCAGTGGACATTCCAACATGGCAGCTGCCATCCTATCCCCCACCATACCCCTCCTGCTCCTGCTCCTACCTGCCTCCTGCTTCCGATGCCTGTACCATATTCTCTGTGAGTCAGTTTTGACTCCTGTCCACCTCTCAGGTCCTACCGCTAGCCTATCCCAGAATCCAGTGCCTGTTCACCATTGCTGTCACTGTGGATGGAGGATGACTCTGTCAGCTCCCTTCTGGCAGGGCTTTAGTTTCTATCCCAACTCATATCTTCAGGCTGTGTCCTAAGGTCATCTGGGTTAGCTCTTTAGTTCTTAAACCAGATCATGTGACTCCTAGGTATAGAACTTTCTAGTACCCCCCTTGCTTAGGGAAAAAGCCAGAGGTCCAGCCTTAATTTATTTTGTTTCTGACATTATTTCCAAAAACTTTGCCCTTCCAAAACTTTCTTCATTAACTTAGTACTTTCAGGTGATGGTTTTAATTTCTCTTCTCTGGTGGGCTTTTGCAGGCTGGCCCAGTTGGTACTAATCCTTTTTTTTTTGAAAGAATGATTTATTTTATGAATGTGAGTACACTGTCACTACCTTCAGACACACCAGAAGAGGACATCAATCCCATTACAGATGGTTGTGAGCCACCATGTGGGTGCTGGGAATTGAAATCAGGACCTCTGGAAGAACAGTCAGTGCTCTTAACCACTGAGCCATCTCTCTAGCCCTGGTGCTAATCCTTTTGTTCCTGCTTTTGCCATCTGCTCACCCAGTGGGAGCATCTTCTCTATTAACTCCACAACTTGTGTATTAATAATGCCCTCATCCACTCCAGAGTGGAAGCTAGGGAGTTCAGAGCTCGACATTGGTCTCACTCAGTTCCAGGTCTGTTCTCAGGACCTGGCACAGAGTTGGAAGAGATGCTCACTGTCAGGCTGGACAAAGGACAGGCTGCACTTGGCAGCCAGGGCCTCCTTGAACTCTGCACTCTGACACCTTCTCGTGTTCATGCCAGTCCTGGAGTTGAGTAAGGTCGTTTCTCATCACAAATGCCCCATGTGTGTTGAATACTGTCTAGAACCTTGAAGAGAAGTCTGGGATGATCTGTGATTGTGGACAACTTCTGCATATGGATTTTCTAATGTATTTACTTGTTAGAATGTATGTTTGTGGACACTTATGCCAAGGCATGTGCATGGAGATCATAGCACAACCCGTGTAGCACCATCTAGATGCCTTGGGACCTCCAGAACTTCTTGGGACTTGGTTGTCTGGCTGTTATGGATTCATGCCCATGAAGGACCCTTCCTCTTATTAGGGTCACACACATAGACACGGATGGGTGGATTTTGTGTCCTCCAAGGGAAGTGGGTACTTGATCCACCTCAGCACCAGTGGATAATCCATCCTTGGGAGTATCTGATGATTCAGTTGCTCTGGATGTCCACGGGGGTTGGTTTCAGGAGGGCTGCCAGAATCCAGATACTCAGGTTCCTCGTGTATAAAATGGTAGCACTTAAAACATATTTCCCCACATGCTTTAAATTTATTTATTAAAAATTATTTTATAAGGAGTAGGGGTATCTCTGGCTGTCCTGGAACTTGCTCTGTAGACCAGGCTGGCCTCGAAATCACAGAGATCTTCCTGCCCTCTTTGCTTCCTGAGTTCTGGGATTAAAGGTGAACACCACCATGCCTGGCCCTGGGGGACATAGTTTTAATGCAAGGACTCAGGAGGCCAATGGAGGAGGACCTCTGTGAGTTCAAGGCTAGCCTAATATGCATATTGAGTTCCAGACCAGCTAGGGCTACCGAGTGAGATCCTCTCAAAAAGCATTAGTGTACATTAATTGAAAACAAAAGAATGCTTTTCATTGTGACATTTTCATATGTGTAGACAAAGTACTTTGATCATATCATCTCTCGGTGACATAGAGTCTTGAACACAACGTGAGTGCTGTGGAAATAGCTGTCGTGCTGATTTGTTTAGTGGCTAATGATAAGAAAAAAATGACATGTTCATGGGCCCGGGAGATGACTCAGTGGGGAAAGGTGCTTGCCACCAATCCTAACAAGCCGAGTTTAATCACCAGGACCCACGGGGTGGAAGGAATAAATGGGATTTCAGACGACCGTGGCTGTCCTTCGACCCAGGTGCATGCCACGGCATGCCCAGTGCCTACCCCTTGCACTAAATAAAATGTAATAATAATGAAAAAGACACCTTTAGTAAAGAGACATTTTATTCCTGGATATTTTGCCCAAGATTGGCTAAATCGTAAGATGCACACCCCAGGATGCAGGCTCGCTCTGCTGCCCTGAGTGGAATCTGAAGCTATTGGCCTTTTCCACATTCTAATTTCCTTTCATCCCCACAGAAGTTCTTTGGTTCATTAGCAGTCATGTGGTGTCCTGTATTCTGTGTTGGTTTTAGAATTCTGTTGCTCTCTAATGCACTTACCCGTGATGTGCCTGTGGGGTCTTCAGTGATAGAGGAGAAGGGCAGCATTCTCTACCATGCCCACCATTCAGTAGGTGACAGGAAGCCTGCCCTGGAGCTCGCCAAGGGTGAGACTGAGCTCTCAGAGGTGGATTTGCTGAGGAGTCGGGACGGGAGTCCTGCTCCAGGTTCCCACCATGCAGCTGTCTGAGGCTTTTATAATTAACGCTAATGGTTGAGCCGTCATGGCTTGTTTAAATTACCCCAAGAGGAACATCAGGTCTATTAAAGAAACCCGAGTGTAGCTGCCCACCTGCTCTATTCAGGGACATGCATCTTTTGTGGGAATTCTTCTGGGTAATTAAGAGGGTCTGAAAAGCTGGTTTTATAGTCATTGATTGAACTGCAGATAACAATGAAGTCAAATAATTTTTTTTTAAAAGCTGTTTCCATCTTCATAAGCATATGAGGAATTTGAATTAGAAAGAGTTCTCCACGTGCTGCTTGGCATCTGGGGTGAGGGCTCTAGACAGGCTCCCACTCTGGGTGTCTGGAGAGCAAGACTCTGGTGGTGTGCAGGGCTATCTGTATCCCCGTCTTGGTTTGAGCCCACACGGGAGCTGCAAAGAGCTGCGCCCGCCTCCTCTGCAGACTCAGAAGCTGCATGAACACAAGACTGTGTGTCACAGCCAGAGCAGCTCTGGTCTGAGGATGTGGGTCTCAGGTGCAGGTTTTGCCACCAGCTTGGATGTCTGTGGCTGTAAAGAACGGGTACAGTTTGCTTGCGTGTGCAGGGGCTCTGCCCGGTGCTGGCGTGGCAAAGTGACAGGGAGGCCCCAGTTTATGAGGTCATGTATCATGTTTTACAGCACCGTGGGCACTCAGAGGATGCAGATGCAGAAAGGAAGACAGGCAGGATGCTGTCCCAGGCATGGGGGGTGGCTCGCACAAAGGTACAGAGGGTGTAGCTAACAACAGCAGTAAGTGTAGTCAGCAAGGGTCAGGCTTTGGAAGATATTATTCTTTATGGAATAACATCTAGAGTTTGGAATTTGTCCAGTGAGTCCTGGGTGGCACTGTAAAGGTTTTTAAAATGAGAGCATGTTTTAGCTTTAAACTCAACATACAGAGAGACATATACATATGCACGGACATACAGACACACATGCACACACACAGACACATACATATGTACACACACAGACACACACATGTTCCTATGTGACCAGTTCCAGGGGGACAGTGAATGGCACTCACACGTGTCACATCACACAGCTGTGAGCAAGAAGCACAGGACATTTATCTCTTTCCACCCAACCTCCTCCCCAACCCTCCACTACCATTCTGTCTCCTTTCTCTCCAAATCTGACTGCTTGCAGAAGCTAAACCTAAGAGGCATAGGTGTGATTTGACTTAGGAAGAATCTTCACCAAAGCACTGAGAGGCACACCCGGGGCTTCGAGTGTTTATGTGCTTGTGACTAGCTAGATTCACTGAGTGTAATGCCCCAAGGGGCTCCTGCATACAGCATGTGTCAGAATTTCCATTCTGTTTGTTTGATGTGTGTGTATCTGTTCATGAACATGTGCTTCTCTCTCTCTCTCTCTCTCTCTCTCTCTCTCTCTCTCTCTCTCTCTCTCTCTGTGTGTGTGTGTGTGTGTGTGTGTAGGCTAGAGGCCAACACTGAGTGTCTTTTGAAGTCACTCTCTACCTTGTTTTTTGAGACCAAGTCACCAACTCAGCGGCTGGCCAGCAAGCCTTAGATCCAGTCCTAGACCCACCTGTTTCCACCTCCCGGCAGTGTGATTACAGATGTGTGTTGCTAAGTCTGGTTCTTTATGTGGGGTTAGAGAACTGAACTCACATCCTTGTGCCTATGTGGCAGAAACTTTACCCACTGGGCATCTCCCTAGCCCCAGTATTTCCAGTTTGATCAAGGGTAAGTAATACCTAGCATGTGTATGGATCGTGTTTTGTCTACCGACTGATGGTCTGATGGCTGCTGGGAATGTCACTGCTGTGAAGAGCTGTGCTTCCAGTTTCTCTCCATACACACATACCCAGCAGCGGAGCTTTCTTGAAGACACACCATACTGTTTCCCACGCGGCTGTGTGGGTCGAAGCCAACACTCTCATCTGTCACATCCAACACCAGGTGCATGGGAGGCATCTTAACATCAAAGTGGCCATCATCTGCCCTGGGATCAAAGGAGACTGAACAAGACAAAAATTACTATCGGGCCAAGGCACTGTGATTTAGGGATTTCTTGTTACCCGCAGAAGCTAGTCTATCCTGATGGGTCTGAGGAAGTTGGAAAGGACTGTAAGTGCAAAGATGGGTTAGGACGAAATGATGGCACTTTGGGCCAGATCACAGGCTTCCTGTCTCAGTGTAAAGAGCCCTCGGGGTGGCAGTGCGGTCTCTAGGCTGGGGATGGGCTGCCTTCTCCCGTAGATGATTCTCTTGCCGGAGAGTTAATTACTGTGCTCTAATGAGTGGATTTTGCAGGTGGTGCTCGGGCTTGATTGCCCACAGCTGCCCTGGGAGGGGCAGAGCTGCCCAGAGCTTGCGAGCATCGTAGCTCTGCGTGCGGTTGATGGCCTTGGTTCTCCAGTCTCATCAGACCCAAGCCTAGATAAACTTAGGAGACGGCCCCAGACTCTGCGGACCTCATTAGACTTCCAAAGCACAAGAGTCAGTTTTAGTGGTTACTCCTAGTTTTGATTTGACTCCAGAAATGTCTTTTTAATATCAGAGAATTTCCAAGGCTTTCTTTCATGTGGCTCCAAGTCATACACTTAAAACTGTTTTGGTCACTCGGTAGCCTTTTGTTACGACAATATTTTCATTTTAAGCTTAAGTTTTCAATAAAGAAAAATTTAAATTTATATAAAAGCAGACGTCATGGCGCCATCAGTCCTGGAGAGGATCAAGCTATGTTCTCTTGGAGTCTTCTGCTGAAGTCTCAAACTCATACCCCACATTGTGACCATATGTGGTAATAGGTCTTGAATGAGGTAATCAGGTTAAAAATGAGGTCATCACAGTGACTTCACCCAATTCACCTGATGTCTTTATAATAAGAGAACATTGGAATACAAACCTCACAGAAGCACAGTCATGTAAATACACAGGAAGAAAGGACCATGCACACATTGAAGAGAGGTACCATATACGCCCAAGCGAGGGGAGGGAGCATGTGTACATTGGGAGAGGGGACTGTGTGCACACTCAGGAGAGAGGCTATGTGTACATTGAGGAGAGGAGGAATATGCACAGCGGAGAGGGGATCATATGCAGAGGAGAAGGGATCATATGCACACTGAGGAGAAGGGCCATGAGCACCCACAGGGGAGGGGACCAAGTGCATGTAGGGAGGGAGAGAGACACTCTGGTGGGAACTAATCTACTCCCATGTCTCTTCTGAGCATGGAGCCTCTGCACATGACCTAATTACTCATGTAAGGATTCCATTACTTCAAAGCTTCTAAGTTAGGTCCCAACTTTTCAGTGTCTTGGGAAGAAGCCATATCCAAGTCATAGCCAGCAAGAAAGAGAGGGAATGACAACTGTGGCCTCAGATATTTCCCCAAAGTGAAGCCAAACATGTCCTGTGGACCCGGATCCATACCACCTTTAAGCTGGGCCCAGGAGGAGTCAAAACAAGCATCATTCTTACACAACCAGGAAGTGGAGGATGAGAAATCACAGTGGAAAGTGGTCCACGTGCTTACCGTTGGATCCAGCCAGGACTCCTTGAAATATCAGATCCCCATCTGTATTCAAAGCTATCCTTCTCTCAAAAACATGCTGAGTGAAGGAAGCCAGACACGAAAGACTACATATTGTACAATTCCGTTTATAGAACATTTCTAGAAAATGACTAAATATAGGCCCAGAAGGCAGAGGAGAAAGCGGCTGCTTAGGTCTGGAGCTATACATGGGGGTTGGCTGGAGACAGGCATGTGGGAGCGCTGGGGTGCCACGTGTTCTGAGTCATTGTGCAAAGCCTGAGAAACAAATGCATTCATGGGAATGGTCTCCTCTTACAGTGAGGATCGCCGGTGTATAAGCTGTTTGTTCATAAAGTTGTGTCTTAGGGTTTCTATTGCTATGATCGAAACACATGGACCAGAGCAACTTGGGGAGGAAAGGGTTTACTTTAGCACGTAGCTTGTAGTCCATCACTCAGGGAAGTCAGAGCTGGAACTCAAGGCAGGAACCCAGAGGCAGGAGCTGATGCAGAGGCCATGGAGGAATACTGCTTACTGGCTTGCTCCTCATGGCTTGCTCAACCTGCTCTCTTGTAGCACCCAGGACCACCTGACTTTGAGCTGGATGGGGAGAACCAAACATCTTTGGAAGGGGAGCTGGTGAATTCAATCCGGGGGTGTATGAAGAAGGTGAAGAAGCTTGTCTTGCACGAAAATGTTAGGAACTTGTATTAGTCAGGGTTCTTTAGAGTAATGGAACTTATAGAATGAATCTCTCTCCTTCTGTCTCGTGTGTGTGTGTGCGTGTGCGTGTGCGTGTGTGTGTGTGTGTGTGTGTGTGTGTATGAGGTATATGTGTGTGTGTGAAGTCGATTTATTAGAATGGCTTACAGGCTGTGTTACAGCTAATCCAACAATGGCTGCCTATGAATTGAAGATCCAAGAGTCCAGTAGCTGTTTAGTCCATAAGGCTGGATGTCTCAGTCGGTCCGGAAGCTGTAGGCTCTAAAGCCGGTGAAGGAGTGGACCTGCTAGCAAGGTGAGGGCAAGCAGGCAAAGAGTCTTCCTTCCATATCCTTTTAGCAGAAGGTGTGGCCCAGGTCAGAGGTGGGGCTTTCTGAATCTGGATTAAAGGTGTGTCTTTGCACATCAAAGATCCAGGTTAGAAATTGATCTTCCTAGTTCAAATTAAGCAAAAATCCCTCTTTGGGATTAATTGTTTGGGTTTTTGTTAATTCCAGATATAGTCAAGTTGACAACTAAGATAGCCATCACAGAACCTGCATGGTACCCAGCAGTTCTCAGTGCTGTTTGTCCCATCTCCCTAACTGGCCAGAGTTTTAAAACAAAACTGACCAGGATTCGAACTGAACTGGTTACTGTGTTAACATTCTGGCTGTTACTGTGTTTCTGACTTCTTTGAAAATGAAGGATGGTCTAATTCTATAATTCCCTTTTCAGTCCTCAGCTAGCAACACTTCTGTAAAGAGGTGCCTGGCTCCTGGTTTGTGGTCACACAGTGAGACCATCCATGGGGATTCTTAGCAGTCGTAAAGATGAACAACTGTGCTTCTCCCTTTACCACCCCATGTCTACTGCTGTACAGAGTCCCGAATCTGGGTAATTCATAAAAAAGAGAGGTTTATTTCAGATGTTAGTCCCGTAGGCAGGAAATCCAAGGTTATAGGTATCAGCAGTTGTCTTGGGAGATATCAGTCTCTGGTGGATGGTGGGAGGGAAGGAAGGGGTGTGTGGGAAAGAGAAAGGGAAGCAAGTTCCCAGGATAGCCCACGAATCCCAGTGAAAAAAGCACCATCCACTCACGATCCTTACTAGATCCCACACTGCTGCACCAAAGGAAAAAAACCAGCTTCACACCACAGCCCTCATGCCCTTCTAGAGGTAGTCATTCATTCTTCATCTGCCATTTTGAACTCAGGGGCTTGAACATGTTCGATAGGGTCAAGCTGAGGCAAGGATTACTTTTGAGTCAAAACTTTTGGCCTTGGCAGGCTGTTGTAGAGGCTTCTACTTGGTTCTTGAGACTTTTGACATACCTCCAGCCATTTTATTTTTATAACTTCCTTGCCTTTTGAAAAGGAACTCACTTATTTTTCCACACCCCTCCTGCCAGCTTGTTAGGAAAGCTTCCTTGATTGTTTCTAATGCTAAGATACTGATGTTGTCTTGTCAGAATCCAAGGGTTACAGAGTCTCTTTAAAGTTGCTACTTTTTATCATTCACTGGATGATACAAGGGCTTGGAGACACCAGTAGGCTCAGAAAGCTTTGCAGATCTTTGTGGCAGACTAGACTTGAAAATCCTGTAGGAGGCATTGCATGTGTGGGAGGCATTGAGGAAGCTAGCTGGATGCTGTGGATGAGACGTGGTCCAAAGCTCCTGACTGAGTAATGATCACTGTGACACTCTTGACTGTGTTAAGACGAAATAAATTTCATTTTGACTGTGTTAAATGAATTTGGCCCAAACCTGTTTAGTGATAAAACCTGGCACAAGGTAACCTTTGTTCATAGTGAACCAGGATACAGTTTGACAGGTAAACTAATGGTTACTCTGATAACGAAGCAGCTGACCCCCAGCCAATCATAGCAGCTCCTCAGCCAATCATAACAGCAGGCCCTTCCATCAATCCTAACAGCCAACCATTCAACCAATCATAACAGCAGGCCCAGCCAATCGGAGGCAAGAGACTGCCAAGTCATGCTCATGTAAGGCAAATGCCTAGCTGTGCTCATCAGGTGGCCTCTGTGTTAGAGCCTGTGCTTTTCTTCACCACATATTGTGTGTCACATTCTGAGCCACCCTGGGTCAAGAGTGCTCTTCTGGCCCTTGGTTCTCGGGTTCGTATTTTGAAGAACATGCTCCTAATTCTGCCCTTCCGTCCATCGGATGTGGTTGCCTGTGGTGATGTGGTATTTTCAGTGTAAAGGTCCCATCCGGGTGGGCTGAAGGCATGCCCTTTTATGAGTTGCTCCATCACTCGGCAGTGGAAATAATCACGCAGCCAGGCCTGGCAAGAGGCACATGTGAGATTCTCAGCTCCAGTCTCATAGGCATCTACTTTTTCCCAGGTGAGGGGCCCTTCCCCATGCCCTGCACTTTGTGGAAGGCCAATCAAGATCATATCTCTGTTTAGACTGCCCGAACCCTTGGACAGGTGAGAAAATGTTGAAGAGAAACTTCTAGACCCCTGCTCCAAATCCTACTGCCCAGAGGTACCATAGCCAGGGCTAAGCACAGGTTCTGCTGCTAAAAGAAGAGGGTGAGAAAGTCGATTCTAGGTCATCAGGGATAGCCATGATGAGAGCCTCACTGACAGCACCCTGACAGACAGGCTTGTTATAGAAGACAGACTCCAAGGGAGCATCAGTCCTACTGACCTTGTGTTTGTGGGGTGAGCTGCTGCACACTTTTTAAAGCTTATTGTTTTAAAAATCCTTTGGATTTACAAGAAGGGGCAAGGAAATGTTAAGGAAAGTCCTAAATGCCCTTCATTTTGCACCCCTCAGTGTAGGCATATATCCTGTGACTTCACCCCGTTCTCTTACAGTGCTGGTGTATGTACCACACACTTTCACCCATTTCCCCATCATTGTTATCATTTACCACAGGCCGTCACCTGGTTCTTCCTGGAAAAGGTATCGTGTGAAAGTGAAACCAGGAAATCGATATTGGTAAAGCTAAGAACTTACATGTCGCCAGTCATATACTAATCTATGCTTTCGTGTGTGTGTGTGTGTGTGTATACATGCATGTGCGTGCATGCATGGGTGCATGCATATATTTCAGGCTGAACTTCATGGAGCCATTTAACTATGCTACCACCAAAGGACTTTCTCATGCTCTCCCTCACAGCCACATTCTTGTTTTTCCACCATTCATAACTCCTTGTGATCACTGTTCTCTAGATCTATGCTTCTTGTGAATGGCTTACATAACCAGAACCTTACAGTAAGGACCATTCCAGATTGGCTTTTATCACATGGAATCATTTCTTTGGGGTTTAGGGTCCACTCAAGTTTCTGTGTCTATCAGTAGTCACTGCTCGTTTTGTTGCTGAGTGTTCCATGGTATGGTTCTGCCATGTTGGTTTGATTACTTATTAAAGAACATTCAGGTAGCTTCCATTTGGAATGGTTATGAACACAGCATCTGTGACCCTGATAATGGACAAGGTTCTGGGTATAACTGAGTTTAATTTTTTATTTTAAATTTACAATTCTATTTTATGTGCACATGGGTATTTTGCTTGCTTGTGTGTCTGTGCCTGGTGCCAGCAGAAACCAGAAGAGACATGAGATCTCCTGGAAACTGAGCTATAGGCGGTTGTGAGCTACCACATGGGTGCTGGGAATTGAACCTGGGGCCTCAGGAAGAGCAGCCAGTGCTCGTAATGCTTGAACCACATTTTAGCCCCAGAAAGAGTTTTATCCCTCTGGAATTCATCATCTGCAGTTGCTGCCCTACACTGTGAAGATACTTTTAATTAAAAATGAAGGGCCAGGCTCGTCTCCAGATTCTGCATTGGTTCCCACTCCCACCGGTGCTGCGCAGATGACCTCAGCAGCATCTGAAGTCCTCACTGTTCTAATATGAGCCATTCTTGTACGCAAGCTTTGATATCCCATGGGGCTTTTACTTTGTGTTTTTCTAATGGCTAATATTGTTGGGTGACTTTTAATGAGTTCATTCTGTACCCATGTCCCTTTCTAGATGAAATGTGTGAACTTTCCCCTAGAATTTTATTTTCTAATTAGGTTGCCAGGAGATTTAAGAAAAATGGTTTGGGTTTTTTTTTTTTGAAAGTTCTTCATCTCTTCTGCACACAAGCTCATCGGTGGATGTGCGATTTGCCAAGTGTCTCCACTGCTGTAATCTGCTTAAGTTAAACTTGGCAGAGTGAAGGGTTTTAATTCTGATGGGACACATTTTTATCATTCTCCCGTTTTAGATTTTATACACACTGTATTTGTGCTGTGGCTGACAACTGCACTTAATCACAGCGCTCACAGTCCTCCCCTGGGTCTTTTCTAGAAGTTTATTGTTATATATTTATGGGTTTAAGCCTATGATCTATTCTGAGTTTTTTTGTTTGTTATAAAGTGTGAGATTCGCTTACTATTTTCTCTCTCCTCTCCACCACCCCCTTTCTCTCTGTTCTTTCTTTGCATCTCTGGGTTCCCAGCACCGAGTTACCCATGGCTCCAGACACATAGGCAGCAGAGGATGGTCTTGTTAGACACTGAAGGAAGGAGAGGCCTTCTTGGTCCTGGAAAGACTTGATGCTGTAGTGTAGAGGAATACCAGGACAGGGAAGCGGGGGAGGCTTGATTGGGGAAGGGGAGATGGCTTATGAGATTTTCGGGGGAGAGGGGAAACAGGAAAGGGGACAACCTTTAAAATGTAAATAAAGAATATATCTAATAAAAAAAGAAAAGATTCTCTTCTCTTTAGATTTACTTTTGCTTTTTGTAAAGAATGATTTGGTCACATTTATTTGAGTTATTTTTCACAGTCTTTGCTACTATGTCTTTGTTGTACACCTCTATCAGGCAAGATGATTTCCTTCTCTAGAAAGACAAATACATTTTCAAAATTATTTAGCTAGTCTATAGCTTTCCTAGTAAAACTACAATAAGTCTGTCTGCATCTACAAAAATCTTCAGAACATTTGACAGGACTCTTGAAACTTGGAAGTAATTTTAGGCAGAGCTGACATTTTATCCAGTTTGGTTTTCAATCCATGAACATGGTATTCCTCTTCATAGCATTTGTTTAGGACTTGTATTTATTTTAGCATTGCCTTGATTTTAGCTTGTACATACTGTGAATGTTTTGTTAATATTTGTTCAAACCCATCTCATTACTATTTTGGAGGAAAATGTAAGTGCTAATTGCTATCTTAATTTTTACTTTGCTTTTTGTTGTCTGACAGCATTTAGACAGGTGTTGATTTTTACATGCTGTCTGTGTGCTTTTGCTGATTTAACTGCGTGTTTCCTCTGAGCCACACATGATACATTCAGCATATCGTCATGTTGCTTTATTTGCATGTGTGTTAAAGTTTCCATGGACATTTCCCCTTTGACATGTAGATTATTTAGAAGTTTTTGTTGGTTAATTTATGAGTGTTTAGGGATTTCCCCTCCAGTTATTGATTTCTGTGTGATTTCAATTGTTTTGAATTCACTCATGTTTGTCTAGTTGGATATTCTAAGAACCATTAAAATTGTGTCAAAAATGTGTTTAGATGCTCCTCATTTATGGTGGGTGTGTGGCCAGATGCACCTAGTTAGTGTGATGACACTGCCAGCCAAGAGTACACTTCATTACCTACCCATCTAGACCACTGCAGAGTGTGGGGCGGCACGGCCGGAAGCCCCCACTTCCTAGCCAGTGTCCCATGGACCAGAACAAGGAAACAAAGTGCAGTTTCTACCAAGTGTGCACTGTAAGGAGCCAGGACATCATTGTTCTGTGGCTTGTGGGTAGAATCTTCCGAGAGGGTCAGTTGGATCCTCCAGATTTGGTGCTGTTTCTGGCTTTTGTATCCATGCTGGTTTTCTGTCTAGTAGTAGTCTTATTGATTATTGGGAGAGGAGTATAGAAGGTCTCTGTTTTTCCTCTGCCAGGGGCAGGGCTTATTTTAGTGAACCAGAAAGTGAACACTGAGAGTTTCTGCATCTTGATAGCCTTGTGTGATATATGTTCTTGTCATTATGTGGTATATGTTCTTATCTTCATTAATTTCTTTGATTCTGATAGTACTTTATCTGATCTCCAAGGCCGCCTCTTTGCTCTCTTATGATTAATCTCTGTATGGCATGTCTTCCCCACTTCTTTACTTTTAGACTAGATTGGATACGGTGAGGTTGTTATGACTTGGATTCCATCCTTTTACTTTCAATTTTTTACTTGCATGGTTGGTTTTTTGTAGGCAGTGTATGTAGGGATATACTTATCTGACAAGTTTTTTGTTTAATATCACTAGAATATTGATATTTAAAATGGCTGTTGACATGTTAAAGCTTAAGTGTAGCTCATGTTTGTGTGTATGTGTGTATGTATGTTTGTGTGTGTGTGTGTGTGTGTGTGTGTGTGTGTATGCTTTATTTTGTTTCTCTTTCATCCATTTCTTTTTCCCTGTCTTCCTATGGCTTACCTCAGCATATCTTACAGTCTCCCATATTGCTGTAGTCCCCAGTGTGCTTGCATATACATGTTTGTGTAATTTTCTTTGTGACTATTTGGGTTTTATCACAGCCTGGTGGTGGTGTATTTTCATGCTTTGTGCAGAGTACAGAAGACTTCTGTCTTATTTCCATGGAGTCCTTGTTAATTACTTCTCTCAATATTGTGGCCAAATACCTGACAAGGTACAACTTAAGCAGAGAAGGTTTTGTTTTGGCTCATGCTTTTATGGGCTTCAGTCCATTATAGTGGGGAAGGCACAGCAGTATCTGGTCATGGTGGGAGCCAGCCATCGGGATTCTCCCTTGCTCACAGATCTGCACAATAGGAAGCTGAGAATAGGTAGCAATCAGGGCTTGGCTATAAAACTTCAAGACTCCCCCAATGACTTACTTCCTCCAGCAGGGCTCCATCATCTAGACCTAGAAGTTTTACCACCTTCTAAAACTGCTACCAGCTGGGGACCAAGTGGCCAAACCCATTTCACTTTTAGTTCATAATGTTTCACCCCTGACTCCATGAATTCATGACCATCTCATAATGCAAAATGCATTCAGTTCAGTTCAAAAGTCTCCATACCTCTGTAGCTCCAACACTGGCCAAAGGTGCATAGTAGAGCCTGTTCTGGTACTCAAGGTAATCTCTCAACAGTGAGCTCCAGTTCTCTTAAAAAATGAGTTACATATTTCCATTGTACATTGCTACAGACTAAACCCCTTTTTCTCCTTTTTCTCTACATATCATTCCCAAAGAGAAGAACTGAGGCACAGAAAGGAAAGGCTGGGACCAATCAAGACTGAACTAAGCAAAGTGTATTTTCCTGGGTTTCTATTGTTGGGATGAAATACCATAACCAAAAGCAACTTGGGGAGTTCTGGGTTTATTTCAGCTTAAAACTCTCAGGTCACATGTCCTCACTGGGAAGTAAGAGCAAGAGCCCAAGGCAGACACCTGGAGGCAGGAACTGAATCAGAAGCCCTGGAGGTGTGCTGCTTACCTCCTTGCTTTCCATTGCTTACTCTTCTTGCTTTCTTGTACAGCTCAGGTCTACTTGCCCAAGAATGACACCAGCCATGGTGTATGTCCCACCCACATCTGCCATTAATCAAGGAAATCGCCATTGGCTTGCTCACAGGCTCATGGGTACTTTTTCTTAAGTGAGTTTACATCTTCCCAATTGACTTTAGTTTGTGTCAAGCTAACAGAAAACGAAGACACAGAGCATATACCATACTCTATAGTACCATGCCTAACATCAGGTGCTCTTGGAGGCATGGTCTGTTCTGCAGCACATAGAGCCCCTTTTAATTATAATGGTACTAATCTCATCGACACTTATAAACCCTCTTGTAGTAATTACCTTATACGACACTTGAAACCCAGACTCCTTTCTTCTCAAACTGAACATTTTCCAGATCTTTCTGTTTTACTTACTCGACATAAATCTGGCAAAGGGCCGTGAGCAGTAATCATGACACAGCCTGGATGGTATTCCGTATTTAATTCTCTTCTACCAAACAACTGACTCCACTCCTTTCGAGTCCAGTTCAAGTCCCATAGGAGTTCCCATTCCCTCGGAAGCCTCATGAGCCTGACCTCCATTGTCTGTTTGCTGTTGGCATTTGGACTTCTGTGCCACAATGGCCCCTTAAGCTCTGTTCACAGCGCTCTAGAGCTTCTCAAGTCGCGGTTCCAAACTCTTCCTTCTGCTTATCTGCTCAGAGACCTGCAAATAGTCAGGGCGCTACAGCAGAGACTCCAACTCTCAGTGCTGCCATTTATCCTTATTACTACACTAGAAAATACCTCCATGATGATTACTATTCAGATTTAGAATTTTTAATGCCTGGTAGGCTGTTTCAGGAGTTCATTAATTTTTTTAATGTTTTTTAGGTATTTTATTTATTTATTTTATTGATTGGATTTTTTATTTATATTTTAAATATTTTCCCCTTTCCAGGTCTTCCCTTTAGAAAGCCCCTATCCCATCCCCCTTCCCTTGCCTCTATGAGGATGCTCCCCCACCCACCCACCCACTCACTCACTCACTCACTCCTGTCTTCTTGTACCAGAATTCCCCTACACTGGGCATTGAACACCCTCAGTCCCACGGGCCTCTCCTCCCACTGATGTCCAACAAGGCCATCCTCTGCCACATATGTGGCCAACACCATGGGTCACTCCATGTGTACTCTTTGGTTGGTGGTCCAGTCCCTGGAAATGTAAGGAGTATATTGAATGAGCTTTCAATATTTATCTTTGCCTTTGCTTCGGTTTTCTTCTTTAAGCATTTTCACAATTATTAGTTCTTCTTGGCCTCAGCCAACCTCAATAGTTGTCAATTTCTATAGGGAAGAAAGGGAAAAATTATGCACTGTATGTGTATGTGCATGCCTGTGTCTGACTTTCTGTCTGTCTGTCACTGGAGATTGGCCCTAGCGTCTATCACACATGCCAGGCAGGTTCTTTAACACTAGGTAGCATCTCTAGCTCTCTTGACTTTTTATTTTGAGACAGGTTCTCACTAAGTTGCCCAAGCTGGCCTTGAACTTGTGACCCTCTCACCTAAGCCAGCCTAGATGCAGAGGTCACAGGGCAGCACCATTCTTTCAGCCTTAGAACTATTTCTTTCCTTCCTTAGTTTCAGCTTCCTGAGCTTGGCTGCCTTCTCTCTGTATCTCCTGGTCTCACCTGATCTGTTTATTTGCTCATGTGTTCCTTTGGGTTGCTTAAAATTAGAAATTTCATTACTAATAAAAACATTGCTAATTCCTCCCTGAGTTCTGTCACCTAGTTCCTGAGCATTTCTAATTTGGATTACACGCTCATTTCCACGTCTTTTCTTTGTTTCTCCTTTCATTTTAATTTTGGATCGCAGGTGACCTTTGGACCTGTTCAGTGAGCATGTGTTTTGAACATTCTCTCTCTGTCTGCTCATAACTTCCTCTTCGATATTTTTTTTTGTAGTATTCTTACATGGTATGTGATCTCGGTCTCTTTACTGATTTTTTTTCCTTTTCTTTCTCAAATGAAATAAATTCCCTTCCGCTTTATTTCTCAGGAGGCGTGGTTCATGGAACTTTCTTGTTTGTTTTCTGTATGGCATGGCTTCCTGAAAGGCCCTAACCCCTGGTTCCTTCTCCTACTTCTCTGTCTTCTGCAGCCTCTGACCTGATTAATTTTGGCATACCTCCAGCAGTGCCCATTTTCCCCTCTGAAGTCACCCTTCCAGTTCCCCCCATCTCACCTCCCTCCCTCTCTCACCTCTTTATCAGGCTTCCTCACAAATACCCATTCTTATTCCCGGGCATCCTAGGTCCCTGCTGCGCTCTGTGGATTGCTCTGCAGAAGCCCAGACCACACAGGTCCTGAGGACTGTGTGTTCCCACCTGGCTGCAATTCTAGGTGTGCGGGGAACGCTCAACAGCTTCCTGTAAGTGCTGCCTGAGTTGTTGCAGTGATTACCTTATGTAGATTTTGGGAGACTTGAGGACAGCACCACTGTTTCCTCAAATCCTGCAGGAGGCTTGTGCCCCAGGATGGTGTAGCTGAACACACAGCTTTTGGCAGCCAGCCCATGTTCTTATTTGTAGGCCTAACATGTGGACAGTTTGTGTCCAAGAACACACCATGAATGCTCGCTTAGAAGCAGAGTGATACGACCTACCCACTTCTGGAGGGCAAGCACCTTGGGAGCAAGGCCTATAGCATTCTTCTTTGTGTTCCAGAGAAGTGTGACTTTGACCCAAATGGAGGGATGGAAGCCACATTTGGAGGCACAGAGTCCCGTGGACCTGAGGACACTGTGCCTCAGCCATGGGGTGCAGTAGGGCCCTGAGAGTTGTTTACTGTTGTTGACTGACTCCAGAACTTTCAGACATAGTTGAGGATGAATGGTGGTTAGGAAACCCAGGCATTATCTGTGCTCCTGGGTGATGGAGAATGGCTTCTTCAACTCGTTGGGTAGGTGAGGCTGCTTTAGCCTCGATGTGTGTACTGGCTCCCTTACTGGACCTCTGAGTAGCTATGCTTTGACTTCCCTTTAAAAGCGTTGCTCCTTGTCCTAGTCCATTTAGGGTTGCTGTAATGGTATGGCAGAGGCTGGATACTCTATAAGAAAATATGAAAGTTGTTTGGTCCTCAGTTCTGGGGGCCGGGGAGCGGGGGAGAGGAACATGGCACCAGGATCTGCTCTGCTTCTTGTGGGAGTCCCACGTGTGGGCATGTCAACTCACAGAGGAGAGGATACAATACATGTGGAAGACAGAGGGATATGGGGCTGCCTGCCGTCCTCTGTCCTGAGAAATAGCCCATTCCTCTGAGAGCTGATCCTGTCATACAAGGAAGAGGTTCTGGGTGGATCCTCCTTTCTAAGCCTGCTGGATTGGGGATCTGATTTCAGCACCAACTTGGTGGGAACAGTTCACATCCAAGGCTCTGGGTCTCTCACATGGACAGTGAGAAGAGTGGCGGGAGGCAGCGTCCCAGGGCTTGAGCAGCATGGCCTCTTTCACTGTGGTTCTGGAGGCGGCAAGGTTGATGGGGCCTCTGCACAATAGGGTGGCTTCTCGGGTTCTCACAAGGAGTGATAGAGATTTTATGAATCTGACCAGGAGACTCCCTGTAGTTAAGGATAGAAGGGCCAAAAGATTACAACGCTCCCTGTGGTGTAAAGAGATGGACTTAGGTGTGTTTTCCAGAATGTTCCCTGGTATATATGGATACCACGGTTGGAGTCAGTGTAGCACTTCCTCACATAGACTGAGTAGGGTGTGGGCATCTGCCAAGGAAATGCCAGCCGGCTCTTCTCCAGGAGGCGATAGGTGGGGGAGCCCCTCACCACCTGCCTGGGATCCAAGATGCCTGCATTTAACTTTATGCTGCCTGTATGATGTCCAGAGGGTTTGCCTCTTGTCTATTCTGTGGTTTCCTTTAAATGCCAGAGTCATACTCAACCCTTCCCATCATCTGCAAGCCCCAGATAACTCAGTGCTCACTGGCCAAGGGGCATGAAACACTGGGGACAGCTTTGTCAGCCACACACAAATGCACATAGCCTCGCATCCCTGTGGTTTTTACTTTATTCTTTGTCATTCTAGATTTTATATAACATCTTATTTAATATAAACTTATTCATGTAATTATACTGTCTTAACTACATAATATGTTAAAATGCATAAATCTGTTACATAATTACTGTTATTAAGATGATAATCTATTCTTTGTATTCCCAGTCTGTGTGTGTGTGTGTGTTTGCTGGGATTGGCCACAGAGACTTATATTTGTTAATTTAGGGCTTTCCATACATGTCTCACTCTGAGTCCCTCTCACTGTCAGTATTATCATTATTACTTGTAATAAAATCACTTTATTCTAATTAACTCATAAATAAGAAAAGTCACACAGATGGTTTAAAGAAGCCACTCCAATACCTGTCTAGTACCAGTCTCCACATCTTAGTGAGCTTCTACCAACAGAGTGGCTGTTCTGGGCAGGGACTGTTGGAGGGCAAGTTCAGAACTATTGCTTATGTTTCCTGTGTAGTCAGTTTGTTCTGCAACTTGTTATTTTAAAATGTCCTTGACATTCATCCTGGTATCTTACCATCAGCAGTTACAAGGACCAGAAAATGTCCCCCCGTATAAGGGAGGCTGAGAATGTATGGGTTTTTGATGCTGGCTGGGTAGCAGCCCTTGGAGAGGGTTGGATAGGAAAAACAGGACTAGGAACGTCTAGTCGCAGGGCTCTGCCTCCTCGGTCAGGTTTCATGAATGCACATCCCATTCCCAGTGATGGATGAGGCTCATTCTCAGGAGGCTAACACATCACCGGTGTGCTATGTTGATATCCTGTGACCCTCAGAGACTCCCCCAGGCTGCACCTCAGTCTCTCTTAACCACTGAGCAGGATGTCCAGGGCCCACTGCACCCTCACTGTGTAATCAATACCCCTGCTTGTCTTTTCATTTTATGATGAATTAACCCTGGGGCATATCATTTCCAAAGAGCTATAGGCTCAGTGACATAGATAAATTTTTAGTTAGGATTTTTTTTATGGCTTTACTTGAGGCATTTTAGAGACATCACAACTGGATACAGGAAGATTTCGATACAATAATGGCTCTTAAACAGAAAACCACAGACTCAGTAGGAATACAGGTGGCCATGGTTATAGCACAGTTAAGGCCATTAGGGCTGCAGGCTCTGCTCACACCTAAGGGAGGGAGGGAAGGAGGGAGGGAGGGAGGGAGGGAGGGAGGGAGGGAGGGAGAGGCTCCAGGGCTAAAGAAGTGGGGTTTAGATCACAGGCCATTGCCCAGTGTCACAGCAGGAGGAGCCCGGTGGTGCCAGAGCAGGGTTGATGGCCAAGGAGCTCAGTTCACCCAAAGGAAGGTAAAGGTAAGCATGACTCCCATGCAGTGACTCGCAGTGCTGGCTGTTGAGGGAGAGAAGAGACCGCTTGAGCTCAGGTGTACTCTTCTAGGAGTGGGCGCAAGGGCATCAGGGAAGCAGCAGCTGAAGGCAGGAACATCGTCTGACATGTGTGGAGGTGGTGTGGCTCAGAAGACACTGCTTCAGGGCACAGGGGAGGCGTGACTGAGTAGTCTTCAAGGGGACAGACCCTTCCCTCTGCTCTACCTGGTCTCCTGCAGTGCTTGTCCCAGCACATTACAGTGAGCACACCAAGCGCCTTGACCCCCACCCCCCGCACTTGGTCAGGAGGACACAGGCAGAAGATAAGGGACACAGTTCACAGACATAGTCAGTGAACAATGACATGCACTAAAGAACCACCACGACTCACTGTTCAAAGGGTCAGAAGTTCACGTTCATCCTCTGCTACCTAGCACGTTTGAGGCTAGCCTAGGCTCCATGAGACCCTCCCTCAAACAAGCAAACAACAACAAAACAAGGAGAGAATGTATCTGGACATGTTGCCACAGGCCTTAAACTCTGTTTCTCCGGAGACTGAGGCAAGAAGATTGCAAGCTTGACGGGTCCATGAAAATAAAATAGTAAAACAGGGGTTTCTTAGTGGTTTGGGGTTCAGTCTCCAGCTTCAAGAAAAAAAGGAGGGCAGGGAGGAAGAGAGAGATAAAGGGAGGGGGCAGGTCTCGAAGTGGGCAGATAATAGGAGGTATAAAAGGGGAACTAAGCACCCCACAGGGGTACCAGCTTCCACTGAACATGCATCGAGGGTTGGAATAGGAGGAATGGAAACACAAACCAGAAGTGTTGATACAGGAAAATCTCCCTAAGGAAAACACTGAGTCTACATGGAAAGTCTCAATTCAAGGCTTACATGGGGCTAGAGAGATGACTCCATGAGTAAGAAAGCTTGCTACTCTTGCAAAGGACCTGAGTTCGGTTCCCAGCACCTGTGTTGGGCAGCTCCAGGGAATCCAAATCCATCTGTTTTGGTCTTTGTGGGCACCCACATATGTGTTGCACCCACCCACACAGACATACACTTACAATACACATAGATAAAAACAGAATTAAAATGAAAATATATACCCTCTGGAAACATTCCTTTTTAAAAATAAGGATACCGTTGGCTAGGGTTCCGGGCAGAAAGATTGGATTATGTGTTTATAGAGGGCAGATTGGGTTCACACTCAGGCCAGCACTCCCAAAGCAAATGGCAGGGCTCAATGTCTTGGAGAAACTGAAATGTGAGCTAAAGGTTTCCTGGGCCGCCAACAGTCATCTGAGAGAAAAGAGGCCCAAGAGAATAATGCTCCCGCCGGGCGGTCCTTGGGGAAGCTGTGGCATGATGGTGTGTCAGACCCACCATGCCATCTGTAGATGGTTTCAGAACCCTAACAAGAATGTGCTCCAGCTAGCCAGCTCTCTTGACTCTGGCTGCATCATATCCACGGGTGCTTCCCACCAACAGTGCCACCGGAGAAAGCTGCCCAAGCCAGTCTGTGGTTAGCTTCATTTCCAAGCAATTTCCCCAGGGTTGCTGCTTCCCTGTAATGTGGGTGAACATCAGATAAGTACATGCATCTTCACACAGCAGCCATGCTGAGAAGGCTCCTGAGCAGACACTTCTGGTGGTTTTCCTAATGTTCAGAATCATTCAAACCCCATCAGGTGAAGACTCTGTTCTCCATGTAGTGTATTATAGTATTCCTCCTGTGAGACAGCAGATGAGGACTCATTGGTAGCTCGGAAGATGTAAAGCCAAGGGACAGAGCCTGGATTTGTTGTATTTAATGATTATGTGTGTGTGTGTGTGTGTGTGTGTGTGTGTGTGTGTGTGTGTGTGTGTGTGTGTGAGAGAGAGAAAGAGAGAGAGAGAGAGAGAGAGAGAGAGAGAGAGAGAGAGAGAGAGAGAGAGCATGTGTGTCACAGTGTGCATGTAGATATTAGAGGACAACTTGGGAAGTCCCGTCTCTTCTTCCACCATGTGGGTCTTGGGGCTTGAACTTGGGTTGTCAGTTTGGCAGCAGGCGCCATTGCCTGCTGAGCCATTCTGTGGACCCTGACCTGGCTTTCATCAGTGCAGCTCTTGACCCATTGAGTATGTAAGCAGTGCAACAGTGAGCAAAGTGGCGAGATGTGACCTTCTTGCTCGACAACCGCCATTTGGACGTGGCACAGGAAATGCCTTGTAATATGCAAATTGTATCTTGGACTAAAATTCATCTTCAGATTTTGTTTATTGC
This sequence comes from Tokudaia tokunoshimensis, assembly GCA_036184795.1. Taxonomy (NCBI): domain Eukaryota; kingdom Metazoa; phylum Chordata; class Mammalia; order Rodentia; family Muridae; genus Tokudaia; species Tokudaia tokunoshimensis. The sequence continues at coordinate 39,997,221 of BTHU01000001.1, forward strand.
TTTAGTAATTGCAGATCTGTCAAGGGAACACTTATCCGTGCTGACCATTGTGTGAAAGTTACTGAAAGCATTTTTGGTTCACAGAAGACAGAGGTGACAGAGGACTGCATGGGTCAAATAGCAGGGCACAGGACAAGATGGTGGAGATACTTTTGCAAAAGCTCTGCTATATATATTTTTAAAAGACAAAAACAAAGACAGAGATGAATATAGCAGACTACATATAAATACCATGTTTTATGACAAGTAGAAATAATAAAAATGGCAAGTGATGAAGGAAGAACAGAATTGACTTATTAAGGGCCCTCAAGGTGGTGACTTCAAAAGATGACCAAATCCAGGAGGCGACATTACTGGTGAAAATCTGACCACAGAAAGAAACAAAACCACAAGCCCTCTGAAGGGTTCACAGAACTGAACAATGAGATGAAGGGACAGGAAAGAGGGGTAGGGAGGGCAGAGAGGGAGGAGAGCTAAATATGATAGGGTACACAGGAAGATCGAGATGAAGGCCAGCATGTGTACACTAACAAGAAATTAATACGATAGCAAAAATAGCTATTAGAGGAGTGTACACACATATGCACGTGTGTGTGTGTGTGTGTGTGTGTACACACACACGGACCTCACAGTGAAATGCCCTGTAGATATAGCACAAATAAAGACTGTGGAGTCAGTTCAAAGAGCAAAGTGCTTGCTATGCAAGCCTGAGAAACCTGAATGGATTCCAGTGTGTAAAAGCTAGGCCTGGGGCTGGAGAGATGGCTCAGTGGTTAAGAGCACTGACTGCTCTTCCAGAGGTCCTGAATTCAATTCCCAGCAACTACATGGTGGCTCACAACCATCTATAATGGGATCCAATGCCCTCTTCTGGTGTGTCTGAAGACAGTGGCAGTGTACTCACATATTAAAAAAACAAAAACAAAAATAAAAACCAGGCATGGCTGTATATATCGGTAACTCTAGCACTGGACTGTGTGCAGACAAGGGGATCCTTGGAGTTCCAGGTTCGGTGTGAGGATCTGTCTCAAAAAATAGGATGGAGAGTGACAGAAGAAGACATCTGATGATGTTGGCATTGATCGCTGGTGTCCATAAGTGCACACATCCACACACCATATGCTGATTTGAATAAGAATTGAATAAGATTGAATAAGATTCCCTTGGCTCTTATATTTGAATGCTTGGTTCCTAGTTGGTGGACTGTTTTAGGAAGGATTGGGAGGTGTGGCCTTGTTGGAGGAGGTGTATCACTAGTGGCAGGGTTTCAAAAGTCCATGTGATGCCCAGTCTCTCTCTGCCTCTTATGTGGATCAGATGTAAGTGCTCAGCTACTACTCCTACACCAGGTCTGCCTGCTCCCATGCTTCCCACCACGATCGTCATAGACTCACCTTCTGAAACTGTATGCAAGATTCCAATTAAGTACTTTCTTTAATAAGTTGCCTTGGTCATAGTGTCTCTTCAGAGCAGTCAAAAAGTAGTTAAGACCTACCTATCCCATGTACATGCACACGAACGTACACACACACACACACACACACACACACACAGAGAGAGAGAGAGAGAGAGAGAGAGAGAGAGAGAGAGAGAGAGAGAGAGAGAGAGAGAGAGAGAGAGAGGAAATACAATAAACAGAGATTAAACCAAACTAGACCATTGCATCAATAAATTTGAGACAGTCTCTGATAGCCTAGGCCACCTAAACCCTAGGTTGACCTTGAACTCCTGACCATTTTCACCACTAGAGACCTGAAATTACAGTCCCATGTATGCTACTCTGCCTGGTTTATGCAACCTTAAAATATGGTTTTGTTCTTTATTAATATGATAAAAGATCTGGTATGCTTGGGACACATTTCTTTGTTCCCTTCCTTATATGTCTGGGAGTGGCTGTCACATTGTATTTTAATTAGCACATTTTTGTGCCTCCCTGCTTTGAGATTGAATCTGGGGTCTTGTGTGTACAAGGCCAGCACTCTACTAAATGAGCTACACCGCTATTCTCACATCAATAAATCTAAGTGAATTTAACTCGTCGATCACAGGCAGAGACTCTTAAGTAGTTCATCCAGTTCATCAACCCTCCACTTTGTAAATGAATTCTACCTAAATTAAAGTGATGCAGAAAGGCCGAGAATGGCGGCAGGGCTTACAACTGTGAAAACAAAGGCAGAACCATGCCAGAGGCGCCAGATTAAACAGCAGACACTAGGTGACAGCTCAACGTTCAATTTGCAGACACGATGTGGCGACTGCGCTACACATCACATGGACAGAATGCCTGCAAATGAACACCAGAGTCAAGGCAGGGAGGCTCAAGCATGTGCTAATTCCAGGACATGTGACAGCCACTCTGAGACATGTAAGGGGACAAAGAAATGTGTCCCAAGCATACCAGACTTTGTATCATGTTAACCGTGTTTCAAGGTTGCATAAGACATTTATGAAATCTGACATGTATTAGATTACAAAGACAACCTCAATAAGGCCCTTATCAGGAGAATAATATACACAATATTCTCCAGTCACAATGCAATAAAAATGAAAATTAATCATTTGGTAAGAAAAGAAAAAAAATGCCTTCCAGTGTAGAAAAATATAAGATTAAATTCTCCTCAGTATGTTCCTGGGTGAAAAAAAATCTACAAGCAATTTCCATAATTTCCAGAATATGGTGATAATGAAGATGTATCAATCCATAAGGATCTGAATAAAGTTGTAGTTATGGTCTCTATAGTAATGTAAACAAATGGATGCATTAAACATCTAATTCACAGTGTTAGAAAAAAACAGCAAGAGCCAACTGAAGCTGGGGTTTGGGAAAGGCTGGGAAGTAATGGAAGAGTTGAGAGGAAATTAGAAGCAGTAAGTGCCAAGTACTGACTAGCCTTGGAGATGGAGCGGACAGCACTCTGTCTGACATGGGGGTTGGCCAGAATGCAAGCACACAAATGACTAGCCACATGTGCACACAGAGCACATGACAAACCTATTGGAAGCTGCTTAGCGCTGTGTGTGACAGCAAGTGTGAAGGATTGGGGGAACAGACACTTTGCTAGGAAAATGACAATTTATCTAGACTGACCTCAGTAGACACAGTTTAAGGAAACAAGTCTTCATTTGGAAACAAAACCAAACCCAAGTCTCTAAACTTACACGTTTTTGACAAGGGAATTGTACTCAATCAAGGTATCTGCACAGCATGGCACAGCGTGGATAATATCATTGTTACTTAGAACGTTTCAGAGCGTAGAAAAACATAGAAATTTCTAGCTTGTGCATTGAAAGAAAGCACCATGCCAATCCCAGACGATGGAAAATTCCTACAGAGTCAATGGAGAGGTAGATTTCTCCAAATCTACCTGCAAAGGTAGATTTGGAGAAAGATAAAATCCAACGATGTCTTCATCTTTCAGGAACATGTTTCAGTGGCTCCAGACAGGTGGCCTCCACAAACCCAGAAGAAAACTTGGGGAACCTCCCACACTTTGCTGACAGACAGAATTATGATCTAGATTCTAAAAGCAAGGCAAGAAAAGATGGATCCATGCAGCTGCTTCAGGGAAAATGGAGAACAGGTGGAAAGAAGTGCAGCTAATAAACCCATAGAAAGCATTTGCTAGTTAACATCCAAAGGCAGAGAAGACGATGGCATCAAGTATGAAGAGGCCTCTTAAGCGTAGCTAGTAAAATTCAAAAGAGGAGTAGATGTCAAAACTCCAAAAGAAAATGGACAAGAGATCTTAGCAGATAATTTACAGAGAAATAAGTGCATATGGCTTTCTTAGTGTAAGAAAATATATCCCATCTCTTGCAGAAGAGAGTTGTATGTTAAAACCAGATGGAGCAGAGACTGAGAGAATGGCCAGCCAATGACTGATCTGACTTGAGACCCATCTCATGGGCAAGGACCCATCCCTGACACTGTTAATGATACTCTGTTGTGCTTGCAGACAGGAGCCTAGCATAAAGCTATATATGTAGCTGAGAGGCCCACCCAGCAGCTGATGGAAATAGATGCAGAGACCCACAGCAAAACATTAGACAGAGCTCAGCGAGTTTTGTGGAAGAGTTGGGAGAAGGACTGAGGGATCTGAAGAAGATAGGGACTCCTCAAGAAGATCAACAGAGTCAACTAACCTGAACCCTTTGGGGCTCTCAGAGACTGAGCCACCAACCAAAGATGGACCACCTTGGCACCACCACCATGGGCCTAGCCTTATCCCCTCCCCACATTTGTAGCAGATGTACAGCTTGGGCTTCATGTGAGTCCCTCAACAACTGGAGCAGAGGCTATCCATGACTGTTACCTCTCTGTGAATCCTGTTTCCCTAACTGGGCAGCCTTGGCTGGTCTCAGTGGGAGAGGATGCACCTAGTCTTGCAGTGAGTTGATGCTCCAGGGTGGATTGATACCTAGAGGGGTCCTCCCACTTCTCAGAGGAGAAGGGGAGGGGGTTGTGGAGGGAACCTATATATGAGGGGGGGACCAGGATGATAATGCAGTGTGTGATCAGGATGTAAAGTGAATAAATAAAAATTAATTAATGAAAAACACAAAATGAAACAAAAACCGAAGTTCCATTTTGCTGCCCAGATTGGCACAACTTCCACAGCGCCCTCTGTTGGTGAGCCTGTGGAAAGCTGTTCAGCTAGCTCTTGCCTCTACAGGCAATAGGCTAACAAGGGACTCAGACTCACCCGACTCCTTTCTGAATCCCTAGGAAAACAACACCCCAGATCAGTGCATGTCTGTAGCACACAGGGCCTTACTCTAATGGGTCTTATGTGTTCTAATAAAGTAATAATATTTTCTCATAAAGTTCTTGCATGCTTGCATCAGACTAGTTCCTAGGTATCTATTTTTGACTCCTATCTAAGTGACATCTGACTGGAAGCGACCTCTTCTGATTGTTGTTGAGACTGGGTCTTCATATTCAGCCCAGCAATGTTGCCAGGTAGCCTGTGGAATCTACTGGATTGCATGCCTCCTGCAAACACTGATGGCTGGGCATGTCTACCCACAGCAGCCTCATCCTTTGGTAGCCTCTGCTTTCTTGTCTCCTTGGTTAAGGGCGATGGAAATTCTTGTGTAGTTCTCCACACAGGATGCCCTGGATGGGTTAAGTCATATGTTGTGACTCACTGTAGGTCTTTACTCTACGATGGAAATCCCCTTCTGATGCAAGGAGGACTCCGCTGGTAAAGTGCTTGCCCCTGCATGCATGAGGACCTGAGTAAAGATGCTGGGTGAGGTAGCACATGCTTGTGCTCCTAGCACTGGGGAGATGCGAAGAGGACCATCTCTGGGGCTTGCTGGATAGCCACTCTAGTCCAGTGGGTGAGCATCAGGTTAGTGAGAGACTTGTCTTAAAGAAGAACTGGATCTTCACGAGGTGTTATATAAGGTAGAAGTATAAGGATATATGCATGCGTGCACTTGAGATCCTGCCTCCCGACAGATAGACATGCACACATTCAGCAGTTGCTGTTGCTTAAAGAGATTCTTGATTGGACTGTGTCAATCAGCTTTCTATTGCTGTGACAAAGTAACTGAGGCAAACAGAGGAAAAGGCAGAAATGTTTATTTTTGGGTTACAGTTTCACAAGGGTTCACAGACCAAGGTTCACTGAATCTATTACTTTGGGTTCAAGGCAAGGTCCAAATAAGGTAGAAAGCAGATGGTGACCTGAGGCTACATGCTTCATGGTGGCCAGAAGCAAAGGGAGAAAAGGACAGGAATAAAATTACTCTCCAAAGGTACATCCCTGGTCCCACCTCCTAGTAGCCCACCCATTCACTGTGACTCATGGATGGAGTAGCCCATGGCTGAGGTAAGTTTCTCCCGATCCAGTCCCTTCTCAATTGGGCCACTGTCTGGACACCAAGCCTTCAACACATGACATTTTATATGCAAATCACAACAAGGTCCTAATTTGTGAGGTTTTCTCTTTTCCCTTTAATTCTGAATGCATTATACATTTTAATTTTCCAAAATGGTTTCTGCATCAGTTGAGTTCATCATTTCCCCTGACAAATTATTTGATGCCATTAGTAGCTTTTCTAACATCCCTGCACAAGCCACATCCATTGCCCTGCATTTCCTACGAGATACTGGGCCCACGTGCTTTTTTGCTTTTCAGCTTTGGGTACCTGTGAGCATGGCCCGTTCTTTGCCTCTCTCGTCATCCTCTTTGGCTTTACTGTAGGGCACATATAAGACCTGTCAGGTTCAATACCTCACCCTCTTTTCTTCTGGACTGAGGTGATCTGTTCCTGGATGGCTTTCTTGATGAGATTCCTCTGTAGGCCTGATACAGTGTCAGGAGCAATTTCCAGCTACTTAGGAGGCTGGGGGAGGAGTACACTTGAGCTCAGGAGTTCAAGGCCGGCTTGTGCTCCCGCTGCATTGAAAGTGGGTACATTTTAAACCACTGATTATAAGTCTGGTCAGAGTGTAGGAATGAGTTTCACCCAACTGGTTAGTTCTCTCCAGGGGTCACAGTGGCATGGCACAGTCTCCTGTGTGTGTTTGTTACAGCTCCATGCACACCCAGCATATGACCTTTGAGATTTCCCTGCTTAGAAGTGCTGAACAGTGCACATAATGAGGGCCTTGCCTACAGACTGTCAACGAGTTGGTGACAGTTAGTCTCCATCACCTATCCCCCCCATCTTCTGCCTAGAGACAGTGAGATGGCAGGGCTATGGATTCAGCTGACCTGGTCCAATCCCAGCTCTGCCACGTAGGGGTTGTGTGTGTGACTCTGCAGATGGGACCTAAGATATTGTCTAAAGCCAACACATTCAAGGAGAAAACAGTCTATTTCCCTGGGGTATGGAGATGGCTTAGTCAAAGAGCAGTTGAGTGTGCTGGGTCAGATAGGTTAGCCTTCATCTCTCTCCCTCTGTTCCTAGCTTCTGTCTCATTCAAGGGTAAAGCCACTGTCACGTATCAAAGGATGGTTTTGATGTCCACCTCCCCACCACTTACTTGTTCATTTGCTCCTATTATGCTGCTACTTGACTTGGCTTTGTTATAGCATGGAAGATTTACACAGTGTCCATATATATAGTTCACTGAGGGAGAATGTCGCCCGAGCCATCTTTGCTTAGGTGACCGAGTGTCTGTAATGTGGACTTGCTATGCTTCAAGTGTTCTAGAGACTGGGAAGGGGATGCGGACCCGAGCTGTGTACATGAAGGCCCCGGTAGCTGTGCTGCTGCTGACTGCCCTCGGGGGGCGGGGGGAGGTGGCACACAGTTTTTATGATAGGAAGAAGGAAGAACAAAGAGTTCCCTGGTGTCCAGCTGCCAGCCCTGCAGCTTGTTTGGAGGGCACCCAAGGGAGCCGTGAAGGAGGTTCATTTTTCCCATTTTTTTTTCTTATAAAAACCGTGCCAGTAGCTTATGAGCTGTAGCAGACCCAACTGTGAGGATGCTTATGTGTGCACTGGTACAGGGGACATGCCCTTCCCTGGTGCGTCTGCTCCCTGAAGAATGAAGCCGTCACGCCATGCTCCCCCAGGGATGCGGGTGGATGGGTACCAGCTTCCTTCTGCATAGCATGGGGTTCATCAGGCTGGTGAAAGAACTTTGCTAGCTGAAGGAGTTGGGCTGTGTTTTTCTAAACCCATTAAGG